>CM069904.1:175936093-176271093 GCA_036172215.1 Camellia granthamiana | reverse complement strand
GTGAAATACATTGCTATGCCCCTTTCCTGCTCTCTGTTGCAGCAAAATGAAGAATCAACAACTTTTCGGAGTCTGGCACGCATCTCGAGAAAAATGCAAACAGAGGCTAATTGGGGCACCGCCATGGATTTCCGCGCAAAGGCATCCGGGCATGCATCATTTCATCATCCGGAGCAGAAGCAAGGCAGTCCCTGGCTTGCATGCCAGTTTACAGTTTTTCTTAGTTAATCTGTTAATTAATTAGGAATCTGTATTATTTTGGACTGTATTATTCTTTTATTTCGGACTGTATTATTTATTCGGACCCTCTGCGCGAGGGCACAACTGTAATAAGTGTGGGTGTGTGTGATGTATGTCTTCCAACCCCCATTTCTTTCTCCCTTTTATTTATCCGTTTATGATGGTTAGATATAGGGCATGTTTCAATTAGCATACAGTATGACAGCATGTTTGCATCATTCATCTGTTTTGCATGCACCGGGCTCGGCGCATCATACAAACTGCATCTGTATTTCAATTCCAAGTTGAATACGTGTTAGTTGTAGCATTTCATATACCATGTTTAGAATAGCCGAGCCTGCTATAGTTGCATTTTGCATGTGTTGCATTAGGCATTTCTATATACTTAGGATCATGCATGATTTCTAATATAGTTTCTGTTTTGGCTTGGAGTACTCGGTAAGTTTTATGCTTTAGCATCCTTGCATGCGTGTGAGTGTTGCCATGATAGCATGCTTGCCATGAGGCTATTTGCTTATGTGATATAACTGCCTTGAATGCCTGTGGGTGAAGGTTGTGTTATTTGAACTGGGACAATGCATTAACTGTTTGCTTTAAGCCCACTAGATAGTGGCAACATCACTATTTTCTAAGCCCACCTGAGGGTGGCAAATCCGCATTTTAGCCTACCTGCGGGTAGCACCATCACACCATTTTCAAATAAACAAACATGAAATGTTTTGTTCCAATTCAAACGGCCCAGTCTATACTTGTTTGCTGCGAGTATCACATAGTAACCTAGGCTAATAACCGGAATAAGAACATACAATGTTTTCAAAAGCAGATATCATGGTTAGTAGAGGCCGGTCTTTGACTGGGCGAGCGGGGGTGCTCACGATGTGACCTTCCCCAATCGTACCCAAGTTCCCGAGCCGAGGCAACTTTGGTGATGACGGACACGTGGCCTTTGGCACCGAGTCAGGGTTTCCTAAATTTCCCCATTAAAAAATATTTAGGTGGCGACTCTGTATCTGGCAAAGCAGTCCATGTTTGGCACTTCTTTCAAAAAAATCTGTTTTCAAAACGATTTGCTGGATTTGGACTCTTTGGTTCAAGATTTAGAACCGTGGCATAAATCGAGTCCGAACTGTAGCGAGGTCCCTCGCGGGCTTGTTACAACATGCATCACACACACGCACACTTATTACAACAGTTGGCCCTCTCGACGGAGGGTCCGAATGAATAATACAGAACTAACTAGCTAATCTAAGCTAATCTAATTAAACTAGTTATTACATGACAAAATGAATAACAAGTTACAACTACTTATTACACAACCTTAACTAAATAAGCAATCTAAATGAGCATGCAAACTAAATGAATGTGGTCTATCCCAGCTCTGTTTTGAATGACAAAAGATGCATGCATGCTTGAATTGCCTTGTTCGAAAATCCCTCGCGACGCCCCAACTTGCCTTTATTTGCAATGGACCTCAGAACACTGCACAAATCTCCATAAGGCTGAAATTCCACCCTGGGAGTCTGTAGGAAGGCTGCTGACCAGCTATTGGCCTTGGAGACCACCTACCGACCACTTTTGTGGTGAAAAATCAGAAAAAGTGGTCGGCCAGCCACTAAATTTGGTCGGCCGACCAGTTTCTACCCTTGGTTTCTGGTTTTCTGCAACAGAAGGCAAGAGAGAGAGATGGCAAAGTATTCGCACCACATGTGTGCACGACCACTCTCCCCATCATTGCATAAGCTCAAGGAAGTGTAGTCCTTGACCCTCGGGCCACCAATCACGCATCTCGATACATGATGGCCGAGGAGTCGAATTGCACAACTCAATGTGAAATGAATGCACATACAAGCACCTAAAGCCAACAACTCCGTCATGGTTAGTCAAGAGTGTTGGCGACCGGGAATCGAGGCACGTTTCATCATTTCAAGCATGAAACGCCCCTCATTCCCCGTGTTCGGACTAACCCCTATTCCAAACACAATGCAACAAACAAGGCATGCACCAATGCAACTCTAGCATGCAAGCTTAATGCAATGCAACTAAGTCATGCAAACATACAAGGGATAACATGCAAACATGCAACTAGCATACACAATGCTATGAACTAACAATGGCATACTCAATGCACATGATACTTAGCATACACAATGCTCGTAGAAACTAACATACACAATGAGATGAACAAGGCATGCACAATGCAATGATCAATCATGCGATAACATGGCATACTCAATGCTATGAACTACAATGGCATACTCAATGCAAAAGGGACTTAAACCAAAATGGATGGGCCTCAGCCACACCCAAATCAGTGGCCAATGATGATGAAATTAAGGCACCAAAACACACACAAGCATACATGATGCAATGGCCCAAGCCTAAGGCACAAAATACAACCCTCCAAGAGCATTGAAAACATTGAAAAGATGAAACATAGAGTACAATGGCATGTGTTCCAACACTGAAATAGCATACAAAATGACTTTGAATCATGCAAACAACTCACGCAATGCATGTTGAAAGGCTCAAGTATCAAAAGCTAGTGAAGCATATTACATTAGAGGCATGCAAGGCGATGCTCAAATGACCAAACCAATCCCAAACAGATCCTATGCAAAATGAGTAGCAAAATGAGTTGGGATGATGGCTTTGAAAGGCACAAAAATGGAGCTCATATAATGACTCACAAATAAGGCATGGAAGCACCACTCTAAAGAGCACTTAAAGAGTGAAAAATATGGAAGTGTAGCAGCCCTACATGCTCTAAAATAACATTCTCAATGATGCCGAAACATGCAAATACCTCAAGTTAAGCATGTAAGGAACTTCGAAACTCAAAGCTAATCAAGGGTATTATACTACAAGCATGCATGGCAAGCATCATTCGACCAAGAGGCCTCAAAATAGAGCTAAGGTAGCCCAAAATATGAACAAAATCAGGTTGGCGCATGGCCAAAATGTGCTAGAATAGAGGGCCAAAACAGCATGCATTCTAAGCTAATAAACATGATTTACACTACAAGCATATGAAGCATGTGAGAGGCTGCCAAACCAGCCAAAAACAGAGTCATGGCATGCCAAATGATGACCAAAAACCCACTAAAATATGACCAATACATGCAAGAATGACATACTACTTTGATAAGCCATAAAAGGGATTACTCTACACATGCAAGAGGCAAACCCAAAGTGACCAAACCAACCATAGACAGAGTCTAGGTAGGCCCTAAAAATCACCAAAAAGTGCCTAAACCAAGCCTTGAAAGTATGAAAACATATGCTCCTTTGATAGGCCAAAAATACAAGCAAACAAGACCAAAAGAGAGAGGGTCTCCCCTCTCTGATTTAGGCCCTCAAAACCACATGCCAACCACTGAAAATCCACTGGATTTCAGTGACTAAAAGGCCAAGCAAAGATCAACTCAAAGGCCCTATGGCATGGCACAAAACAAGGCCAAATAGGGCATGCAAGAGGGAAGATGACCCTCAACACCAAAAGGGCCTTAAACAAACATTTTAAACAATTTAAAACAAGACTTTTTTCAGTTGAAAACAAAGCTCAAATAAGCATGCAAGTATGGCTAAGAGAGTGACCAAAACAAAGCTCAAAAGGGAGAAAAGAGGTTACCCTTGAAGCTCAGCAAAACCAGCAGATTTTCTGAACCAAAACCAACTGTTGAGCCCTCTCAAGACCCTCCAGCAACTCAGCAACAAGGTAGGAGTGTTTGGATAGGAGGTTGTGTGCACAAATGTGAAGAAAATGCACTTCAAGGCTTTAATATAGAGAGAGGGGGGGGGAATATAGAGAGAGAGAGTAAGTATCACTCTTGGCCAACTTCAGAACCTGGAGAAGGGGGAGAGCCCTCCTCTCTTATAGAGAAACAACTCTCAAGCTTCTTGAGGAAGCCAAGAGCCCCAAGCAATCCCTTCATACACGACTCTGTAAAATATGCAGGAAGGCTGCCGACCAATTAAAGTGGTCGGCCGACCACTTTTTCTGGTCGGCCTGCTACTTTTTCTGGTTTTTCAGGACAAAAAGTGGTCTCCCGGAAAGAAAAGTGGTCGGCAGGTGGTCTCCAATGCCAAAAACTAGTCAACTAGTATCCAAAATGAAGCCCCAGAAGTTATCTTTCCAATTCAACCAGCCTTGCATCATAATTCGACCTATGCAAAAAGTTATGCCTGTTTTGGTGAAGCCGCGCAGTTTCGGTCCAATCGGATTGATCCCCTGCTTCAACCAACCATATCTCTCCCATCCGGACTTGGCTTTAGGAGATTCTTGAGTGTAAAATGAAGCTCCGGAAGTAATATTTCCAATGGCACCATCTTTGTATCAAAGTTCCAACTGTGAAAAAAGTTATGCCTGTTTTGGCGAAGCTGCGCAGTTTCGATCCAACCGGATTGATGCCCTACTTCAACCAACCATATCTCCCCTGTCCGGACTTGGCTTTAGGAGATTCTTGAGTGAAAAATGAAGCCCCGGAAGTAAGCTTTCCAATGGTGGTGGCCTCATAGCTGAAATCCAAGTATTCAAATGAATAGGCCCGATTCATCGAGGGCTGCTCGACTCTCTCTTAACGGTTCATGCCCATTTTCTTCTTCAACTTGGTTTCTTCCCTTTTCTTTAATTTTCCTCAACTCCAAACCCCTAAACAAGGTGTTTTGAAATATTTTTCAAATATTTCATCTATCTTTCATTCATTTTCACTCTGTCCTTGCTCGGTTTACCGAAAAGCGTAACATTTAACGAAATGCGAGTGTCGGAACATCGTGGGAATTCTCTATTTTCCAAACAGGTGAGCTATTTTGAATTTGACACTATTGTTCTATTTTCCTGTATATTAAACATAAAATGATCTCCCAAAATTGATACACCTACTAGTGAATGCATAGATCTGGACATTAGCTCGTTAAAGATTATATGTTCCCCAACAGTAGCCTAAAAGCATAAAGGCTTGTATCTTTAGGAAACATACTCTTACATATATAAATGCAAGTGTCAATCAGACAGGGATATAATGAAGGTTTCACCTCACATTTTATGTAAATTGAGTTTATTCATTTACAATTATTATTATTATTATTATTATTATTATTATTATTATTATTATTATTATTGCTCCTTTTTAGCACTAACTAAGCCCTATATTTATGAATTTGAACCTAGAATCTTGAAAGAGCAACAAAATGATGGAAGGGTCAAACAATCCGAGTGAGGAAGTTTAAGAACCGCAAAGTGGTGAAGTTGAAGAACCTAAGCAGGGTATGTGTTTTACCTCAAAGCAACAAGTGTATGCATTTTATGCAAAATATGCGAAGCACCTTGGATCCAAATGCCCCATTTTATTTTTAGTTTGCAGTAGTAATTTTATGACTTTGTTTTGTGAGCTTTGGATACTTCGGTTTGATTATGTAGAAATGTTAATGGTTGGATGGTGACTTATTATTCGAATGGTTGGAAGGTGACTTATTATTCGAATGGGTTTTGGCTTCATTCAATTTTGGTTCAAATTGTAGTGTAATGCTTTAAATTGGTTTGTTCATGATTATGAATGAGCAATCTTGAATTAGCTTGTTTAGATTGTATGACTAATGCTGAATGTTCCAAATGCTGAATGGATTTTGGCTTCATTAAATTTTGGTTGCAGTTGTTTGTCAAGAAATATGGTAAATGTAGAGAGTTAGTTTTGGTTCAAATTGTGTAATGCTTTAAACTGGCTTGTTCATGAATGAGTGATCTTGAATGAGTGATCTTGAATTAGTTTGTTCAAATTGTATGACTGATCTTGAATGAACAAACCAGCACAAAACTATTTTGAGAGTGATCTTGAGAGTCCAATACTATTTTCAAATTGTATGAGTGATCTTGAGAGTCCAATACTATTTTCCTTGAAGCATACAGTTTACAACACAAAACTTTTTATTCCAGCAAACTCCACTATTCCTGGAAGCATACATTTTTTTTCCACCAACAAAAACATTTATAAATTCATGCACATAATGGCTGTTCAATTGCTAACATTCATTCAACACCCTATTCATTTACTATACAAAAACATTCATTCATTCATTCACAAGAAAATGACTGTTCAACAAGAAGGAAAAGCTAAAACATTCATTCATTTTAAAGCTAAACCAGCACAATAACATCTAAGTTTACAACATTCATTTTAACATTAAACATATTAACAACATTGTTTCTTTTAGAATCATTCTTCTCCCCCTCATCTTCATTATTCCTATGAATAGAATTAGGCCTCCATTGGATATTTGATGCATTTCCATGTTGGCTAGTAGGTGTCCACCATGCAAAGTAATCGCACCTGCCATCTGCACACTTGAAGTAAAGCCTCCTTAGATTTTTTTGTGAGTCTGATATCTTAACGGCCGCTTTTTTGCCACATTTGCAACCTTGATTTTCGAAAAGGTGACCATCGTTGGTTGAACTAGTGGAGGTGTAAGCCATTGACATGTTACTCCTAATAGTGGCATTTTATCACATAATTAGTACATTATTCAGCAAAAAAAATAAAAAAAAAATGTCTCCATTAATAATGTCAAATAGCCCATGGAATTAGTACATTATTTAGCACCCAAAAAAAAAAAAAAAAAATGTCTCAATTAATAATGTCAAATGGCCCATGGAAGCACAAAGCATAATTTATGGTTGTACATAATTTTGAATTTACTGAAACCAATCTGGTTATTAGCTTGAGATTTGGTGTTAAATATACTTAAGTTACTGCACATAATATGGTTGCAAATAATATGGTTAAACCAATATACTTAAGTTACTGCACATAATATGGTTACTGCACATGATATGGTTAAACCAAATATACTTAAGTATACATAATATGATTAAACCAAATATACTTAAGTTACTGCACATAATATGGTTAAACCAATCTGCACATAATATAGTTGCACATAATTTTAAAATTACTGCAAAATCCAATTTACTTTTCCAATCAAAGTCCTCCCAATGCAAATTGGGGGTTGCACTGCAAATCAAGAACATAATTCTCAATAAGGATGGTATTGTTAAATAAGTCTCAATGCAATCATGTATTTTACTTGAAAGAACAGTAGGCAGGAAGGAAGCAATCATCTATCTTAATTTTGCACAACATATTGGCACTGTTATGGTGTTATATCTACTCCTAGAATTGTATCCCAATTTATCTGTCTCTTAAAGCTCTAGAGGATATAAGTAGAGTAATAGGAAAGTAGGCGTGATTGTATTGTTACAGGAGAAAGTCTAAAGAGAGGTAAGGAAAGCACTCACCTATTATACATTTGACAACATATACTATTAAACCTTCAATATTAACTACTCCATCTATTTAGCAAGGCTTTGGTGTTATAGAGTTCCATTTGATATATATTGGAAAAATTATACTCAATGGAGATTAGCTGCTACTGCTTCTTTTTTTCTTTTATGTTAGAGACTTATATATTAAGTATTCATGGCAAGGCGACAATTCTTCATATAAAATGGCACATGGAAGCACAAAGAATTTCATTGAGGCATTTTATCATACACTTGCAATGCAAAATGTAAGTCTAGAGAGAATCACACCTACTTTCAATTCTTTTGGCACTCAACAGTTGGCACTCCAGAAAAACAACAACAACAACAAACAAGAACTTTTGAAATATCACACAGCTTTTCATTACGGGGATTAAATGGAAAGGATTTATAAAATTAAAAAAAAATACAAAAATAAAAGCAAAAATATGTGGCACACAACGGTTGGCACTCCAGAAAAACAAGAACAACAAACAAGAACTTTTGAAAAATCACACAGCTTTTCATCATGGGGATTAAATGGAGAAAAAAATAAAAATAAATAAATAAATAAATAAACTAACCTTTTGTTGGTTGTCAATAGAGTAGATTTGGGGATCTAGGGCTTGGGTTGGGTAAACAAAGCAATGTGGCCGGAAGCCCTCCACCGCCGAACCGAATCACTTTGGTCTGGTTGCTGAACTAAGGGCTCTTTTGGAAAAGCATAAAAACGCATGGTTTGCGTTTTCCAGCAAAAACGCAGGTTGCGTTTTTCTTTTCATTTGGCTAGTGCAAAAAGCAAGTTCAAAAATTACATAATTACCCTCAATATTTACATTTTGTAAATTTGGGTAAAATGTAATTTTTTAAGTTGAATGAGGGTATTTTAGTCATTTTGGTGTGATGTGACACCATAAATAAATATTAATCCAAACAAAAAAAGCAGATTTTTACCAACTTTCCAAATCACTCAAAAAATCTTGGTTAAAAGCAAAAAAGTTGATTTTTACCATCTTCCCAAAATACCACTAAATCACTTTTGGTGTTTCAGTAGAGAGGAGACCTAGAGGATGAGAGAGAGAGGCTGAGAGTTTTTGGGTTTAAATGGGTTTGGGTCAGTAAGTAAAGTGCAAGTGAGAAATGAGAATAGAGAGTGAATTACACGCGTCGAGGCAATCGCGCCACACTTTGTCAAGGCACGAATCATTTTCCAAGATCTATATATTGAAATTCATGAAATCCCATAAATTTTCTTTTTTAAAATGATAAATTACAAATGCACCCATTGAGAATTAAAATATGAAATACCCTATGTGATTCTAGAAATTTCATTTCATCCTTGAGGTTTCTAATTTTATAATAAATCACTCTTTTTATTAATAAATCATCAAGTTAATTAACAAATTTTAATGATATTAAAATATGTTTCAATTAATAATTTAGTTAATTTAATTATTGTATAAGAGAGGAATTATGAATTTTATTTTTTTAGTTAATTTTGTTGAATAAAAAATTTCTAACAATGGAGTATTTGTAATTTTTTAAATCACAGAAGGTAATCTGTATTTTAAGCAAATCTCAGAGGTGTATTTGTAATTTACCCTTTTTAAAAATATATTTTTTTCTTATATCTCCGGATATTTATTATCAGCTAAAAAAAAAATCAAAAATATGAGGAGGAGCGTTTTTCATACTCTAATTAGGGGTGAGTATGGTCTGAATTGGGGTAAAATTAGGAGTGCAACTCGGGCGGGTTCGGTCGGATTTGGAGGTTGTCCAAACCCACCCCAAGTTGTGCTGAGACCTACCCAAGCCCGCCTAAGCCCGAATTGTAACCCGAGGTTGTCTGTCCAAGCCCGACCCGAATTAAACCCGAATTGCCCGAGTTATAAATGAATTTCATTTTTTTTTTTTTGTGCAGCTACACTATGAAATTATTAAAATTGGACTCTATTTACAATTATTATTATTATTATTTTATAGAAAATCATTAATACAATCAAAACAAATAATTTCTATAATATAAAAGAGATGCCATTATAGTAGTCCTTACAATTTATGAGTGAAAATAAAAAGAAAAAAAAGTAAGATTTTATGTTATTTGTATATATAATGTATATTCAATATGATTTAATAATATAAATTACTTTAATATCATGTAATGGCTAATAATTTATATGTATATTTAATTTTTTATATATCTATATATGTATAATTCAGGTTTCGGGTTGCTTGACATCTTTGCCCAAGGCCGCCCAAATTTAATTCGGGCTTCTGAATTTTTGCCCAAGCCCGTACCGAATTTGAAAATATTTTGTCCAAGCCCTAAAAAAATTCGGATTGGGCTCGGGTTGCTCAGGTTGAGCTCGCCCAAGTTGCACCCCTAGGTAAAATTAGAACCAATCCGTTATCTACGATTCCTGAAAAATTGGAACCAATCCAATCCGTTTAAATTGTAAAACTAATCCGAACTAATCCATTTAAACATGGATTGGATTGCTTTAGGACTACGGATTCATGTAATTAAAGAACAAAAAAAATATAGAACATTTGAATTTCATAAAAACATAAAAATAATATCATATTAGTTCCATAATAGCAACATGTCTTTCCATAATAGCGACATACTATTCTAAAATTTAAACAATAATAAGAAAACGGGTTCCACCATAAGCATTTAAACCATTACAAATTAAAACTAAAAACTAACAAATTAAAGCAATAAAAAAAAATATTACGCAAGTTTAGATTTAGGTTTAGGTTTTATATGGAATAAGTGAAAATACTATGTAGAAGTGTGTATAATATAAATATAGGCTATTTATATACGGTTTGGATCGATTCCAATTCGGAATCGTAGGGTTCAATCCGGAACCAATCCATGTACTATGAATTTTTAATTTTCAATCTGAAATCGAATGACAAATTTAAAAATCAATCCAAACCTATCAAATTGGGCTAGACTATTACGGAATTTTCAATCTGAAATCGAACGACAAATTTAAAAATCAATCCAAACCTATCAAATTAGGCTAGACTATTACGGATTTTACGGATCTTTTCTCAGCTCTAACGCCAACCATGACTACACAGTAGATCGTATCTCAGGTCTATAAATAAGACCGTATCGTAGACCAAAGGAAATGCAACTCATTTATTTTTACATCTTTGCCCCTCACTCATGTACCATTGTGTGTGAGTGTTGTGTGTTTCCGCGTGAGTCCTAAGCGAAGCGAAAGGAAGAAGACAGAGAGGCAGAGGAGGGCGGCGGCGGAGGAGGAGGAGAATCTGTTGCGGCGGCGATGGATCCAGACGCGGTGGCGAAGGCTTTCGTGGAGCACTTCTACTCTACTTTCGATGCGAATCGAACAGGACTAGCGAACCTTTACCAGGAATCGTCGACGCTGACCTTCGAAGGTCAGAAGATCCAAGGCTCTCAGAACATCGTCGCGAAGCTCACTAGCCTTCCCTTCCAGCAGTGCCAGCACAGCATCACCACCGTCGATTGCCAGCCCTCCTGCCCCGCCGGCGGCATGCTCGTCTTCGTCAGCGGTAACCTCCAACTCGCCGGCGAACAGCACGCTCTCAAGTTCAGTCAGGTATATGTAAAATCTATATACACTTGTGCTTTTTGTGATTCGATTGTTCTGATCGACGAAATTAATTGAGGATTTGGACTGATCTGACTTCGATTGATTTGAGAACTTCATTCAGGCATTAGTATCTATTGGTTTTGATGATTTGATTTGATTTTTTCCCCCCTAATTTTTTTGAAGTAAATGCTATTTAGGATTACGTGTGGATGCGGTGTTGTCTGGTTTGATTAGTAACTTTGAGTTTGTATCTAAGTGGAAGTTTATTCTTCGTGTATTTTAAGTTGTAACTGGAAATTTAACTGAGGATTTGTTATTTATTTTATTACGATTTGAATGTGTGGTGTTCAGACTACGATTTGATTGTTTCTTTCTTTAGTAGATCTACGGATTTTTACTTTCCTTCTTCTCCTTCATTATTTTAAACTCCTGATCTCATAAAGTGCAAACAGCAGTGCTTACTTGCCTTGGCTCCAGACATTTTAGCCTAATTGTTTTTCAAATGTTAAGTTGCTCATGAAATTTCTGATCAAATTAAAAAAAAAAATAAATAAATAAAAATTAATCCCCTACGAAGCTGTTATTTGAGGATTATTGTTTTTGTTTGCATCTTCCTTTTCTCCACTTGTTACTTCCAATTGGATTCAGAAGGTATTTTGGCAATATTAGTTAGTTAATCATCTCCGAGTTGTGAAAATATTTGATTAGTTTCTTTTTACTCAACTGGTGTTCTCTCTCTTGTAATAGCCTCTGTTTTATTAATGTTTTTAATGAGCCGTAAATAATTGCGTTTAGGTAGTCTATGGTAATCTGCTTGACTATGACATGCACCGAGCTTTCACTTGGTGTCGGATTATTCTAATTTTAAAATTTTTTTTTTTTTTAAAGTAACATTCTTTTGCTAATGCCTGAAAATAATGGACAGTGACGTTAATAAAATTTTTAATCATGTTGATTTATGGTCGCTCTCGTGAATTATCATGCTTCATTATTCCCGCTTTGTTAGAAAAACTCAACATTTTGTTTTAATTACTACACTCCATCATCCACGACATGAGATGTTGAGGATGTCTAAGTAACTTAATAAATTATATAAATGAAGAGATAAGCTAACAAATAAATTAGACAAAAACAACAATAAAGACTGTCCAAGTGCTTTTCACTTCTCTCTCATTTTTTCTTCCTTGGTCTTTTCTTTTAGTGATATGTGTAGTTCTTTAGTCAAAATGTTAAAGTACATCACATTGTAGTTTCTTTGAGTTAAAAGTTACTATCAGGGAGTCGAAATCCTAAAGCACATCACATGGTAGACCTTGTCATGTTCAGGGCAGTGATATATGGGAACCAGTTCAACTCTGGATTTGCTCTGTTGATTTTACTTTGCCACGTGAAATTCTGACCTGAATGAACACACAGATTGTAATGTGTATGAAGCAATTGAATATGATCCTCCTACTCATATCTCAATTTGCTTGGTTGACAAACTTTTATTTGTTTTGGTATTTTATAGCTTGAATTGTATTCTATGCGCCGTTCAGCTGTTGATTTAAATTTCTCTGTTATTGCAATAAAGCTCTGATTATTTTTGTATTTGTCCTGATATATAATGATTTGCACAAGCTTCAAATTAAAACCAATTTTTCTGTTAATTCTGTTTTTTTCTGTTCTCTTTCACCCTTCTGCTTTATGTACATGCTTTAGAGCATCTCCAACGGTTACTCAAAAATTTCATCAAATTTGAGTACAAAAATGGGAATTTTCTCAATCTGGTACAAGGCGCTCCAACGGTGAGCATCAAAGTGAAATTGGGGAGGTGAACCGGTCGACCGGCAAAGGCAAATTTTTTTTTTTTTTTTTTTTTTTAAACTGTTTGAACTGTTTGAACCCATGTATTTCAAAGAGAACCGGGCGACCGGTTGGTCAACCGGCCGGGCAACCGGGTGGTTGACCGGTGTACCACTTTCAACGGTCAGTAACAGTGATTTGGTAAAATCTGTTTCCTGGTATCAGTTTGATGTTTTGTTTGGTGAATCCTCAGTTTGATATGAGTTTGGTGCCACCGTTGGAGCTCAAAAAGTGAGTTTTTCATCAAATTTCAAATTTGATGTTGGATTTGGTTCTCCGTTGGAGATGGTCTTACGTAATGCATATTGTATTTTTGTTTTTTTGGGTGAATCATATTGTTTTTACCTTTTAAAAGAAAATAAAAAACAAATTTTTTTATTCTAATGCACAGTTATCAATTTGAATTAAGATTGTTGTCAGCTATCTGTGTTTACATAATATTTCAGTTATTCTCATCAAAATTTCTTCCTGTTCTTTTTGCTCCCAGATGTTTCATCTGATGCCAACACCTCAAGGTAGCTTCTATGTGTTGAACAACATTTTCCGATTGAATTATGCATGAAGACGATGGATGGTTTAAACACAACGGGCGGAGAATCCATGATGCCAAATGTCTTCGAACAAATTCTGTTCAGCTTATTTTAGTGAGACTTTTAAAAATCAAGAACCAATGATTTTTTCGCCTTTTGCTAATTTTTATCAGACTTTCTATGCTCAGCTATTCGTAAAATGTATGTGTCATCCAGTCTCCATGATTGGGAGATCGTTTGGTTTGTTTGGGTGAATTGGTGAATGATTATATTACTTTGTTTGATTGGATGAATTGATGAAAGATGATTTTTCATATCTGCTTCAGTTTTCATGAATGGATTGATGTTGGATGCTTGAAGATTTTGTTAGAGAAAATGCAGGGGGTTAAATATACCTGAATGTAAACATTACTTGATGGTTGCGCATGTTTTGTTTGATGGTTGCCCCGCTGCCTGTTTGATGGTTCCTTCCCTTAACCTCTCCCAAGTTGAGGTAGAAGGGGACAGCAAGAAAGTTATTGAATTGAGTTGTGTTGCAGGGAATGCGGAGCTATTCTCGAGGATATTACATCTATGGCAAGGCGAGGTTGTATGTCTTTGAAATGGTGTCTATGGGGCAGCTCAGTGGACTGCTTGTGCTTGAGATTTCTTATCTTTGGATTGGGTATCTCGTCCTTCTTTTGCTCTTGTTGCTTGCCTTTCTTGCAATTTAGTGTAATTAGGGTTTTTTCCTTAAAAAAAAAAGGGCAATTACATATACCTCCCTTGAGGTTTGGTTAAATTACAGATACCTCCTTGAGGTTTCGGAAATTACATCCTGCCCCCTGAGGTTTGTATTTTCATAACAATTTGTCCCCTGAGGTTTAAATTTCATAACAAATTTCCTCCTAATTTGTTATGCAAATATAGCATTCAGGGGGAAATTTGTAATTTTTCAAACTTCAGGGGCATTTGTAATTTAGCCAAACCTTGAGGGGTATATGTAATTTGCCCAAAAAAAAAAAACATCTTAGGGCATAACTTGTGATTGGACCGTGCTGTTTAAGCTTGGGGGCCTACCGCAAGTCTTATCTTAATGATTCGAATAATTCATTTTTTAAATCAAAATGTATAAATTATTCATAAAAAAAAAAAAATCAATCTGATAATTATAATTACATTAGTTTATTTTATTTGTTTTTTAAAAAATAGATGGTCAACTTTTTAAATAATATTTGTCATTCATTTTTTTGAAATAAATTTTATGAATTACCGTGATTATGATTATCGGATTGATCAAATTCTTTTTATAAATAATTTACATATTGTGATTTACAAAATAAACGATTCAAATTATCAAGACAACAAGAACATGATGGACACCTAAACAGCATGAAGCTGTGGCCTAATATGGTTGTCATTGGATTTTGGTGCAAGGAAAGAGAGTCAAATGTTTTAAAAATCGGACCGGTGATCGAACCGGAAAAGAGATCGGGTGGACGGGTCACTAATTCAACCGTTGGGTTAAATCGGAATCGAACAGTGACGTAATAAATATATTAAATTTATATTTAAATAAAAATATAAGTAATAAAATAAAATATTAAATTATCTTAAATATTTCTCCTAATATTTTTTTTACTAAAAAATATAATAATATATTTTAAAATATTAATAATTTTAATTATGGAAGAGAAAATCAAATATTCAATATTCCCTCCATATGATTTTAATTCAAATAATTTAATTGAAAGAAGAGCTAAAATTTTGGAGGGATATCAAAATTTCAATTCTCCCTCCAATAAATTTGATTGAATCCCACATGGATTTCTTGAGTTTTTTTGGAAGATTTTTTTCTTATAAATAGGTAGAGACTCTCACAATAATTTCAAGCTCTTAATGAGATTTCTCACAAGAGGAGACCTTTGAAAAAGAGTTTTCAGTTAAAGTTTTCTTTTATATATATATATATATAATAAGAAAGAAAGAGAAAAAAAAGAAAGAACAAAAAAAAATAGAAAATATCCAAAAAAAGTTCAAAATTTTCAATCTGAAAAACCCGGTGAATCGGCGTCGGGTTGACCGGTTCGGCGGTTCAACCGCCGATTTTTCCGGTTCTCTCTAAATACACCAATTTTTGGCTTCGACCGGTTCAGGGGGTATATCCGGATCGGAATCCCGACCGGTCGACGGTTTAACCGGTTGAACCGGCCGATCCGGTCCGATTTTTAAAACCATGCAGTCAAATAACCTCTTAGTGAGATTTAAGAGTTTTATTCATGAGCCTCGTTGTCAAATAGCCTGTTAAGGCTGTGTTTGGAAGTATTTTGAAATTATAGTTCCACCTTTATACTCTAGTATGATGTGTGGTTTCAGTTTTGGAAAGCTAATTTCACCTCTTGTTTTGAAAACTCGTTCCAGGCGGACTTTTAAATTTTGAAATTTGGCCTACCAGATGTTCGGCTGGTTGACCTCTACAGTGTGATTTTTTTTTTTTTTTTTTTTTTTTTTTTTGCACTTGTGTGTTTTTTTATATTTTTAATAAAACAATAATTTTGAATTTTTTTATAAAAAATTATGAGGTTTTAATAGATTTTTAAGTTGTATATTTGGTTATGAATTGTAAATTTTTATATCAGATATCATATATCACATCAAAAATTCTCCACTCAATTTAAAACTCTTTTCAAAACTCATTTTACCAAACAAATTTTCTACACTCAAATCATAATTCCAAAACTCATAAACTTAAAATACAACTCATATTCTCAAATCATAGTTAGAAAACTCTACTAAACGCAACCTTAAGAGTTTGATCCGTAAGTCTCATCTTCATTAGAATCAGAAAATGGTCATGTGTCACATTTAGTTATAGTTATTTATATAAATTGTATATATTGAGTCAATAAAATTTGAATAATTTGACATGAACAACCCATTATGCATGGAAATTTAAAATTTCTTTGATGGTGGGAAATATTATCGGGGTAGTTTGGGGTGTCCTAAATAAGTGCACTTTTTGTCTTTTTGGACTAAAAAATTGAGGAAGAAAATATGGATGTTTGGGTTAACTTTTTGACTTTTTATGAAAAAATGTGTAATAAAAAATTATAAAAATTGATTTGTAGGAAAAAATTAGTATTAGGAGTTGTGCAGCCGTAATTGTTGACTTTTGGTGAATAGTGTTAACTTTTTAACTTTTTGAGTAACTTTTTGACTTTTTAGCTTTTTTAATATATGCCAAACTTGGCCGAAGTATTGGGCTCTTATCCTATCTATACAGTAGGTTTGAAACTCTCTTCCTTCTCTCTATATAATATTATATACAGATATATCTTTCAATGTTTTATCAACAGTAGGCATAGGTATTTTTCTGCTGGAACTACACTTTCTGTTTTCCCAGTCAGTTTACCAACTAGAGCTAGTTAGTTCTCAATAAAATTTTGTTACAAGTTTGGCTGTTGAAACTCGAGGGCAGGATATGTCCAAGCAATTCCTGAGTTTTGCCCAAGGATCATGCTAGGGAGGTAGGTTACATTAAGGCCAAGTTTGGCAACTCAAAAATAATTCATCTTTTTATTTTTTTATCTTTTTTTTATCACATCACTTCTCTACTTTTCTGTACATCTTTTCATAAAAAGATAAAAAATACACTTATTTAAGTCATCTCAAACAACCCCTAGGAGTCCAGTTGTCGGAGTACTTTTTTTTATGATACTTTCTGTAAATCTTTAGATGGTTCTTTATTCACAAGTATCACCTTAAAACCTCTGGTCTGTTTTGAGAACTTCTGCTTGATGGCTCTCTCAAGTATGTCCACACATAGAGACCAAATTCGAGCAAAGTGGTACAAATATGAAGTCAAGAAAATATTGGCTTGTAGCTTCTTTTTTTTCAAAAAAAATTAAAATAAACATTAATAAAGGAAATTGATGAAATTGATAGAGGAGATAGGTTTTTCCAAATACCCCCTCTGTTGCTTCAACTGTTGCAAAACAAAACCAAGCATTAAACTTTCCATCAGCACAACCATGAATCTACACTCTTAGGCATAGTTTCAAACATATCTCAGTCCTTATCACAATCCAGACCCAATGGCAAATCCAGAAGGGGCAGCTCTGGAATTTTGAGGGGAGGGATTGCAGGGACTTCAACCTGCGGTTGCTTTGTAGATGACTTTTTCTCCCCATTCTGAGCATCTAAAACAGGGCCTTTTAGCATCCCTGCCAGCATACCACCAAAGGTTTTGAAAGGGTGGCTCAGTCCATCTTTAAGGCTAAGAACAAGAGAGACCTCGGATATCTGCCACGTAATGGTAAGGACAATCATGGCCGAAAGAAGGCAATGAGTGATAAAATTCTGTCTCTTCACATTCCGAAGCTCTTTGACTATCTCTTTTCTGACACCGTCGTCAATACTACCACCCTCCGCCTCCTTGGCAGTCTCATTATTTGAGTCAGCAACTGCAGGGGAAGGTACTTCCTTTGGATCGGCTGGTGGTTCAGGTTGCTGAAGTTTGCCATCATCCCCTTTTACTGTTTCTAACTGTTAATACAAATTACTAAAGGCCTGTTAATTTTGGTTTTTCAGGAATAACACAAAGTCACTCCAATTTATTAATATACCATCTGAAAAATAAAAGAAGGTACCCAACGTATGAGACTCCCGCTGAAGCGAAGGCCTGTAGAGGTCAAGATGTATGCAGCCTTACCCCTCTCCTCCCCCTTTCTAGAGAGAGGTAGTTTCCATGAATATATGATCTAAAGATGTGAGGGTAAAAAGGATGAATGAACGAACTACTACTACTTACAGGTGCTTGAGACAAAGCTACATAGGTAGTGAGAGCAGCACGTGGTGGCACTACAATGTGGGTAGGTGTTCTTGATGAAGCATTGGTTTTGATAAGTGGAAGAAGTAGTGCCTGTGGAGCCCAAAGTGCTAGTATTAACTAAATACTATTAAGTAGGTTCAATTCAACAATAGTGGAGGCAATGATGATGTCGGTAGACTCTCTAACGGCGGTGATAATGCTTACGGTTAGGTGCTGCACAATTTATCAACATGTGTTGTGGGGGCGGTGATAATGGTTTCATAAGGCAAGGCAAGGAGGTTACTTTGGTTGTAGATTTGAAAGCAAGAAGTGGATTGACTGTGGTGATGAAGGGGAGTAAAGAGGTGGATTTGAAGCGGAGTCAATGACTTGGTTTTAAGAACAAAAGCATTTTGAGATGCAAAAAAGAAACACTAAACCATACAAAACAAATTATAAAATGTTACAGGATTTAGATTCATAAACCAATTTGCAAAGCATAATTCGAAAGATCAAATTAACTCAAGGAGAAATCCTCATCTCAACTAAATTGGTACATATGTTGATCATATAGAATTGTGCATTTTTCAAGTTTAATTCAACGAAGTATATATGTCTCTCTTAAGTTGAAACACATGCAATAAGAAAGTCTCATTTTCCATACAAGAAAAATTCAGATTCGATTCATGAAATCCAAACACAAACTTTATACTTTCCACAAACACAGTTTTCGATCTCTTCAACAACAAAACAAATTCAAACAATACAGATCAAACTGTGAGAGACACATCACTAAATCTCATTTATTATTACACCAATAATCACTTCAAATAAAAAAACCTAACTCTACAACAAAAAACGACATACCTGAGAAAGCAATCTACAGAGGAGGAGGTGGTGATGATCTTCACCGTCGACGGCGAAGCTGGTCTCATCCGGTGAAGAACTCAATGTATTGTATCTTTGATCATCCATTAATTGCTGGATTGTGAGCTGTATCAACTCTATCTTCTCCTTCGAATCCATCTCTCGAGCGAGCGAGAGAGACCGACTGTACGATCACAACTGATGTGAAAAAGCTCTATGACCCAGAGCTTTTACACTATGGTTGGAACTTACGGGAGAAAAGAAATAAAATGATTACTTAAGTAATAAGAAAAAAAAAAAAAAAGAAATTATTATAATTTCTCTTTGTCTTGTTTGGATAAGTAAGAAATAAAATAAAAGAAATGATTGTGATTTCTCTCCTTTTTGTTTGGTTAGATTTTATAAGAGAAAAGAACAAAAATTGTTTTATGTTATATTACCAAAATAACCTTTTTATATTTTGTCACTATATAGGAGCATCTCCAATCTTCACTTCTTTTCTTTTTTTTTTTTATTCAATTTTGAGAAAAAAATTTCATATTTTTTCATAGGTGCATGACTCTAATAATATCATGACTTTGCATTCAATTTTAGTAATAACATGTATAATCAACATAATTAAAAATATATATATATATATAATCAACATAACTATTTTCTATTAGGTGTTGTTCCCTACACAAATAATTCATCGTTTGACCACTACAGGACAATCAAACTTTTATTGGAATTTAAAAGGCATGGTAAAGTAACAATATAACACCAAACTTTAATTGGAGTATCAATGGGCGACCTAAGGTTGCAGGATTTGGAAGCACCAGTTTTAACTCTGTATTTAAATTTATTTATTTATTTATTTTTTATGTGATTGTTATAATTTTAACTAGATCTAAGCAGCATCATATACCTATAATTCAACGCAAAGGAGAATTTTCAACAATGAAGATGTCATGGGTAGGAGTGAGAGTGAATTAGGTAATCTTCCAAAAGTAAGAATTAAAACCTAAGAATCATCCATAACATCTTAAGACCAATCAAGCAAATAGTATGAAATTGAGTAAAAAAAAAAAGGGTATTAAAGCAAGGAATTCATCATCCACAAAAGATCCAAAAAGAGCTAAAATCATCCACAAAAGATCCAAAATAAGTTCAAAGTCATCCACAAAAGACACCATATCCTAAATGGAGTCAAGTACAAAATACAATAGACATCTCTAATGTCCCCTTCAAAGAAAGTACAATCCCATCTATAGAAGAGTTACTAACGCTATCATCCACAAAAGATCCAAAAAGAGTTAAAATCATCCACAAAAAATCCAAAGTAAGTTCAAAGTCATCCACAAAAGACACCACATCCTAAGTGGAGTCAAGTATAAAATACGGTAGACATCTCTAATGTTCCCTTCAAATAAAGTACGATCCCATCTATAGAAGAGTTACCAATGATTCTCAGGGTCATACATCATGCTCTCTAAAGTTTCTTTGCGATACTCTACTGGGCAACCAAAGAATTGCATCATCCTCTCAGATTTCTTGGTAAGAAAGAGGTATGCCTCAGTAAACAAGTGTGGCGCAATTCCAATTTCCTCTAATGCTTTATGCAACTCTCCTCTTGGAAAACATCCTTGGGATTTCTCCATAGAAGCATTTCCCTCTCTTATAGCTGATGCGATATCCTGCAATGCTGTCTTCAGTATGTCAACGTCCCTCTCACCATCATTTGAGAGCTTTCTTTTTTTTGCCTTCGAAGATGTTCCACTTTTAGGAGACAACACAACATCATCTTCATCCACAACAAAACATTCCAAGTTTGCTTCATTTTGGTGCACCAGTTCATCAATGACTTCAATTCTATCTACATGATCATTATTTGATAAGTTGGCCCATCGTCGTACTTTTTCCTTAGCAGTTTTAGCACTTACACCAGTTGCCTTACATGTAAAAACTAAAATATCACTCATGATTAGCAACATAATCAGACTACATTGTAGCTACTATCACATTTCTAATGAGTTCCCCCTGTTTTGCATCCTTATCAGTATCCCTTGGTGCACGAGTCGTTTGTTGAGTTTGACATTGATTTTCAAGCTCTTTGTCTACTTCAGCAATAATGTTTTCATCTGGATCAACACCCATTAAAAAGTTATGTAAGATGCAACATGCTATTACGATATTTGATTGTGTGTTAACCGAGCAAGTAGGCTCAGCTGTGCTTGCTATGATGGGAAATCGTTTCTTTAGTACACCAAAAGCTCTCTCAATGGCATTGCGTAAAGAAGCATGTCGGTGGTTAGACAACTCTCGAGCATTTTCCGGTGGATGGTTGGAATACTCTTTCAAGTGATAACGCACACCTCTGTAAGGAGGGATAAGGGAACTCCTTAACATATATCCCGCATCAACAAGATAAAATTTGCCTATTTAAAACAAAACAAATCACTATGTTAAACCCCAAATCTATATAATTTAACAAAAGTTTCATATTCTCTAAGCATGAATTACCGTTGGGTATTTTCAGTTTATCTTCTCTAGTGAGTGCATTTTTTATGATCCTTGAGTCAGATGCAGTCCCCTCCCATCCAGGTAAGACATAAGTGAATTTTAAGTCAAATGAACATGCAACCAATACATTTTGTGTAGGGTAACCTTTTCTACCACGATATCTCGGCGCATCCTTGCTAGATACTTTAACACGAACATGTGTTCCATCAAGTGCTCCAATACAATCCTAACATAAATGTATCATGTGACAGTTTTATATATAAATAAAACTAAAAATTTAAAGCGAAATGTAATATCAAATTTTTACCTTAAAATATGGATGGAACCTATTATTATTGAGTATTTCTGGAGGGACTTCGGATCCATTAGGTTGGCAAAGAAATCGATCTTCTAATGATATAAGAGCTCTCAAAAAACTATGAAAATGCCGACTAACAGTCTCATCGGAGCAACGAAAGAAAAACGAAACATTTCTATTCTTCACGCTATGTGACAAAATGTAAAGACACTTTGCAACTTGTTCCTCAACTGTTGCACATTTTGTTGGTTTCAGACCACCATCTCTTTCAAGTATATGATACAAATCTTGAAATGCCTGCGGCCCCATACGGGTGATATTACGACAATACTTAATACATTTAAGTTTTGCCATTAGCTCAATCCTCACTTTTTCTCTCTCCAAGTAATTAATAGGATAGTCCACGTACTTCCTAAGGTGATATTTTCTCTGCATATACCAATATACCACATGGCAAACAACTTGAACAACAACTAACTTTCGCTTTCTATCCCACATAATCAAGTCCTTTCTTAGCTCTTTGTCTTGCTGATCCATTTATCCTATATTTTTTATTAAAATAAATCAGTATACATTTTGACTAAAAGCAATAAATTTTTTCTTAGCTCTTTGTATACATCTTGTTGATCTATTATCGTTAGGAATAATTTTTTTCCATTTCAACATTGATTTCAAATGAATAAAGGAAAATAATTAAAATATTTAAAATGTCTTTCCTAATGTGTTATAAATCAATCATATAATCATATAATAGCCAAATCAAGAATTTTAAATTGTAAATTAAAAGTGACATGCTTTGAAAGTTTTACTGCACTACAAGTTGATGGGCATGCATAATTTTATAATCTTAATACTTGGGGAAGAAAGAAAGAAAAAAAAAAAAGAACATTCATACTATTCACAAACTATGTCTTATTAAGCAATTGACATGGGTGCAGGGTGCCCCATCACAATGTAGAGAACAACACTATTATTTAACTAGCAAAGAAAGTGAGCATTTAAGCCATGGCAATTTATTCCTCCCTTCGCATTGTAATTATATTTATTTATATATAAAAAATAAAATTAAAATGTTAAAATTTTACACTTAACATTTATTTTCACTCATTTATTTCTCATATTATATCTTTTAAATCTTATTAATCATAAATCATTATTTATAATATAATATAATTTTTAGTAAAATTCTCATCATTCTTAAATAAAAATATCTCGCCTGTTATATGATCTGAAATAGGGCAATGCACTACAAATCTATCCTATTGCCATCTCTATTCAAATGGATAACAAACTAATGTAATATAAAATTGTTCCAGAGATGAAACTGTAATTTCAGAATATATAAACAGAATATATAATACATAACAACAGCGTAGAGAATATATATATATAATACATAATAGAATATATAATACATAACAATAGATGGGCAATCCACTGTAATTTCAGAAGATGATTACCTGCACAAGAAGACGAAGAAAGCGTGGAGAGAGCTGGAGTAGTGGGGAGAGAGGTGGAGAAATGGACAGTCAAAAATTTGTGCTGGATATGAAAAGCCTTGAGGACATATGTGTTAATTATTTTATTTCTTTTATTTTTACAGGGGTAAAATTGGTATTATGAAAATATAAACATTTGTTGGTTTCTTTTCTCTCCCAATCTCTCCATTTTGAGAAAGATTGAAAATAAGAGTTATAAAAGAAATGAGTTTCTCTCCATTTCTCTCTATTTCTCCCCATTTCTCTCTACTTAAGATAACCAAACAAGGAAGAGAAATACATTTCTCTCTATTTCTTTTCTTTTCTCTCCAAATCACTCAATTCAAACACAGTGTTAATCATTTGAGAAATGCTGTCTACTCTAATTTTGGGGAGTGGGTTGGCTTTTTGGTTTTTTAGTTTTTTTGGTTATTTTAGTTTGGATTAAAAAGTTTGGTTTGGGAAGGATTTTTTAACTTTTTGACTTTTTTAATTTTTTTTTTGGTGAGAAAATAGTGTAATGATTATGGGTTGGATGTGATGTTTTGTTTTTGTGGCTATTAAATATTCTATTAAATCTTTCGCATTAGATGAGACTCACACAAATTTATATATATGTAAGAAATCTAATAAAATATTTAAAATTCCTAACATAACTCTAATCATTTTATCTCCTCGCAACGTGTCCATTAAATTTAACACTAATGATAGAACACTAGAGTTTGAGTTTTAATATCAACTCTAATAATGTCATAATACATTAAAAAAAAATACAAAATCACAAGTCAAAATATTAAATCATAAGATGGAATCCACCTCTGGAGCTCCCTCTAACTCCTCATTTTGAAGTCTGAAATATTTTTGTAAATTTGAGTATAATATTTTTTCTCCAATGTAAATAAAATTGAAAACATTATACTACAAATTAATAAAATGTTAACATAATTATATTAATAATATATTTTTAAAAAAATTACTAATTTGAATGTTATTTTTTAACATTAAAATATAATTACACTTTCGTCTTCAACATTTATTTATTTTTTATTTCATTCATAAAAAATAAATTTTTGAGTCTTATTTACTCAGGCTTTCCTTTCTTTATTCTTCTCTTACTTACAATTCTGATGCGTGGCCCGAAATTTCCAAGCTCGAATTTGCCTTGAATCCAAAACGACGTCGATTTGGATTTTTTTTTTTTTTCTTCTTTCTTTCTCGTTTTTTTTGAAGATGAAAAAGAAGAAGAAGAAGAAGAAGAAGAAGAAGAAGAAGAAAAGAGAAGAGGGAGCAACCAACAACATTCATCAACACATCATCATCATCAACAACAACATCTTCATCAACACATCATCAACAGCCAACAATTTTTTTTCCCCCCCTTCATCTTCAAATCAGATCCACTAGAAATATAAAAATAAAAAATCAAACAACATCTTCATCATCATCAACAACAACATCATCATCATCAACACATCATCATCAGCCAAAAAAAAAAAAAAAGATTCAGATCCAATTCAGATTCAGATCCGATCACCGCCATCACCGTCGATCCTCCTTCTCTTCCTCCTCCGCCATCACCGTCTTCTTCTCTTCCTCCTCTTTCTCTCTATCTTTTCTCCTTCTTCTCTCTTCCTATTCTCTTCTCTTCTCTCCTTTCTGTCTCTCGCCTTTGTTTGTGTTCAAAAGCAAGAAAATGAAGAAAAAAAAGAAAGTTTAACATCATTGAAAAAAAAGAAAGTTTTACATCCTACTACCGTCGAATTTTTGTCACGGTTGGCTTTCCGTCATACAACCACCAAAGACTCGTCGGAATGTTCAACATCACTGAAAAGTCGCCAGAGTATCACCGAAAGTTTACCGGAGTGTTATGAACGTCAATGGAAGTAAGTCGCCGAAATGTCCAAAACGTTCGCTGGACGTTAAGAACATCATTGGAGACTCACCGAAATTTTCAGAATATTGCTAAAAAAAAAAGAATAAATAAAGAAATTAGAGCTAAAAAACATAGCAAAATGTGCTAAATATTGATAAACTAAAAGGGAAAAAAAAATATAACGACAAAAAACAACAATAATGGGAAAAAATAATATGTTATTTTTAAATTTTTGTAGGGTGTAAGCAAATAATCTCCAATATTGATCAAACTGAAAAACAAGCTTTGAAATTGTAAAATGTTACAGTTTCAAAGCAAAAATCTATTAAGCATTTATCCTTATTAATCAAAACTGAAAAACATGTTATGAAACTACAAAATTTTACATTTCTAAAGAATGTTATAAAACTGTAAAATTTTACAATTTTAAACCATGATTCATTCCAGCACCAAAAAAAATTGAAACTGCAAAATTTTACAATTTTCACCGCCTTTAACTAAAACTCGAAAACAACTTGCTCAGAACTTGAAAATTTTCTCCATTAAAACATAAAAAGAGAAGTGTATAGCAGAGAAAATATAGAAAAATTAAGAGATCGAATGAGTGGCAATATAGAGAGAGGATTATACTCCAGCAACTATTTTTTGTTTAGATCTAGCCGGAGATCTATGTCAGATCTACTCATTTTCTTCGTCGGAAACATATTTTCATCGTCGGTGAGGATGAAATAAGGAATCGGCAGTCGATGATTGCCGATGAACCCCAATCGATGGTAGTCGTCAGTTGCCAGTGACTATATATCAGAAAGAAAAAGAGAAAAAGTAAGATGTAGTTACCCGCCAACGATTGCTAGAAATCACAAAGAGCAAAAGAGGTAGAGAAGAAGAAAAACGTTATGGTACTTTTGAGTAAAAATAAAAAGTTAAGGGACTAAATAAGCTACACGTTTTTCAAAAAAGACTTCTTGATAATTTGCTCAATATGAAATAGAGCCCAAATCAGGCCTGTTTTTTGAGCTAGGACTTGCGTCCAGCCCAATTTCAACCCACAACGATCCACACAACTACAAAGCCCATTGTGCTGCCGAACTATGGCAAGGATCTCAATATTTATATGGCTTAACTTAAAAAACAAAAAACTGACGGCCCAATTATATCCCCATTGGATGGGCTTTAAACCCACAACCTCAAGATTTTTATGTCGAGTTATTGAGCAAGGCCACAAATAATAAAAAAAGATTTTATTGTTTCATCCTGGAATTTATATATTGCTAAAAAGGGAAGGAAAAAAAAGAGTTGAAAATTTTGAGTATGATACATTGATAGACCCAGAAATACAACCTTTATTGATAACACTCTAGTACAAAAACACTTGTACACAATCACACTAATATACTTTACTTATCCACTCACATATACATTCAACCACTCACACTTTGTATCTTCCTCACACAAGACTTTGAGACAAGTGCTTGACCACTCACTTTGTACTCACTCTTCTTTCACTCAATTGTCCAATTATCCAATTACCTAGTACATGCACTCATCTCATATTTATACTAGTTAAAGAACTTTCTAGAATACACTCATACTTACCCTACACTCTAAAACAATCTAGATTACTTTAGTACATATTAGAGCTTTTTATTCTTCTCTAAAATATTCTAGAACTTTCCAAAACTTTCTATATTTCTCTAGTTTTCTCCAAACTTCTTTAATGTTCCGGAACCTTCTAGAATATTCTAGAATCTTCTAAATTTCTCTAAGTCTTTCCAGAATCTTCTTGATCTTTTCGGAATATTCTAAATTCATGTAGAAACTTATAGAATATTCTAGAGAGAATATTCTAGAAATTGAGGAGATTTAGGGCTGGTTTGGGGTAACCTGAATCAGCCAAAAAGCCAAAAAGTTACTCCAAAATTTAAAAAGTTATCACTATTCACCCAAAAAAAATAATTAAAAAATTAATTTTTTTCTGCCAAAGTACACACCGAATGGACCAAAAGCCGGCTGCTGTGCAGCGGCAGTGCAGATGAATGAAATGATTAGGTGTGATTTGCACACACACCGGTGTTTGGCCTGTGGGGGCTATCACGGGTCCCGTTTTGATAATCTAAACCGTTAAATGTGTAGAATTCGTCGAGTACTATATGTCTGCAAAAAATCACATTGATCGGATATCGATAACTACATGATCAAATCAGTTATCTACAACAAATGGATGGTGTTATAATTAATGATCGAAAAATAAATAAATCTGATCAGATAGCTATCGATATCCGATTAACGTGATTTTTTATAAGTATATAGTATTCGACGATTTACACACATTGAACGGTTCAGATTATTAAAATAGGACCCGTGATAACCCCTACAGACCAAACAAAACCGTCCAGTGCTTTGTACAAAAAGTAGCTAATAATTTCCTACTCCATTTCACTCCAGCCGGTTGCACGGCTGGGGCCCACCTGTCACTAATCATCTCTTACACACTCTTTTTATACAATTTTTTAATACACATTTTTTCATAAAAAGTCAAAAAATTAACCCAAACCTCCATATTTTTTTCTCAACTTTTTTAGTCCAAAAAGACAAAAAGTGCACTTTTTTAGGACACCCCAAACCAGCCCTTAGTAATGACTCTCAACAGAAAAAAGGTGTAGTGTGTGTGTGAGAGAGAGAGAGAGAGAGAGAGAGAGAGCACTGTGGTTACAGCCTATCAAATCCATCCATAACCATTTACAGAGATTACAAAGAGCATTTAAAATATCAATCTATGGACTTAAAAGTGATCATCGACGAAAACCATTTAAAATGGCAAATCAAACCACAATATACAGACTGAGCCAGAAAAACCATCTACCAGCTTATGCTAAGAATAGTAAACTAAAAGAGGATTAGAAGTTGCATCTAGGGGTACTGATATGTATCTTCATTATCCATATAGCAAACATCACTCTGAGAAGTCGATGTTACTTCACTTTCCGTGCCATCAAGTTCAGCCTGCAAAGATTAGTTTAACAGACCAGTAAATCGTATGATCGCAAACTTGAAGTTGGGGATTCTTCGACATGAATTATAGATATGAAGGCACCAGACTGAAAACATAAATGGCTTGTATAATTAAGCCAAGAAAATCAACTGGCTATATTGTCAACTTAGTGTGTTCATAGAATTAAGGAAAGAGCTATCATCCATATGGAAGATTAAAAAAATAGAATAAGGCTGTAATAGTTGGCTTGTAGAGGTTTATAAGCAGATCCAACATTCGTGTGAGTTTGAGACCCATAGAAGACATTTTTCTAGGAGTTTAATACGCATTGTTAGACCCATTTGTTAACAGCTTAAGCTTCTAAGAGCAATGGTGATCGAACTGTTGGATAGCTTGATATATATATTGTTGGGCCTATTTCTTAACAGTTTTAAGGTTTTGGGTCAATTAGTGATCTAATATGGTATCAGAGATTACCTTCAAGTCTCTTCATTCACATTTGGCCCTTGTGTGTAATCCTTCTCCTCTTTATATAATTTGCTTGTACTTCACGTACAAGACAAGGTTGCACGTGACAGAGAATGTTGATATATATTGTTGTACCCATTTCTTAACAACTTAAGCTTCTCTCTACATATTATGGTTGCATCTCCATGTGCAAAATGGGATTGCACGTGAGGGAGAATGTTGGATAGTTTGATATACATTATTAAGCCTATTTCCTAACAACGTATAATAACATGTTATCAGAGCTCAAGTCAAGGGAGAGAGAGGTCTTGGGTTCAAGCCATTCCGTTTGCATTATGTTTTTTTACATATTTGGATGTTTGCATCTCCATGTGCAAGCCAGAATTGCATGTGAAGATGTCAGATCAAATATTGAGCCCATGTTCCACTCTATAATAATAAACACTCTAGGGCCAAGATTCAGAATTCACATGTTGGACGTCAGATTAGACAGCTTAATAAAAGGTAATTTTTGTGCAGTGTCTAAAACAAGATAAATTACCTTAGCTTGGCGGTACCTTTCAAGCATACGGCAATATTGCTGGCGTGCATCTGGAGAGTCAACCATGGACCGCACTCTTGAGATAGCCTCATCAATAGCTCCTTCCACTTTCTGTTTGCGGAACACCTTGAGAATGTCTTCATCTTCACTTTCATCAATGGACTCCGTCTCGTGCCGAAATCCCCGCAATCCAGCTCTTTTCCGGCGCCACCTCAGTACAACCTTTTCTAGAACACCAACAGCCCAACAAAATACCTTATATTGCTTCCTAACCTGATGACCTCTAACATGAGCCTGTCAATACAAGTAGTTGTGTAAGAGCAGTACTTTTGGCCCCCTTTCATTAACTAATTGGAAGGGTTTTATTGATTTTGACTGAGTATGCATGTCTCATGCACATCCAATGCAAGTTCCACCTCAATGCTGGCATAGAAGAAAATAAGAAACATAGTAATCTGTATTTTCTTTGAGGGTTGTACAGATGATTTACATATGTTAAAAGTTCATGAATGTATAAGATAATTCTGTCACTTTGACAAAAGGTGAAAGTAATGTTACATGGACTCGGTATGGTATGAGTATCGGGTTTCAGTGCGTGTCCAAATGTCAGACATTCACACACCCAAATCTTAGGATATTATGATAAGCATGTTCAATAGAGATACAGAGATGAGTCATGGACACATATACTACATATTATATAATATTCTTAGATAAGATGTTGTAATTTATGTAGAAATGTACTAGAAATTAAATAAGATTAATAAAAATATATATATATATGGAATTCCTATCTCATCCAAGTGAGATGCTAGAAATGTTTCTTTACTACCAAATGTGAGTGCTTTTTCTCCTTCAAACATTATAAAAATTAGAGGATTCAAGTGTCTAAATTAGGTACAGGTGTCAGACACATCCCATCCCCTTATCCTTGTCATATCCAATAAACACGGCACGTGTATTTTGGGGGAAATAGAAGAGTCATGTAACACAATTGAAAGGGAGAAGTGGATTACGCCTACAGATTTCTCTATAGTGTATATTGAAAATTATGTAAATCATTGGCCACGGGATTTTGGATTAGTTAAAAGAGAAACATGATACCTGAATTGTCACTACTTTCTGGCGAAATGCCAGAAAATCCTTGCGACCTTTCCAACCCCGAAATTTCTTTTGAATAGATAAAGCAGCTGTATTGTAATCACGTGCATTGCGAAACGCCAACTTCGATGCAACCGAAATCCCTTGAATATCATTTGAAAGAATACTGTACTCATCTACACTAGCAACTGCAGCAGCAGAACTAGCGTCTCTCTGTTGCCTTCTCTTAAAAGAATGTGCACGGAACGCAGCTTGTATACGTGCAGCAGCCTGAGCTGTATTCCTGAGTGCAGCTAAAGTGTCTTTAAGAGAGAGATGATCCTCATTTGTAGCAACACTCCTCTGTGAGATACTATTTACGGCACTTTCTGCTTCCACCTCAGCAGAGCCTTTGGACAGCTTGTTTTCTACCAGTTTGAGGGATGAAAGATGGCTAGTTAGTTCCACCTCAGAAAGATAACCTGCAAGGCCCTTGTGTCCATTGGTGGAAGCAATGAATGCCGGTGTTTTACCCGTTGGATCTTGTGAAGTGGGATCTGTCACTGCCCCAGCTGATGCACCAGATGCGATGAGGGAAGCAACCATTTTTTCCCTGTTGAAAAAGCATTCAGAGAGGCACTGCTTCAGAATGATTTTCAAGCTTCCAAAATGCTTATCTGCACAACTTATTAGTGATAGTCCACAGGCCTATCAACATAAAAACTCACCTAAGACTTACTATGTCCCTAAAAATACTTTGCTATGATCAACTGAAAGGCTGCATATAAACATGGTTATCATCAATTCTTCTGAGAAATTGGGTACGAGGAAGAAACAAATTGATGCCTCCTAGTCAGGGAAATATGAGCAACGTGTTTGGTCAATAAAGCTAATAATTTGAGACGTAGGAAAATATACATTTGGCTTTATCATGTGCGTGTTCCCAAGTTAAAAATTTTGGTATAAAATGAATTGTAAAGATTTAGTTGGCAGAGGTAGACCAGGCTCAGACCTAGTTGGCTATATTCAAGCAAAATCGCATCCCTGAGACTTCAAAGTCTCACTCTAGGAAGTACGGGCACCTCCAAGAAGGTAATGTGTCATGTCCACACCATGTCTAACACCGACATGACATGACATGACATGACATGACACGGCACTTGTGAGACACTTGCCAACATGTAGACGCACATAAAACACATTTTAAGTTTGAATAAAAAAACTTGAAATCCAATGATAAAACAAAAACAATGCAAATATATATGTATTCTTCACCTTTAGACTTCAAAATTTTAATTATCTTTCGACTTAAATATTCAAATTAATAACATATAATAAATATATAAAATCATATATTTTGCACACATCCACCTCATGTTGTGTCCTACATTTTTTGAAATTCTTTTGTGTCGGTGTGTCCATGTCCGTGCTTCTTAAGTCTCACCTTTGACAGCAAAAAACTTTTACCATCATATCAAGCAAGCCCAACATGATTTATTAAATTCTGGTGCTTATGTGTTGTTAAGCATTACAAAAGATTTATGTAATCCAAGTGTTTCCTCTATAAAGTGCCAAAAATCATACATCTTTTACATGGTTCTACAAACAATATGTATATATATTATTACCTTCCAAATTGGGCAGCCCAATGAAGGGCAGTCCAGCCATTAATGTCTCGGAAATTTACGCTGACTCCAGAATTGAGAATTGCATTTAAGGCCCACTCAAAGCCCAATCCAGCAACCATGTGTATTATCCCTTGCTCTTTCTTGGACAAGGAACAACCCGGCTGATCACATCCTCCTTGAGATCTGGAAGAAAGCCACTGTTGCAACTTGTCTTTTAAAAGTTCTTGCAGAAGCCAATCTGTTGTACTAGACGAAGTCCAATTGCCAAATAAAAGGGCCTCAATAACACGGTCCCATGAATCTTCACCAGCTTTGAATTTGTCCCATAGATATATTCCTGATTCAGTATTGTCTCCCTTCTGCACCGAAGGATCAGATAGAAGCATCCGCACAAACCTGACGAGTAAGAGCAATTCATCGGGACTCTTAGTTGTTTCCTTCATGGATGAACTACAGTGAGCACAACTACTTGGCTTAGCATGGTACTCAAACTCTCTGACTTCACTGCAGGACTCCCGATTGGCAGAAGTAATACAAAGAGTGACTTTTCCTGGAAGGCGGGGAGGAGCCAGACAACATATGACACCTTCTTGGATAATCTGAACCGGAACTTCGATGTCACCGAACATACAAGTCCATGCACCTTCTGATGGATCACAGAGAAAAGATCCAACAATGACAACCTGCAGTAAGCAACTTCAACTCAGTAATCTGAACTTACTCCGCCTGACAATATCGTGTATCAGCAATTATGTCATAGTTACATATTGGAAATTTGCTTCTGGAAAATCAATAAAGTGCAGATCTCCAACAAGTTGGATCAGTTAGTACTCCATAATCCCTCACTAAAGCAGCATTTAGCTGATTCTTGAGTATAGAGTTGGCAAATTAATTAAAGCAAACCAAGGTTCACATTCTACACATAAGCTCAACTAAACAGCACAGACATGGACACGGGACAAGGCGATCTTGAAAAAATTATGATATAGACATATTTATTTTCATTTGTTATGTATATGAATAAGAGATATAAGAGGCATCAATGTATATGTGGGTATTTTTTTTTTCACTTTCCTCCCTCTTTGGTTCATATATTTTGTTTTGACCCAAATCATCATTTTAAAATTATAAAAAAGTAACTGACAAAGGTGTCCTCAAGCATGTCCAAACACAGGGCACATGTGTCCCTGGCATGTCAGTGTCCCATACGTGACACGGCACTCATTTTTGAAGTGTTAGTGCTTTACAGAGCCCAACAATTCAACAAACAAGATGTACCAAAAGCCAACATTCAATCACTCCTGTCCATTTACAAGTCATTACTGGGAAAATACCACCAACACAACAAAACAAGCAAGATATGAAAAAGATTTCTGTTAAACATATATTCTATTAAACATACCTTCGTAGCCTCCCCGGCATAACCCCATTCTGGGGATATTTCTCGAATGGTAAACTTCTGTTTTTGTGCAATAGTTAAACTTGAATCAGCCTCAAGATGTATACCAATCTGACCTTGATCAAATAATTCTGTGAAGTAATGATGATTATTTTCTACAGTAGAATATGAAGGAAATCTGAAATTTTCAATTTCTTGAGACAGTAACGTGGAAGCTGGTAATGCCAAGGGGCTCTCAGGGCTTGTTGGATATTTGCTGGGTGCTGAAAGTTGCAGATTCTTATCATTACCCGAGGTTGGGAAATCATTACACTTATTAGAATAATGTCTGCCAAAATTTATCCACTGGCATCTTTCTTGCTCTTCTAGCATATTGCTCCTTGAGTGGGGTAGTAGCATTCCCTGTTGAAAGTATCAAACATTATGGAAGAAATACAAAGTTTGATTTACAAGAATGGCATGATTCTCAGAAATTGAAAGGATTATTGAGTTAATAAATACACGTAGGCTAGTAATGCAGAGAAAACCAAACGATCAATCAATTAGGGGTTGAATGAGAAATTAGCTAGAGTAGAGATACTCGAGGAACCCAAGAGAATGCCGAATATTGCTTCTGATATTACTAAATATTTGATTACTTCAATGCCACTCTTGACTAGATACATCTAGTTTTTGTAGAAAAAAAATTATAGTCAATTCTGACCACGGCCATGACCTGTTGTTACCATGTATAATGACAAGAATAGATATGGATACAAGTTTACTTCAAACGGATATTATAAAAGTGAATTGATAAAAAATTTAACAATAAATCAGTACTCTTTCTTACATTTCCATCTGAAGAATGTAAAGTTTTCTCTTGGGACTCAGCACCTGGTGAACTTCCATTGAACTCCAGCATCTCTTTCCAAGATAAAGAGCCTTTATGTTCAACCATAAATTCTTGTGCCAAAGCTTGATGATTATGTTTCTCATTGCCACCTGAAAAAGGAAACCACAAAAGAGAAAGAACCCAAAAAAAAAATCCATTATCTTTCCCCATTTATTGTTTATATAACATTTGAGAATCAATGAAAAAAAGGAAGTAAATGGATAGAGCAAACAGAATCGAAAGCTGAAAAGACACTCTGCAAGAGGCTGAGACAAGTAAAACAAGTAAAACAAATAAGTGAACAAATTATGGCAACATGGGAACTGGAAACTTTAAATTTAGTCAATGTCTTGTTAGAAAAACAAAAGGACAAGACAAGGATTTCAAAAATAATTGTTGCCCAAGTAGGATGCAAAATATCAGGTGTGGGTGATCTCAACCAAAAGCCGACAAAATTCAAACTAAACTATCATAAAGACATGAATTTTTTTTCTTCTAAATATGGTGGCATCACAGTGTGACTGCGGTTTTCACTCCCTGTGTCCACAGAGATAAGACTGAAGAATTGAAGGAAAGCCTCTATCCTTATTTATTTATATATGAAGACAACAAAAGCTGAAACAATCATTCCAAATTTCCACTTGGATTTTTTATTTTTATTTTTTAAATTAGGGTCCTCTAACTACATCTTTGATTGTGTGTCTTTATCTTTAAACATTTCATGAATGGTCCTACCAGAACTGGACAGTAATATGAAAACACACTCCTAGGCATCTTAGTTTGATGTCTAAGTGGGTATCCTTTCCAGCCTAAGTATCACTTGCCTGGCATGCTGCAGTAACTGTTATGATGGAACAAATGAAAACAAGAAAGTAAAACAAGCAATCACACAACAGAAGATATACATGTTTCGGCTATAAGCCTACATCCATAGCTGAAGAACGGCAACGGGTTTCACTACCAAAAGAAGGAGAAAATACAAAAGTGCAGTTGTAATTCTTCAAAGTTGTCTATATCAGTTCATAATCCTAATCTACGAAATAACCCACATATATATACTAAGATCTGCATACAACAAGAACCGGATTGGATATATCAGCTGGGGCTCATGTCAAGCGGATCGCAAATGAGTCATATGCACAAACTGAGTAGAATACAAGACATAAACTATAACTTTATAGAAAATCCCAATATAATGATGCAGACTAGCCTGATAAAAATGAGAAAGCATACTGTACTAGCCACTAACTGATGATGCTATGAGTTCCACACTAAAACCCGTCCTACCAAATCAGATTCAGCAAGATATGAGATCAATAACGAATCCAATATGAAAAGATATGTCAAATATATTTGGTTAAAACCCGATACACAACAGTATAGATGTTAAGAAAAAAACAGATGTGTACAAGTGTTTTTTTGACTAAACTGAGCACCAAACGAGACAAACCTGACTCTCTTCCTAACGCAAGAGTGTTTACATCATCCAGTGATGCACAAGATTTATATTGATCATTTATGACGCATTCTGAATCATTTGAATTCTCATTCTCACTGCAGAATGGACCAATTTCTTCCAAGCTATCATCATTCAAACTTAACTGTTCCTCAAGCCTTCGCAATGCTTGACTTACTTCAAGCTCAGATGAACTACTCATCTCTCCCTTTCTTTCAATCCAGTCCAAGTGATCCATCCCATTACTCTTGACAACTGCATCAGAACTAACTTCTACAGACCCTGGACTCTGATGTGGTTCATATAGTTCACTAACAATAGTAGAGCCAGGATGTTGAGCAGTATAGCAGTTGGGACTCTGACTGAATGTAGAAGGGGATTCTGGTGACAACTGTGAAATGGATCCAGAACTATGCCTTCCCTGCAAGTAATGAATACAACTGTCAATGTCAATATTGAAGCTCAAGTTATGCACAATGGCTACAAGCCTACAGGTGTATATGATCTTTGAATTAAACATCCAGAGAGGAACAACAAATTGCTTTTTTTGGTTCACAATTTCATCAACTGAGCCTTATATATAAGGTTCATGCTAAATGGTGAAAATGCCAAAATAGTTATAATCTCAATGCACTTTTCACATATTCAACACACTTTCACATATTTCTACATACTTTATACCCATAAATCAAGCCTAGAATTTCCCTATATGTAAAATTACCAACTGTAAAAATATATCCACATGAAGATGGAAAATTTAAGTAACAATATTATAATGATTTACAGAATGACCAACCCATCTTGGCCCTATTATACAAATGGTCAAGTAGCAGTTACCAAAAATCTTTTAGTTGTATACATAATTTAAAGTCTCTCATGAAGAGTGGTAATTCCAGGCCCAGCAGGTTTAAAAGAGCGGGCTTGGCATACAAATTCCTCAGGCCAAACAAAGCAACTCTGACTAGAAGCATAAGAATGAAATGCAATTAACTAGACATAGAATGAACAATCAAAGCCAGGGATATTGAGTTGGGAATAAGAAGAATAAGATTTTTTCCTGATAAAATGCTAGGTGAAAAGGTTCAGTGTGTATGTCACAAGGTACAAGCAGGAATAATTGTCATTACATCTTCCTTGTCCACAACCAGGTTCAAGAAACTTACCTCACTAATCTCTCTATAATGAACAAGAACAATATGCTCATACGCCCTGCCAAAATCCCAAAAATTACATTAAAGTTAGAAGAAGAAAAAGAAAAAAGAAATGAAATGAAATTAGAGGGGGAAAAGGTGGATTAACTCTGACACGTGTCAAAAATAATCCATATCTGTTATTCAGTATACATGAAAGCTACATACTACTTAAAAGTATTATAAACACTGTAAGCTCAATATTTCAGAAAAAAATAGCCATTTTCTTATATTTCAGTAAGATGTACTGAGTCACAAATCTTACGACCACTAAATCTCAGGAACAATGGTTTCAGATAAAAATTAATGAATAAGAAATGTACAGTCAGGTAAGAGATACAAAGTACACTCACGGATCCAATATCCAAAAGCTACGCCTCTGAAAATTTGGATTCTGCTCCCCATGTGCATAATAACAATTTAAAGCTTCAACATTTCCAACCTAGCAACACAAAAATAAGGTAAAATGACTTCACTCAGGCTGAACATCGAACAATGAGAACATTGCACTTGGACCGATCCCAAACATCATTTGCACACTTCATAGACATCCAAAATTGCAGGTAAAAACAAAAGAGATTGTGTATTACAAATATAAAATACATTCGAAACACTTGGAACATCTATTGACTATTGATTTGTGACTTTATAATTTTAAATTGGCACATCAGAATGGCACATGCATGCATGCATTGCAATGTCTAGCATTTTTTCAGAGGGGTTCTAACACGTATATGACTGTATTGACATTTGGTTTCAAACCTTGAGCCGCTCATGCGCTTCACCAACAGCTCTCCCATCTTTCTTTTTACGCCAGCTATGACCATCTTTGCGGAAAAAACGAAGGACCCTCTTGTTAAAAAGAAAAACAGATCCACCTGTTGAAGAATCCAATCAGTGAAATGGAAATAATCATGCATATGCAACAGATGTGACACATAAATAGGCTTTCATGCAATGTTCCAACTTGCGATAAGATAGAGCAAATAAGAAGGTTACTTGCTGGTTTTTTGGGGGGCTCATGGGTTAGTTGCTCTTCCTTATAATTTTGTAAAATAAAGAGCACTTCCGCAGGCTTCAGCCACCGGCTGTGAGCTTCTCGAACAAGATCATTAATATTATAACCTGAAATTGGACCGGAAATAGCAGTCATATATATGATATATATCTTCATTTGGAAACTTCCTTTTCTGGTGGTATGAAAAACAAACAACGAAAAAAATGACAACCCGGTACATGAAGCTCCCGCCAAATGGGGGTCTAATGAGGATAAGATGAATGCAACCTTACTACCATTTTTGGAGGGGCTAACTATTGTTTTTCCTCTCATATTTTGCTTTCATTTTCTTGAAATTTTATCATATATTTGGCCTTCCCAAAACTTTACATAGGATTTTCTTTACCTTTATTGCAGAGAAAATCCTAAATGTAGCAAGAAAATTAGTTGCTTTAATTCATATGCCTTTATTTTATTAGAGAGAGGGGGAAAAAAATGGAAGAAAGTGAAAGTAATAAAAAAAGAACAGAAAATAAAATATGTTCTACCGCAAAACATTCAAATAGGATTAAAAGTATGCAACAAAAAGAGAGAAAAATTTAGAATTTTAATTATAAGGAACCCCTTGAATAGACAAATGTAACTTTTATTTTCTTCTTCTTCGTTTATTCATTTATTTATTTTTTGGGCGTGTGTGTGGAGAAATTAGGAACTGACTATTGAGTTACCACGCTAACATGGTTGTACAGGAAAATAAATTTTTGTGTAGTTTTCACCACTTTCATACCAAACAAACTCAGAAAAAGTTTTTTTTTTTTTTTTTTTTTTTTTTTTTTTTTTTTTTCACCATTTTCATCCTAATCAAACTCAGCCATAAGATCCTCAACAACACCCCTGAAATTTTGCCCTGAGTTTGCTTTTCCAACAATGTGAGCCCAATAAACTATAAAGGAGAACATGCTATACACCTATCAGAACACCCAATAAACTAGTAATAAATCACCAAAATCTAATTTAATTAGTTAACAAACAATCATAACTTCCCGATTTCCAACCCCCAAAAAACCACTCTAATTGTGCTAATTCACCAAAAACAAAGAACAAAACGATTCAAACCTAAATTGAAGCAAATAAATGTGAAAACAATGTTTACATTACCAGTACTAACCAAAAAAAATAAATAAATAAATTGAAGAAACTCAGGCCTTACCAGATTGCGTCATGTTTGGGTTCTGAGAAAATTAGAACTGGACCAACTGTAGCAAAAGAACTTCACTTGTCTTGGTTTCAATTTCTTCGATTCAGCACAAAATGAGCTTCCAAGTTTAGTTCTGGAACTTCGAAGCCGAAAAAGATCGGACGGCACAGGAGGTTCGCAAATCACGAGGATAGTAAATCATCGATTTCACTGGGGGTAGACAGATTCACAAATACTGTGTAGAGAGAGAGAGAGAGAGAGAGAGAGAACCTTTGACTTAAAAGATTTTAAATTGGCAGGGGCAGAGACTGATGTCTGAACCGCCGATCTCAGTGCTGGCTGTGAAGTGCGACGATATTTATGATCGGCTGTGCCATGTTTGGCAATCATTAAAAAAAGTTATCTTTTCATATATTTCCGTACAAAAGGAAAAAATATATATAAAAAAAATACCGATGCGTAAGATTTTAGTTAAATTATTCCTAGCTCTTAGCGCACCCGTATCAGTCTCAATGAATATTAAGTCAAATTATAATTTAAAAAGTTATTTTTTTATTTTAGTTAGTCACTCACTGCATCAAACTTTTTATTTTAATTCAATTTTATTAAAATATTTGTTTTTTTTTTTATAATTAAATTGATGACTTATCAATCAAATAATTCTTATTTTTTACAAAAGATAAAAGTGGAGGAAATGTAAAAAAAAAAAAAAAAATTGTCGTTGATCGGCCGGACGTCCGGTTACACCCAAATCGCGTGCTGTAGCGATGAACAGTTCATCGTTTCATCAGACAAGTTACTGTAGCAAATTTAACAAAAAATTAATTTAAAAAAAATTTATTGAGACTGATGGAGGGAGAATTTGATAATTTATTAGTTATATTTTAATTTTTTGTTATTTTGAAGATACTAATGCTGATGCTCTTACTAGTTGATTTTAATTCTTATCAAATTTTATTAAAAATAAATTTTAATAAAATTATTGTTAAAAACATATTTTTATGACATTTTTTTGTATATGTCATTAAAAATTGATAATTAATGACTTTTTTTTTGCACGATTTACAATTAGTAACTTTTTCTGTGACAAATTTTTAAACTGTAATTGAAAATTAAAAATTAGTGACTTTTTGTGACCTTTTTTTAAACTATTACTGAAAATTAATAATTAGTGACTTTTTTAATAGTGGTTAATAAAAAATATTATTAATTATCATAGGACTTATATTGAATAATAAGTTCACCTATTAAGACCTAGAGGTAAGTCCCCTAAGATTTTTTCATTGGCTATATTACAAATGCACTCTATGATATTTTGAAAATTATATCTTTATCTCTGGAAATTTTTAATTTCATAACAAATTGCAATTCTTACTAATAAATTATTAAGTCAATTAATAGTTTTTATGATGTCAAAATTTTATTTAATTAATAATTCAAGTAATTTCATCATAATATAGGAGAGCAATTATGAATTTTATTTTTTTAATTAATTGTTTTAAATAAAAAATTCTGACAATAGAGGATTTGTAATTTTTCAAACAATAGGGAACATTCTGTATTTTAAGCAAAACTCAAGAGATGTATTTATAATTTACCATTTAAATTTTTTGTAAAATTAGTATTAAATTTTATAAATATTAATAATTAAAGTTTTAAAATTTTTCGTTAATATGCAATTATCTCACAAAAGTATCACTAAATTATAAATTACCCGATTTAATAAATTTTATAATTTTTTTCATTTACAAGTTTGACATTTATCACATTATTAGAGCGATTCATATTTTATCACATTATTAGAGCGAATCATATTTTAATTTTTTTAAAAATATTATACAACATATTAATTAAATAAATTATAAAATCTATTACTTGGATTACTATCTTCACGTATTATAATTGCATAATTTGCATTTGAATAAAGCCTCACTATTCATCATTGTTACCGACATACAATGATGACATATTACAAGATAAAGGCTTTGTTTGATGTATAGAGTTTAGACTAAGTGCCATTATGGAAACAAGCAAAAAGTCACGTTTTTGGTCAAAATGTTCAAAAATGCAAGAAAAACGCCAAAAAATTGGTTTGGCAACTGCTAAAAGTGCAGGTGTAAAATTACAAATTATGGCCTATGAAAAAAAATAAATAAATAAATTTCTTATGTTGAGTAAGGGTATTTTAGTCATTTTAATTTGATTTGACACCATAAATAAATATTAAACTAAAAAGTAAAAAGTCAGTTTTTTATCAACTTCCCAAATCACTTTCCAAAAAGCTAAAAAACTTAGTAAAAAGTCAAAAGCCAGCTTTTTACCAACTTCCCAAAACACTCCTAAAATAGTTGTGAAAAGATTAAAAAAAAATTTAGCTTAATAAGAAAAAATATCATATTTAAATTACAATTATTTCATTTTTTCTCTCAAAAAAGTCAAAAAATCTATCCCAAATGAGATTTTTCAGTCTCAAGTTAAAACAGTCAAAAAATTAAAAAACTAAAAAGTCAACTCACATTTCAAACGAAGGCAAAAGCAATTTAATGTAAAAAGATGGTCATTCCAACATTACTATAGTAATTTTTTTGAAATTGATTAAGATGGTATTTAGATCATAAATTTTGAGATAAAAAAAATTAAGAAGATGATAAATGGTGGATAAAATGTAGATAACATGTAATTATATTTAATTCATATTTTACTCACTTTTTTATATAAAAAAAAATCATATACAAATTTATGATCCAAATCCATTATAAAAAGTCATAGTGTTTTTTTTAATTTTTTTTTTTTTAAAAACTGAATCCTAAAGATATATTAGTTAACCATTAAAACTCGGTTAGCAAAATGTGGTTCATTTACCTACAGCAATTGTTGGACACATGACTATTTTAATTTGACAAGTCTTGAGACTATTTTAAAGGCAAGCCAAACGAGGAAAATATGGCTTGGCTATATATAAAAAGAAGTCATCAGATGTATTGAAGCCTACTGATTTCATGTGTGCGTGAAATAGTGGCCGTAGGCTATTCAAGTTTAGTTGGTGCAGATGTATTAAAGCCTACTGATTTCGTGTGCGCATGAAATAGTGGCCGTAGGTTATGTTTAGTTGGTGAAGAAATATTCACTGTGTTTGTTTTTCGTTTTCTTAAATATTTTTTTGAAAATTTTATTTTCTTAGTTTTCGTAATTTTTTATTTTTATTGGGTCTTTTTAATATTTTAAGTAATTTTTTTAATCTTTAGACACACTTAACATAAATACATTTTAAAAATATAATTTTTGTGAAAAAAAATCTTTAAAAAATTCACTAAATATCAAAAATGCAAAAAATAATGCGAAAATTCAGTTTAAGTAAGATGTATCTAAAAAAATATAAAAAAAATACTTAAAATTTTAAAAATATTCACTAAAAATGAAAAAAAAATCAAATTTCAAAAAAATATATTCATAAAACTGAAATCAAACACACTGATTATGTATTCAGATTTAACTATTTAAATTATTTAAAATTATTATTTTGTAATTCAAATTTATTTTACATATAAAACTCACACAATATAAATTTAATATCTATCACAAAATTATCCACTCAAAAAAAATTTAAGTGAATAAAGTCTGGTACCAGATTTTTGTCATATAGCTACCTCTATGATGCCAACATATCCACTATTATACTACTCACATTTTCTTATTGAAAAAATGATAAATTTTATATAAAAAAAATATGGGAGATTTTTTTATAAATTTTTTTTTAAAGAGTTTTATTCCATCTAATTCATATTTTTTTTAACTATTCCATTAAGTCTTATTTGTGGTAAAAATACCAAAACACCCTCAATCTCTCGTCTCCTACGCCATTAATGTTGATATTTAATGTTAATTGTCATTATATTTTAGTAATTCCCATGACCATTCCTATTTCTCATATCTTCACTTTAAAAAAATGCATTAACTACAAATCACTATTTAATATTGATATATATTACGCGCAAAAAATTAAATATGGTTATTTATTAATTGTCATTATGTTTTGGTAGTTTCCATATATCCAAATATTAATTGTACGTAATGACGTGAATGTTCACATCAGATGATGTGGATGTGAATGTGAATGTTCACATCAGATGACGCTCTGATAAATGTGATGTTAAGAATCACATCAGCATTATATCAAATTACACAACTACAAGTCTCAACTTTCATTTGAATATAAACATGACGTGTGAATGTTCACATCAGATGACGTTGTGATAAAGGTGATGTTAAGGTTCACATCAGTATTGTATCAAATTACACAATCACAAGTTTCAACTTTCATTTAAATATAAATACAACGTGAATATTCATAATAAAAAGAGGCCAATTACATAATGTGTTATCAATTACATAACATTACTATGCAATGTTGATTGTCATTACCTATAGCAATTACAATCACAAAAGGGAGAAAACAACATATTATCACTACTTAAAAATAATGTTGTGAACATTCACATCACTATATTAGATGAGAGAGAATTTTTCGAAAAGATGTTATGAACGTTCACATCAGATGAGAAAGAATTCTCATGGCGTTGAAGCCATTAAAGAACTTTCCAGAAATGTGTCTATTTTATAAAATTATCAAATTTTTTAATAAGCTTGATGAAAATGGAACTTTCTTGGTTTAGGGTTTAGGGACATTAAATATCAATATTAAAGTTTGATAAAAATTGAGCCTTTTTAATATAGGGTTTAGAGATATTAAATATCAACATTAAATATAAGGGCATAAGAGTCTAAGAAAATAGTGTATAAATTAAGAAAAAATGATTTTATGAAATAAAACTATACATACATGGGATTAAGTGGGTTAAAAAATTATTTCATAAATTTCTTGGGTTAGAACACTTCTAAATGAGATTTATCAATAAAAATTTCTTTTTTCATTGATGAAAAATGTAATAATGAAATTTAAAATTTAAAAAATGACTTATTTAAATACATGACAAGGACAACTCATTTGAGTAATAGATTTATTTTTATAAAATATCAATCTATGTGCATATTATAAGTATATTTTTTTATCTTTTTTATATCATATCACTTTTTTATTTTATTTTTTTATCTTTTTTATAAAAAGTTAAAACGTACACTGATTTAGATTATTCCAACCAACTTATAATTTGTTGGTTTTAAAAGTTGTAACTAATCAATATAAGGGCATTTTGGTAAGTTGGTTAAAAATCAATTTTTAACTTTTAACTTATTTTTTAGGGGGATGTACCAATAAATTCCAAATTAATAACTTATACACTGTTTAGTCCTAAAAGTTTTTTTATAGTCTGAAAGGTCCCATTACAATGTTTCAAACATCGGATTAATGTTTCGAACATTAGATTTCGAACATCAAATTAATGTTTCGAACATTAAATTGATGTGCAAATGAGACTAAATGGAGCATAAGAAAACTTTGAAGACTAAATGGTTCAACTTTTCAGAAACTAAGACTTATGGATAAATTTTTCTATTTTTTATCACAATCACTTTTCAAATTTTTTATTCACAAAAAGATGAAATAATTAAAAATTAACTTTTAACCAACTCCTCGAAACACTCCCATAACATTCCACTACATTTGCCCCAGAAAAATAATGATCCACGTGACATGAGGTCGGCACAATATTCGTAGGGCCAAAGAGAAATCTCAGATAAGTTTTTCCTAAGTTTTTTTTTATTTAAATATTGTAATAACAATTATTTTTTTTTGTACTTAATTACTTGACCTTTGGGCAAAGAACGAGTCTTGCTCATTTTTTATGAGTTTTGACACAGACTTTACAAAAAGACCCCTATATTTGATTTATATACCCATAGGTCCCGTCTGTTTTCAGATATAGAATTGAAGGAATTGATAGTGAGGAGATTAATAGTGAGGAGATTGATAGTAAGGGGATTAAATAAAATTGTGTTTGTTTTGATGATAGTTTTTAATATACGGATTGTCAAATTATTTTTATATAAAATAAATATAAAAAAATACAAAAAATACAAAAAAATTAAACATTAATGTTTTAAAAAAAATGCCCAACATGTAAAAAAAAAAAATTTTAAAAAAAAAATAAAATAAAAAATTTCCAGAAAAAAATAAAACAAATAAAATAATGATTTTTACTAAACAAAAAATACAAAAAATTAAACATTAATGTTAAAAAAAAATGTCCGACATGTAAAAAATAAAATAAAAAATAAATAAAAATAAAAAATTTCTAGTCCGCTGGACTATTTTTCTAATACCAAATCCTGAAAGCCCATCCGAATCTCCTTGGGGAGGCTCATCCTAATCCAGAGCTCACTATCAATCCATTCCCCATCTCTCAAAACAAACACAATATTAGTGGATCCCATCTCACTACCAATCCTCCCCTCTAACTCTCTAAACAAACGGGGCCATAAACTTACTCTTTCATGTATTATAAGTGAATCGGTGTTAAAGCCTTCTGATTATTACTTTTGTATATAATTATTGAAAAATGCTTTAAAACTTTAATTTTTAAATTCTAAAATCAGTTCTAATGAGTTAATAGTAGACCTCACCTACTGTGATTTGATGTTTTGGTATTGATTTATTTATTTGTTTATTTATTTATTTTTTTCTTCTTATCATGTCATTAGTGCTCCATTAGAACATAAAAATTAGTACTATGAATCATATTGATAACCTTTTATCTTTTTATTGGGTATACAAATATTTATGATAGGGCCTTTTTAAGTTATGTTTGGATTATAAAATTTGATTGGCGTTACATGCACTAATTGGTATATCAACATATATTATGATATTATTATTTTAAAATTATAATCCCATCCATTATATAAATTACAAATATCTAAAACTTTTAAAATTATATCATATCATCTGTTAGTACACTAATTGATATACTAATTAGTGCAAATAATATTATTTAATTTTGATAAGTATTTGAAAATTAAAAATATATATATAAATAAAATATAATTATATTTAATTCACATTTTATTTTTATTTTTATTTTTTTAATTCAAATACATTGTTGAGGTTGGAAAATAGTAAGATGAAAACAAGAATCTTGATTGAGTTGGTTTGGCTCTACACAAATTAATAATTTTTAAGAAAGTTTTTTATTCACGTGGGTTGTTCTTACATATTATTTAATTATGTTTTAAATTTTAAATTTTTATCTTGCATTGACATTTATTCATATATATTGTTGGCTTTTTTGACTTTCGAAAGTCAGCATTATAATTTTAAGCATGCCAACAACGATCAATCAATCCTTCCAGAAGATTAATTGTCAATCAATTATTAGACGATTGTGTTTTAGTTCTTTCAGCTTCAATGAAGATGACTTTTACTAGTGGCTTATTTAGGAGAATTTAGTAAATAACAGCTAAGTGAAGAATAATTTCAGAATTTCATTAAGTAAAATAAAAAACTTACAATGATTTGACCCAGTCTCGTAGAGGTTTACAACAAGAAGCTATTTGAAACTACTCCTATGAATGAAGTGCAGTACAGAAATTTGAAGTATAGAAATGTAAAGAGCTGAAAAAACTGAAAGGGAAAATAAAGTAAATAAAACTGATTTTTTGATCTTAGTCTGGATCTCTCTTTCTAGGGCCTTCTCTGCTATTTATACTTCTCAATAATAACCGTCGAAATGGGCTTCTAACCGTCGAAATGTCCCTCCATGATTGCCGAACATGCTCTCTTACAGTCAGTCCCACTACACCATATTTGCAATTAGGCTTCCCTCGTGATTTTGAATTTGAACCTTGTGAGTAACCGTTAAGCCACATCATCTTATATCCCTCGATCAATCCAGTGCTACGCAGACCCATTATTACCAATATGGGCTGACACGTGTCTGACTATGGTTGACAACTTGTATTAACTCCCAAAATTGCCCTTTTCATGCCACGTGTTGAATTCTAATTGGCTTGTACAAATTATACAACCAACATTACCCCCCGCACTCATATACCCAATACTTGGTGATATTAGTGGATCAAGGCACTTTACCCACGTCATAGGATGTGCATGGGCTTTGCATCTTCTTAGAACTGCAACCGATGTCCATCATTGCAATGTTTGTACTACATTAAATTCTTTTCTACACCTTGAACATTTCCCACTATTTGAGCATTCGAAAAGACTGATACAATTCGCATGGCCAAACAAACCTTCTTTGACATAGATCAAGCATACGAAGAGTTGTTAGATAATGATGTTCGCCCTCGAAAGAATTTTCATGCATTTATTAGCCACACCTATCCATCTCCATTTATTCAAATCATGGAAGCTTTTGCAAATCATCGACCTTTGGATCAAGAACCTATTGTTCACAATTCTTTTGTCTAAGATTTTGCAAAAATGGATATTGGAAGCTCTTATTCTGCCACAAAACCTTCTGCATAGAACGAGGCTGCTGCCTCCTCTTCTTCTTCTTCTAAAGCTTCTGGCTGGGAAAGCTGGGTAGAACCTGATGAATCCAAGCTACAAGAGCAAATTAACCATCGATTCATCGAATTCGCTGATCCTTTATCTTTCCCTCCTTTTGTTCGGAGTTCGATGGTTTACCCCCTATGTATTTATCGATTGCCGACGCAATTTGGAAGATAACTTACTTATAGCATAGTACACATCTTCCATGCCTATGAAGATAGTGCGAGCAACTTCTTGTCCAGAGGAAGCACAAGGCTACAACCCGTCATTCTTAGCCTAGAAGGCAAAACTTTGCTCTTCTAACTGGCTTGAATGTATGAATAACCCCTAGTTTCCTTCTTCCTTTGGGATGGATCCTCCTCTTCCTCAAAACCCTCACTGGATAAAAGAATTGAGACTTACTCTCTTTGAGAATCAGTTTCTTCCTTCCTAATAACCTCCAGCTCTCCCCACTATATTTGAGCGATATCAAGCTCAACTTCAGCTTGCAGCCTTTTCTCACTTCCCTTCAATGTTCTTGGAGGGGATATTCCTCTTAAGAACTTTCAATAGGCTTGTGACATTATGACTCGGGGTCATGTCCTCAACCCCATTGCTTAAGCAGAACTTCAGATGTTTTTGAACCAACTCTCACTACTTCTCCATTGGTACCAAACTTCTTTGGCTACCACTCAATCTTTGGACAGAATCTCAACCTATCGAATTCATACCCAGTATGAAACAGAGAACCTTATCGATGAATATAATGACTTCAAAAATAAAGATTATGTATACTGGGATGATCTAGATATGGATGAGATGGAACAAGGATTGAAGGAAACAGAGTTCGAAATAAAAGCTGAACAACTTTTTCATCAAATAAGAACGTATCAGCTACAGCAACCTAGCTTAGAGAGGATAGATAACAGAATAAAAAAGGAACATAAATTCATTGACCACTGTTGGAACAAATTCCATGACCTTGTTATTCTTTCTATTCCTTATTTTTATGAAATTGAATTTGTAGCCAAGAAGGCTTTCTAATGTAATTACTTTTATATTAATAAAGCTAGGTTTTCCTTTCTTTATTCGGCATGGTCTAACTCTATATTCCAATTGCATATTTGTAACAATTCTATTCGCCCAAATCCAACAAAATCATAGCTTCGAATTTATGAATTTTGTTCTTTGAAACTTGATTTGAACATTTCTAATGGAATATTGGAAACCTAATTTGAATATCTCCAACATATGGATTATAATTGACAATCTTTGCCTTAGGTCTTCTTAATTCCAATTATATGGTTAACACAATCAACAGTTTCGAATTAACTATTCTTGCTTCGAAAAAACAGTCTATGTTTTTCACTGCTTAACTAAATATTGGCTTTTTACAACTTCGAAGTTTAAAATCAAACAAGGTTTTTCACTAATTAACCGAATATTGGCTTTTTACAACTTCAAAGTTTAAAAATCAAACAAATTCTAGCTGCAGAGTATTTCAAAGTTTACTTCGAAGGACTTTATTTTCAACAAGAAATCCAAAAGCAAATCCTTAATCCCCTTGAAGCAAACAAACACCTGAGCATTCTTGTACTCTTAGATATGAAACGTGCTTCGAAGTCAACTTTCTGCTTTCGAAGCCCTAGTTGGATGTTTGTCATCTGGCTTTGAAGCCAAATATTTGATTTCGAAGCCACTATGAGTGTTTGAGATACATTTCCCTCCCAAACGATCACTCTTAAGAGAAACTTTTCATATCCGTACCTTCAGTACTTCTTTATGAATTCTACCCATTTAAACCGATTGGGCATTTTTTGAACAAAAAGGTTTAAAAACCTATAGACGTCCCCGAACGTTCCTGGAGGAGATCCCGTTTTGTTCATTTGGGCTCACTACAGTTCAAGACTCAATGTCACGGTCCTGTATCTAATCTCGCAGAGTGCAATGCAAGACCGATGAATCATCAAAGAGTCCAAATCCGGCAAATCATTTTTGAAAAACTGATTTTTAGAAAGAAGTGTCAAACATGGACTGCTTTGCCAGATACATAGCCACCACCTAAATATTTTATTTTGGGAAATTTAGGAAACCCTGACTCGTTGCCTAAGGCCACGTGTCCGTCATCACCAAAGTTGCCTCGGCTCGGGAACTTGGGTAAGATTGGGGAAGGTCACTTCGTGAGCACCCCCGCTCGCCCGATCAAAGATCGGTCTTTACTAACCATGATATCGAGTTTGGAAAACATTATGTGCTCTTATCCCGGTTATTAGCCTAGATTTATTATGTGATGCGCACAGCATACAAATATAGACCGAATCGCCTGAATTAGAACAAAACATCTCATGTTTGTTTTGAAAATGGTTTGCTACTCGCAAGTAGGCTAAAATGTGGATTTGCCACCCTCAGGTGGGCTTTAGAAAACACGACGATTTGTCACTCTCAAGTGGGCATAAAACTCGCAGTCGATGAATTGTTCCAATCCAAATAACCCAACCTTCACCCACAGGCATTCATGCAGTTATATCACATAAGCACTTAGCCTCATGGTAAGCATGCTATCATGGCAGTCACTCACTGTAGACAGGCCCGCGTGGGACCTCGCTACAGCTCGGACTTGATTCGTGTCACGGTTCTAAATCTTGAACCAAAGAGTCCAAATCCGGCAAATCGTTTTAAGAAAACAGATTTTTGAAAGAAGTGCCAAACATGGACTACTTTGCCAGATACAGAGTCGCCACCTAAATATTTTATTTTGGGAAATTTAGGAAACCCTGACTCGTTGCCTAAGGCCACGTGTCCGTCATCACCAAAGTTACCTCGGCTCGGGAACTTGGGTACGATTGGGGAAGGTCACTTCGTGAGCACCCCCGCTTGCCTGATCAAAGATCGGCCTCTACTAACCATGATATCTAGTTTTGAAAACATTATGCGTTCTTATTCCGGTTATTAGCCTAGATTTACTATGTGATGCGCACAGCATACAAGTATAGACTGGATCGCCTGAATTGGAACAAAACATTTCATGTTTGTTTTTTTTTGAAAGATGGTTTGCTACTCGCAAGTAGGCTTAAAATGCAGATTTTGCCACCCTCGGGTGGGCTTAGAAAAGATGGTTCTGCCACTATCTAGTGGGCTTAAAACTCACAGTCGATGATTTGTTCCAATCCAAATAACCCAACCTTCACCCACAGGCATTCAGGCAGTTATATCACATAAGCATATAGCCTCATGGTAAGCATGCTATTCATGGCAGTCACTCACACGCATGCAAGGATGCTAAAGCGTAAAAACTTACCGAGTACTCCAAGCCAAAACAGAAACTAATTAGAAATCCATACGTGATCCTAATTATACAGAAATGCCTAATGCAACACATGCAAAAATGCAACTATAGCAGGCTCGGCTATCCTAAACATGGCATATGAGATGCAACAGTTAACAAGTATTCAATTTGGAATTGAAATACAGATGCAGTTAGTATGATGCGCCGAGCCCGGTGCATGCAAGACAGATGAATGAATGCAAACATGCTATCATACTGTATGCTAATTGAAACATGCCCTAATCTAACCATCATAAGCAGTTAAATAAAAGGGAGAAAGACGTAGGGTTGGAAGACATACATCACACACACGCACACTTATTACAACATTGCCCTCGCTCGGAGGGTCCGAATAAAATAATATACAGTCCCAAATAAATAGTACAGTCCAAATAAATAATACAGTCCAAAATATGTACAAATTCCTAATTAATTAATAAAAATTAACTAAGAAAAATAAACTGGCATGCAAGCCAGGGACTGCCTTGACTCTTCTTCATATGATGGATGATGCATGCTCGAGTTGCCTTTGCGCGGAAATCCATGACGATACCCCAGTTAGCCTCTGTTTGCACTTATTCTTGGAATGCGCGCCAAGCTCCGGAAGGCTGCTGATTCTTGATTTTACTGTAACAGAGAGCAGGAAAGAGGCATAGCAATGTATTTCACAAATGTATGCATGCCTCGATCCTCGTGCCACCAATCACGCATCTCGATGCATGATGGCCGAGGAATCGAATTGCACTACTCAATATAGAATGAATGCACATGAAAACTCAACAAGACCTAACTCCATCATGGATGATCCGAAGTGTCGGCGACTAGGGAATTGAGACACGTTTCGTCACTCGGAGTACGAAACGTACTTCGTTTCCCGTGCCCGGGCTAACTCCTATCCCGAACACGATGCAATATGCATGATATGCATGAGATGCAACTAAGGTACAACCTAACATGCAAAATGTTATGAAATGGCATACACGATACACAAGGTAACATGGCATACACAATGCGCTAACATACATCCTAGCATACACAATGCTATGAAATGAAATGGCATACACAATGCAATATGGACTTACACCAACACAAGTGGACCTCAGTCACACTCACATAGGAGGCCATAAGATGAAAATGAGACAACTCGAAATGCGTGCACATGTGCACGCAAACCGAGGATCGACCCTAGGGCACCAAAATGCCACTCTAATAAGACATGGCAAGGCATGGAATATGATATGCAAGCATGCAAATTTCAGAGGCAAAATGAGATGCAAAACAGCCCCGAATCATGGCAAAATGATACCCGATGCATGGAACGAATCCCGAAATATGAAACTTGGCGCATGGAATGGCCTATAGCTATGCAATGCATGCATAATTTGAACATGAAGTGTAAAGACAGAAGCAAGGCAGCCCCAAAACAAGCATGTTTACAGTTCAACGCAAGGCCAAACAGTGAGCACAAATGGGACTAAATTAGTATGCAAAATTGGCCAAAAAAAGAGAGGTAATGAAGCAAGTCATAAATGCTGGCCCCAAACAGAAAAGGGGCCTTCTACAATATTTAAGAGGGGCCAAAAATATGATGTTTTACAGTTTATGACAGGCCTCAAAAACAGATACAAGTATGCTCAAAATACTATGCAAGAAATAGGCCAACAAAGGGGCAAAGAAGCAATTGGTGCATGGAGGTCTCAAACAAGTGAGGTCCCTTCAACAATGTTGAAGAGGGACCCAAAATAAGGCTTTTTACAGTTGATGGCTGAGCTCAAAACAGTGTACAAATAGGCTCAAAATATCATGCAAAATGAGGCCACCAAAAGGGCTATAACATGAAGTATACAAAGGGTGTCTCAAACAGCCATAGACCCTCAATGAAACATGAAGAGGGGGTCAAAATAAGCCTCTTTTCAGTTCGGACCAAGGTCCAAAAATAGAATCTCAATAAGCTAATAAATCATGCAAAAATAGGGACCAAAGAGGGGTACAATGGCAAGTGATACATGGAGGTCCCAAACAGTGGTGAGCCCTTCTTCAATGTTGAAGAAGGGCTCAAAATAAGCCTATCTACAGTTTACATCATGCTCCAAAACAGATTACACATAGGCCAAAAATACTATGCAAAATTATGGCATAAAGAAGGGTAATTAAGCAAGTGCAAAATGGGGGTCCCAAACAGGGTAAGACCCTTAATCAAAAATTAAATAGAGCTCAAAAAAATGTCACTTTCAGTTTTGATCGGAGCTCAAAACAGCAAGCAAAAGGGGCTAAGAAAACTTGCAAAAATGAGCTAGAAAGAGGAAGAAATCAACTCACCCTTGAAGACCAATCCTTTGCTGCCTCTTGGACCAAGAAAAGCTGCCTCCTAGCCTCTGAGAAGACCTCCAAGCTACTGGAATGGAAGTGGTAGTGTGGTGCTAGGTGGTGATGAAGAAAAGGGTGTAGGACTTGGTGTTTTGAAGCTTGAATGGAAAGAGGGAGAGGAGATATGCATACAAGGCTCAAAGGGATTTTTTCCAACCCTTAAACCAGAGCTGGAGGCTCTATTATATAGACAAAAGGAGGGGGAGAAAGACGGGGAAAAAAGGGGGAGAAAACATTCAAGTTTCCCCCCAAAATTTTGGCCCCCCGGATACAAAATCTAGGGGGGGAAAAAGGTCATATTTGAATTGTACACACTGCAGGGGTTCAGGCCAGCCAGGTTTTGAAGCTGCAGGTGGCCGGCCGGCCAGGGGTCAAAAAGGCCAATTGGAATTAGTGGCCGGCCACCACAGATTGGTGGCCTCCCAAGTGCCCTCAACACAACCCTGTGGTCCAAAACTGGAGGAAGTGAAACAGGAGAGAGAACAACCCACTTTTCAAAGGGGTTCAAAAGGGTCAAATGGAATTACTAGCCAACCATATGATATTAGTGTCCTCCCATGTGTGTACAACACAAATATGTGGTTTGGAGTTGGAAAAAGTGGACTTAAGGTGGTCAACATTGGCTTTCGGGTGAGAAAAACGGGCGTCGGAGGGCGATGAAGGAATATAACTGGTTGTTGAGACAATTACTGGCCTCCCACCCTTCTATGACCTTCCTGGTGATGAAACAGAGGTTCCTGCAAAAAATGAACACAAACCGACGCAAAATGAAGGTTCGAGGGCCGAAACGTGCAGCCCGAGGCCCCGAAAATTGACTGTTAGGCACCGAGAGTGGTGTTCGACCACGAAGTGGGTCTCTCAGACCACAGTGTCCCTCAAAAGTGAGTAAATAAGATACATGCCAAAAAACCGGAGCAAACGGAGGTGGTTAAGCGGTCCCGAACCGAGGCACACGGCCAACGGCTCCGAAAACCGGGAACCGGGCTCCGAAATGGGCAAAATGGCCTACGACCACGAAACGTAGCCCACGGCCACTGAGAGATGATCTACGAGACCTCTCCCTCCCCTCAGGAAGAGAAAACAGAGAAAATAGAGCCTGGTTCGCAAACCGAGGCAAAGCACAGAAGGAGTCCGGAAGTCCGGAGGCAAGGCCCGCAGCCGAGACTCTGAAACTTCTGGACGAGCACAGTATGCAACATCACCAAGCGCTCAATTGGTGACGTCTGAGTCTTAAGGTCGGTCAAAAATGGGGTGTCTACACTCACACACATGCAAGGATGCTAAAACATAAATACTTACCGAGTACTCCAAGCCAAAACAGAAACTAGTTAGTAATCAATGCATGATCCTAGTTCATGTTAAGATGGCTAATGCAACACATGCAAAATGCAACTAAGATAAGCTCGGCTATTCTAAACATGGCATATGAAATGCGACAGGAAACATGTATTCAACTTGGAATTGAAATACAATGCAGTTAGTATGATGCGCCGAGCCTGGTGCATGTAATACAGATGAATGATGCAAACATGCAAGCATAAGTATGCTAATTGAAACATGCCCTAATCTAACCATCATAAGCTGGTAAATAAAAGGGAGAAAGACGTGGGGTTGGAAGACATACATCACACACACGCACACTTATTACACAATTGCCCTCGCTCGGAGGGTCCAAATAAATAATACAATCCGAATAAATAATTAACTACTCTAACTAATTAAATATTACAAAACCCTAATTAATTAACAAATTAACTAGGAAAGCGAATGAACTAGCATGCAAGCTATGAAATGGACTGCCTCAGCTCTTGTTCCGAATGATGAAAGATGCATGCGTGCTCGGGTTGCTTTGTCGGGAAATTCCTTGCGATGCTCCAATTTGCCTCTGTTTTGCAATTGGTCCTAGAACACTGTGCAAAACTTCCGAAGGCTGCTGACTAGTTTTTGCTGCTGGATTCCGATTTGCTACAACAGAGAGCAAGAAAGGGGCATGGCAAAGTATTTTCAACACATGTGTGCATGACCACTCTCCCCATCATTGCACAAGCTCTAGGGAGTGTAGACCTCGATCCTCGTACCACCAATCACGCATCTCGATGCATGATGGCCGAGGAGTCGAGTTGCACGACTCAATGTGAAATGAATGCACATATAAGCATAACAAGGCCTAAACTCCATCATGGGTAATCCGGAGTGTCGGCGACTAGGAATTGAGACACGTTTCGTTACTTGGAGTACGAAACGTCTCTCGTTTCCCGTGTTTGGCCTAACCCTACTCCAAACACAAAGCGATGAGATGGCATACACAATGCGACTAACATGCAACCTAGCATACGCAATGCTATGGACTAAAATGGCATACACAATGCACGTGACATAACATGACATACACAATGCACTTACGAAGACTATCATGCGCACATGAACTAAATGGCATATACAAATGCAAGATAGACTTACACCAATATGAGTGGACCTCAGCCACACTCACATCAGTGGCCATATGATGAAAATGAGACAATCGAAATACATGCAAGCATGCACGAATGCAATGGACCGATCCTAAGGCACACCATGCAACTCTAACTAAGCATGGCAAAGGATGAAATATGGCATACAAGCATACATTTTCTAGCTCTGAAACATGATGTACAATAGTCCCGAATCATGCAAATATGTTACCCAATGCATGCTAGATGGCCCGAATACCGAAACTAGTGAAGTGCGTTACACTAGAGGTACACAAAGCAATGCACGAATGGCAAAACCAACCCCAAATAGACCCTAGGCAGGTCTGAAACAGTGGGAAAATGGCCCAAAATGATGGTTCAAAGTGCATGGAAATGAAACTCATTCAATGGGCCGAAAACAAGGCATTCATGCACAACTCTCAAGCACACTTAAAGAGGAGAAAACATGAGGATATAGCATTCACATAGGCTCTAAAATATGATGCAAAATGACCCCAAAGCATGAAAACACCTCAGTATATGCATGCAATAGACCTCAAATCTCAAAGTTAGGCAAGTGTATTGAACTACAAGCATGCAAAACAAACATCATTCGACCATGAGACCCAAAAATAGAGCTAGGGAAGTCCAATATATGCACAAAATTAGTTTAAGGTAAGGCCAAAAAGTGCTAAAATCAAAGGTCAACAAAGCATGCAAAATAAGCTAGTGAACCATGATTTGCACTACAACTATATGAAGCACATGAGAGCTCACCAAACCAGCCAAAAATAGAAGTATGCCATGCCAAATTATGCCCAAAAACCCACTGAAACTCAGTCAATGCATGCAAGAATGATGTGTCCCTTTGAAAGGCCAATAAGAGGGTTATTCTACACATGCAAGATAGACATACAAAATGGTAAAACCACCTCTGGAAAGAGATTATGAGGGCCCTAAAACTCACTAAAAAGGGCCTGAAATGAGTCTAGGAAGCATGCAATTAAAGGCCCCTTTGGGAGGCCTTGAAGAGGATTACTCTACACATGCATAATAAACATTCAACATGGCAAAAAGGGCTCTGGACAGAGCCTATGCGGGTCACAAAACTCACAAAAAGTGTCTTGAAACATGGCTTTGAAACATGCAAATAGGGGTTCCTTTGTAAGGCTAACAAAGCTAATAAACAAAACAAGGGGTGAGAGGGTCACCACTCTCTGATTTTGAGGCTCAAAAACACATGTTAGCCATTGAAAATTCACTGGATTTCAGTGGCTAAAAGGCCAAACCAAGGCCAACACAAATGCTCTAATGCATAGCTCAAAACAAGAGGAAATGAAGCATGCAAGGGGGTAGATGACCCCCAACAGAAAAATGGCCTTGAAAAAACATGTTTAGAAGCTCAAAACAAGACTTTTTTCAGTTTATGACAAAGTCTAAATATGCTTGCAAATAGAGCTAAACTATGAAGCAAAATAAGACTACAAAGAGGGAAATAGAGACTTACCCTTGTAGAGAAGAAGGCCAGCAGCTTCTGGACCAAAATAGGAACTCTTCAACCTCTGAAAATGAGCTCCTAGATGCTTAGGTTGACCATGGAGGTGTTGTGCTTGGAGGTGTAGTGCAATGGGCCAAGAACTAGGAGTTTTGGACACCAAAAGAGAATGATATAGAGAGAGAGAGAGGTGTATGCCTTAGCCAAAATTTCTCAACCTTGGCTCTTGAGGGAGAGGCTCCCTCTTATAGAAGAGGAGGTCCATAGCTTCTCTAAGAAGCTTGGAGCAAAGAGGCCAAGTTTCTAAAGGAAGTTAAACCAAAAGGGTCAAGCTTCTTGAGGAAGCTAGAGCAAAGGGGTCAAGCTTCCTCAAGAAGCTAAGAAAGGTTCAAGCTTCTCTTAGAAGCTTGGAGCAAAGGGGCTAAGCTTCTTCAAGAAGCTAAAAAAGGTTCAAGCTTCTTGGAGAAGCTAAAAAAAGGTTCAAGCTACTTGGAGAAGCTAAAAAAAGGTTCAAGTTTCTTAGAGAAGCTAAAAAAGGTTCAAGCTTCTTGAAGAAGCTAAAAAAAGGTTCAAAAGGTTCAAACTTCTTGGAGAAGCTAAAAAAGGTTCAAAAGGTTCAAGCTTCTTGGAGAAGCTAGAGCAAAGGTTCAAAAGGTTCAAGCTTCCTCAAGAAGCTAAAACAAAGGTTCAAAAGGTTCAAGCTTCCTCAAGAAGCTAAAACAAGGGTTCAAAAGGTTCAACTAAAAAAAAATTGGTCGGTGGCCCCATTTGGTGGTCTCCCGATTGAATGCAAGCTAGTGGGGTGGGAGACTAGTAAATGTGGCCCAAAAATCAAGAAAACCAACTTCCCGACAAGAAAACCAGAAAACTGACAAGCGGGGAGAAAAGTGGTCTCCAAGGAGAAAATGTGGTCTCCCACCCTTGTACCACCTCCCAAATAATGAAAATAGGGTCCACGCCAAAAATGAACCAAGACGGATGCAAAACGAGGGTTCGGGAGCCAAAACGCGCAGCCGGGTGCCCCGAAAACTGACTGTTAAGCATCGAAAGTGGTGCGCAACCACGAAGGTGGTCTCCCGGGCCACAGTGTTCCTCTAGAGGGAGGAAATAAGGTGTGTGCGAAAAACCGAAGCGAACGGAGAAAGTTAAGCGGTCCCGAACCGAGGCGCACGACTGATGGCTCCGAAAATCAGAAACTGGTCTCCAAACGGGAACAGTGGTCTACGACCACGAAAAGTAGCCTACGGCCACTGAGAGATGGTCTACGAGACCTCTCCCTCCCTTCGGGAAGAGAAAACAGAGGCAAAGCACAATAGAGTCTCGAAGTCCGGAGGCAAGGCTCTCAGCCGAGACTCCGTAACCTCAGAACGAGCACAAAATGCCCAATCACCGAGCGCTCAATCGATGACGTCTGAGTCTTAAGGTCGGTCAAAGATGGGGTGTCTACAAAACCTTTTCCTTTCGTGCTTTTAATTTACTTGCTTATCCAACACACAAACTTTTCATTTCTATTGATCTCTCATTTTCTTTACTCTTCGTCCTCTGAAAACTTTTGTCAATGGCTTCTTCCTCTTTGAAGATACCAGTCGTGGAGCGTGTGAGTCCATCCGTAGTCTTGAAAATGATCATTGTTGAAGAGTGCGAGAAATACAAAGCTGGCGAGAAAAGTGCTATTGCTTAGCGTATTTTCATTCCCCGTCGCCATGAACAACAAGAATATGTGCTTGGGCCTATTTTTAAAGAGGTCTCTACTCAGCTTCCAGCTCTGTACCCACGTTTGGAGGACCATTGCCTCCTTTATGAAGGCGGTCTTAATTGGGGAAGCTGGAGAGTGAACCGACCCTATCGTTGCTGGCCCACAGTAAGACCAGAATGGGAGGAATGGTATGATCGGGTCGTTCCTGCTAGAACACTGAATCTCCAAGAACTTTGCCTCTTCGATGTCCTTCAACTGTCCAAGTTCACTATTTCGGAGGACCCATTTTTAATACATGCTGCTCTTTGTTTTTGGAATTCTGCTTTCGATTTCTTCCAATTTAGATGTGGTATGATGGCTCCTACTGTCCTTGACATCTGCTATCTGTTAGGGTTATCTCCTATTGGTACTCCCTTTGGTCCAGACTACCCTAACCTCAGCATCTCTTTTTCTCCTCCCCCTCTGAACTCATCTTATAATGACTTTGTCAAGGCTGAAAACAAAAGGGAAGACCATGTGACTGATAGGGAATTCTTTTCCTTTTTATTGTATTGGCTTTGCAAATTTCTTTTATGTACTTCTTTTCAGAAGATTATGCTTGAGTTTGCCCCTCTTGCCAAAGCCTTTGTTTTGCATAAACAAGTGGCCTTAGCTTGTTATGTTTAGGCCATGTCTACAAAGCTTGTTCCCTCTTTTGTGAAAAACCCATGGATACCAATCAAGGAGGCCCATTTTGATACTCCAACTCTGGCTTTTTGCATACTTCACTAATTTACGTTCTAAGTGTCTAAAGTTTTTAATACCAAACCCTACCACTTATGGTATGAAGTTAGCCAATGCCTCTCTTTATCCTTCCAACTTTGCCTTCTACTTTTCTTTCTTTCACTAACTCCAGCTTCTCCTTCTTCTCACACATTCTCCTACCCCTTCGAAACCAATATTGGCCCAGCTTGGTTAAGGACCTTTTTGAACGATAGGTCCTACTCTAGGCCTCAGCACAAAAGTATGTGGGCTTCCATTTTGATCCTGAGGGAGCTATTCATTGGCACTATGAACTCTAGAGCTTATAAGTGTATCTTTGAGCCCTATTACCCTACCCAATTTGCTAGGCAATTTGGACTCTCTCAAGGGATCCCTATCCCTCTTTGCAGACAGTCCAACTCAAACCTTGCGAACAGAGAATTGAAAGTTCTCAGATCTAGATTAGAAGAGGCAACCTCCAAGTTCATCTAAGACTTGGATTGATTTTGAATACCTACCCTTCATTCCCCAAAGTAACACACTGAAAAGGTACCAGAATTTGTGCATGGCCAATATGGAGGTGTACTTGGCCATTTCTCCTCAAGATCTATTAATGGTACTAGATGTGCCTCAAGCCAAGTCCAATGGGATTGGAGTTGTTACTTCTTCCACTGCTTATGCTACCCCAGCTCTTACCCCTACTACCACAAAGTTTGCTCCTACTACCTCACCTCTTCCTAGAGTCACTCGAGTTGCTTCGAAGAAAGGTATGCACTGTTGCTCCTTTTCTTTTCTCTTTCTTTATGATGCTTTTGCTTTTTACTTATAGTTCCTTCTTTGGTGTAGGTGGTGTAGGTGTCTCACAGGGAGACTCTCCTCAAAGAGTTCAAGCTTTAAATCTCCTCAAGAGGAACCAACAACAACAAAGGAAAAGAAAGCTCTTGCTTGATCTTGAAAAGGAGGTACCTGAGGCTCACGTGGGAGAAAAGAAAGCAGAGAAAGAGCAGGAGACACCATTAAAAAGAAAGAAGAAAATGACGGTCTCTCTCTCTGATTTCACTGGGGATCCCATTCATGAAGCATCTACTAAAGCAGTGGAAATGGAACACTCCAAAGAGATCATTATATTCCAGAGGGCTGAGAAGAGGAGACAACAACAAATGCTTAGGGATGAAGCTACCGCTGCTAAGAGAAACTGCAAAGAGGCAACAAACTACTAAACATTATACCCTTCGCAGTTCTCCAACCACTGCTACCACTTCTGAAACTAGTAATTTCCTTTTGTGTCTCTAGTTTTCCTTCTCAATTTTTCGATACTGAAACTTAACATTGCTTCGTATTTCTTCTTTTGCAGCAACAACTACTCTACTTTCTCTTTCGATAAGGACTTCTTCAGTTTCATCTGAAGTTAAAAGACTATTAGAAGCATCCTGAAAAAAGAAAAAGAAGACTGACACTAAAGTGCCTCTAAGTGTAGAGCCCATTTAGGCAATACTCTCACTCCCTGGTTCTACACTTTTCATACCTTTTTTGAGGCAAAGCATTCCTATATCTTTATTCCTCGGCTTAACTCTATACCTTCCTCTTCTAACCTTTAAATCAGCGTAATTTATTCTCCTTGCAATCCTTGTTGCTCCTTCATTTCCTAAAGAGATCCCAGTTATTACCTCATCTCCAGTAATAGTTGATTCTCTTAGAGAAGATACTGGTAGCTCACCAATTCTTTGTCCTCCATCATTGTCCTTCTCCAGTCCTTCTTCTCTTAACCTACTGGTGGCCAGGACTATGGAAACTGCTAAGGACACTTCATCCTCCCCTCCTATCCCTATGCAGCCATCTCTTCCTTCTACTAGAGCCTTTTCTGCACCACCAATGTCAATGGAAGAGATGGACATTTTCAAAGCTAAATTGGCTAGCCTTTTTGACATGCCTTCTACCATTTTAAGAGCCAGTAATGAAATTGAGTCATTGGTTCTGGCTGATTCTCTCTTTGGAGATTTTTAAGAGCTCTTCTACCATCAATAGGGCTTCCTCACCTTCGTTGGATTTGGGCATCTGTTTGGAGTTGTTGACATTGTTTTCGAGGATCCTATTCAAAGCCTTACAAAAACCTATTATCAAGAATGGTTTCCTCCAGTGCTGTTGTAGACACCCCATTTTTGACCGACCTTAAGGCTCAGATGTCACCGATTGAGCGCTCGGTGATGTTGCATACTGCGCTCGTTCAGAAGTCTCAGAGTCGCGGCCGTGCGCCCTGCCTCCGGACTCCCGAACTTTCTCCTGTGCCTTGCCTCGGTTTGCGAACCAGACTCGGTTTTCTCTGTTTTCTTTCCTGAGGGGAGGGAGTGGTCCTGTAGGCTATCTCTCAGTGGCCGTGAGCTACTTTTCGTGGCCGTAGGCCATTTTGCCCATTTCGGAGCCCGGTTCCCGGTTTTCGGAGCCGTCAGGCCGTGTGCCTCGGTTCGGGACCGCCCAACCATCTCCGATTTCTCCGGTTTTTGGCAAGTGCCTCTGTTTTACCATACCGAGGGACACTGGGGCCTCAGATGCCCACTTCATGGCCAAATGCCACTTTCGGTGCCTGCAGCCTATTTTCGGGACCCCGAACTGCGTGATTTGGGCCCCGAGCATTCATTTTGCATCGTTTTTTGTTCATTTTCGACGAGTACCTCTGTTTCACCATTCCGAGGGACACTGGGGCCTCTGATACCCACTTCGTGGCCGAACACCACTTTCGGTGCCTGCAGCCCATTTTCGGGACCCCGAACTGCGTGATTTGGGCCCCGAGCATTCATTTTGCATCGGTTTTTGTTCAATTTTGGCAGGTACCTCTGTTTTAGCACCAGGAAGATCACTGGAGGGTGGGAGGCCAGCAATTGTTCCAGAAAATCAGTTTCGCTCCTCCGGCGCCCGTTTTGCTCACTTCCGGGCTAATGTTGAACACCCTAATGATATTTTCTTCGAGCCGGGACTACATATTTGTGATGAGGGGACATGGGAGGACACCAAAAAGTAGTGGTCGGCCAGTAATTGTGATTTTCATTTTTGGGCCTCTCCTTCAAGTTCAATGTTGTGACTCCTGTTTCAGAGTTGCTAAATTCCAACCATGGGGTCTTGTTCTACACACATGGGAGGACCCTAAAAAGTACTGGTCGGCCAGTAATTGTTACTTTCATTTTTGAGCCTCTCCTTCAAGTTCAATGTTGTGACTCCTGTTTCAGAGTTGCCAAATTCCAACCTTGGAACCTTGTTCTACACACCTGGGAGGACACCAAAAAGTGGTGGTCGGCCAGCAATTGTTCAGTTCATTTTTTGGCCATGGCCGGCCGGCCAGGGGGAGTGGCTGGCCGACCAGTTGGGGTGGCTGGCCGGCCACCTTCAAGAAATCCACCTGGCCGGCCAGCTTTCTGCTTTCTAACCCTTTACAGCTGTCCAGCTGTTTTTCAAAATATCTCAGCCCTCCGGGGGATATTTTGGGAGGGAAAGCTTGGGTGCATTTCCCTCCCCTTTTACACCCCTTTCTTGCCCATTTAAGGGGCTGATCCCCCTCTTTGCTAGGGTTAGAAAAATTCATCTCAAGACCTCATCTCCCATTGCCTCCATTTCCCTCTCCAAAAGCTCCAAAAACCTTCAAGGTTCTAGGCCATTCCTTCATCAACCCTAAGCCTCACCATCACCACCTCCATTCCAGCAGCAAAGGAGTGATTTTCAAAGGCTAAGGACCAACAAATTCAAGCCAAGAAGCATCAAAAGACTTGTCTTCAAGGGTAAGTCTTCATTTCCCTTTTTCTAGCACATTTTTGCTTCAATTTTCTACCCTATTTGCTTATAGTTTTGGGCTATGAACCCTACTGATTTTAGGCTTATTTTGAGCCCCTCTACAACATTGTAGAAGGGCTCAACCTTGTTTGGCACCTCTATGATACACCTCTTTCAATATCACTCTTTATGCCATTATTTTGCATACTTTATTTGGCTTATGAGTGATCCATCTTCGAGCCTAATATATACTGTGAGTGGGTCTATTTTGAACCCTTCTTCAACTTTGAAGAAGGGCTCAATCATGTTTGGCCTCTATATCATGCACTTTCTTTGTAATCCTCCATATTTTCCGTAAAATTGCATGATTTATTTGGCCTATTTGTGATCTGATTTGGAGCATCTCATGAACTAATATTGTGCTTATTTTGAGCCCCTCTTCAACATTGAAGAAGGGCTCAACCTGGTTTTCATTCTCTGCATACCACTTGCTTTGAATTCATGTTCTATTCTTGCTTTTGCATGCTATTTTTAGCTCATGAGTGATCTGATTTCGAGCCTGATATAAACTGTGAGTAGGCTTATTTTGAGCCTCTCTCCAACATTGAAGAAGGGCTCAACCATGTTTGGCCTTTCCATCATGTACTTGTTTTGTAATTCCCTCAATTTACCGTAAAATTGCATGCTTTGTTGGGCTTGCTTGGCTTCTGTTTTGAGCCTTCATCAGGCTTAGAAAGTGTCTTATTTTAGCCCATTATTCATGTCTTGTTAAGGGTCTAAGGTTGTTTGGTGCTTTCCTTTGATACCTCATGTGATAGCCTTTGTTGGCTCATTATTTTGCATGCTATGTTTAGCCTATCTACATACTGAATTGGGGGATTTCATCTCTTGTAAATGTGCATATTTTTGGACCCTCTTCAGTTTTGTAGAACTGTATTTTTCAGTTTGAGCATTGTATATACCATTTGCTTCATAATCCTCCACTTTTTCCCCATTTTTGCATGCTATTTTTGCCATATTTGTGATTGTTGTTTAGCCATGCTTTGTACTGGAAAAATGCTAGTTTAGGGACTGCCTAGCATCTGTCTTTACACTTCATGCCCATTTTCTGCATATTTGGCATAGCTGCAAGTCATTTCGGGCGCATAGCATGGTATTTCGGGCATTTGGTGTAATTTAGCTATAATTCGGGGGTTATTTTGCATCATTTTAGCTGCTGAAATTTGCATTTTCCATATGTCATTTGCCACGTACCATTTCGTACATCATTTCGTGCCTTCGGGCCATGCCTCGGTTTGCGTGCCTGTGTGCACGCATTTCGAGGCACCTTTTTTTATCCGACGGTAGCTTATGTGAGTGTGGCTGAGGCTCTCTCATGTTAGTGTAAGCCCAATTTTCATTTTCCATGTCATTTGCATTGCGTATGCCACTGCCTCGGTTTGCGTGCCCGTGCGCATGCATTTCGAGGCGGTTCATCCTCATCTCTCGGCGGCTTATGTGAGTGCGGCTGAGGCCCTCTCATGTTAGCGTAAGCCCAATTCGCATTCCGTATGCCATTTCATGCCTTCGGGCCATGCCTCGGTTTGCGTGCCCGTGTGCACGCATTTCGAGGCACTTCACTTTTCATCTATTGGCCTCCTGTGTGAGTGTGGCCGAGGCTCACTCATGTTGGTATAAGCCCATATTACATTGTCACGCCATTTTTAGTCTCATTATACCGCGTGTGTCATTACCTCGGTTTGCGTGCCTGTGTGCATGCATTTCGAGGCATCTCGTTCTCACCAGCACAGTGCATACTAGGTTGTATCTTAGATTGCATTCATGCATTACCTCGGTTTGCGTGCCTGTGTGCACGCATTTCGAGGCATCTCATTTTCATCTGCATTGTGCATACTAGGTTGCATATTAGCTACATTTCATGCATATCATGCATATTGCATAGTGTTCGGGATAGGAATTAGCCCGGGCACGGGAAACGAGGCACGTTTCGTACCCCGAGTGACGGAACGGGTCTCAATTCCCAAGTCACCGACACTCCGGATTATCCATGATGGAGTTAGGTTTTGTTGTAGCATTCATGTGCATTCATCCTATATTGAGTTTTGCAATCCGACTCCTCGGCCATCATGCATCGATATGCGTGATTGATGGCACGAGGATCGAGGCATGCATATATTTGTGAAATACATTGCTATGCCCCTTTCCTGCTCTCTGTTGCAGCAAAATAGAGAATCAGCAACTTTTCGGAGTCTGGCACGCATTTCGAGAAAAATGCAAACAGAGGCTAATCGGGGCACCGCCATGGATTTCCGCGCAAAGGCATCCGGGCATACATCTTTCATCATCCGGAATAGAATCAAGGCAGTCCCTGGCTTGCATGCCAGTTTACGGCTTTCTTATTTAATTTGTTAATTAATTAGGAATTTGTATATTATTTCGGACTGTAATATTTTGGACTGTATTATTTTTATTCGGACTGTATTATTTATTCGGACCCTCTGCGCGAGGGCATAACTGTAATAAGTGTGGGTGAGTGTGATGTATGTCTTCCAACCCCACGTCTTTCTCCCTTTTATTTACCCGCTTATGATGGCTAGATATAGGGCATATTTCAATTAGCATACAGTATGACAACATGTTTGCATCATTCATCTGTTTTGCACGCACCGGGCTCGGCGCATCATACAAACTGCATTTGTATTTCAATTCCAAATTGAATACGTGTTAGTTGTAGCATTCCATATGCCATGTTTAGACTAGTCGAGCCTGCTATAGTTGCATTTTGCATGTGTTGCATTAGGCATTTCTGTATACTTAGGATCATGCATGATTTCTAATGTAGTTTCTGTTTTGGCTTGGAGTACCCGGTGAGTTTTATGCTTTAGCATCCTTGCATGCGTGTGAGTGACTGCCATGAATAGCATGCTTGCCATGAGGCTATTTGCTTATGTGATATAACTGCCTTGAATGCCTGTGGGTGAAGGTTGTGTTGTTTGGATTGGAATAATGCATCAAATGTTTGTTTCAAGCCCACTAGATTGTGGCAATACCATGTTTTCTAAGCCCACCTGAGGGTGGCAAAATCTGCATTTTTAAGCCTACCTGCGGGTAGCAAACCATCTTTCAAAAACAAACATGAAATGTTTTGTTCCAATTTAGGCGACTCGGTCTATACTTGTATGCTGTGCGCATCACGTAGTAACCTAGGCTAATAACCGGAATAAGAGTATACAATGTTTTCAAAAACAGATATCATGGTTAGTAGAGGCCGGTCTTTGACCGGGCGAGCGGGGGTGCTCACGATGTGACCTTCCCCAATCGTACCCAAGTTCCCGAGCCAACTTTGGTGATGACGGACACGTGGCCTTTGGCACCGAGTTAGGGTTTCCTAAATTTCCCATTTAAAAAATATTTAGGTGGCGACTCTGTATCTGGCAAAGCAGTCCATGTTTGGCACTTCTTTCAAAAAAATCCGTTTTCAAAACGATTTGCCGGATTTGGACTCTTTGGTTCAAGATTTAGAATCGTGGCACGAATCGAGTCCGAACTGTAGTGAGGTCCCTCGCGGGCTTGTTACAGTTTCTGGCGACTCTGCTGGGGAGTTAGAGAACTTGACTCGAACTCGTGATATCTGTTTTTGACTACACCTGTGTGTTTCTTTGCATTGCATTTGCATTGGTGCGCCTAGGACACCGTGTTTGCCATATGCCATTCCCGAACGATTTGCCGGAGGCTTGTCTTGTCAAGTCATGTCCGTAAGGCTGATCGGCTCTGGGCTCTGACAGCATGGGAACACAAACCCCGGTTTTACCGGGGCACCCTTTTTGACCATTCGACCTAGTGCATATTCGGATCCATAGTGACCATTCCAAACTTGGACAGGTTGCTTACCCGTTCATAGGTTGTTTGAAACCGCTGCGTGCGTAGTGAAACCCTAGCTCCTGACAAAATAGGACAGGGGAACCCTACCCCTCCATAGGGGTGTTTTGGCTCTCATTTATCTGTTATGTGCTTGTTAGAGTGCGTCTCTACAGGGAATGCATGTATCAGTTTATGAGTCGCATCAGGCCTGCGGGCATCAGTTTTTGAGATTGGGCATCAGGCCTGCGGGCATCAGCCAGTCATTTGAGAATCAGTTGTCTGCGGATATCCGATTCAGTTTTGGGGAACAGTGATACAGGAACAGTGATCAGTGGTTGAGGACAGTGTATTTCCAGCTTATCAACTGCGTGTTGTATGCCCGACTGTGTGTTGTGTATATTTAATTTAAGCTGTTATGCTGCCCGTTTTTCTGGTTATTTATTTCCTTTTCGCTTTATTTATCTTTTGCTAGGGCAGTTTGTGGCACAATTGCTTCCGAACCATCAGATATTCCCCAAGCACTTTGGACACGAGGTCGCCGACTTACTCGATCTGAGGATCTAGTTGACGGACATCCGGTGTTCCATTCACTACCCCCGGTTATCAGAAGGAGGCCGAGGAAACGCAGTCCATCAGAGCAGAGGTTACTGGTACAGCAGTCTACTTTAGCAACAGACAGTCGAACTGAGATTTCTGTGTCCGCTATAGAGATACACTTGCCAGCTATTCAGATGGAACCACAGACTACACCAACAATGGAGGCGATGATGCGCCAGATGAATGAGAGCATGAAACAGATGCAAGAAGATGCTATCCGCCAAACGGAATTCTCCAAACAGCAGGCCGCTGTCATGGCCCAGCAGTCTGAGCTGATCACCAGATTACAACAGCAGAATGCAGCATCTGCTTCACACCAGGTCCCTCCTCCACTAGGGGCGCATCAGATTCCCCCTCCACCAGCAGCTCCACTACCTGAGCAGGCGCCCACTGGCCAGAATACCCTGCTAAATCCTCAGAATGCCCCTCCAAATCCTCAGAATACTCAGAACACCCAGAATACCCTCCCAAATCCACAGAACGCTCCGCCAAACTTCCAAAACACTCAAGAGGACACGAATCTTCCAACGGGGCTGGCTCCGCCCCCACTTCCACCGCAACTGTCCAAGAATCTTACACCTAATCACCCGGACTCTCCATTTGAGTTCGAGGTAGACCAGACAGCTCTGAAATTGAGCAAATTGGAAAAGCTCTTCAAGAAATCACAGGGGGTGAAGGCCATCCCAGATATTGAAGACGGCTACACTGACGTGGCCGTGACACTGCCGGACAGATTTAAGATGCCGCAGATTGATCGTTTTGACGGATCAGGGGATCCTATGGTCCATCTCCGGCTATTTTCAGACGTCTTGAGGCCGATGGGCCTAACCCGACCGCAAAAGCTTTCTTTATTTGGCAGAACTTTGTCAGGGGTTGCGGCCATCTGGTACGCAAAATTGGAAGATGATGTGAAGAGAAATTGGGATGAGCTAGCCGAGGCCTTCGTTGCACAATATTCATATAATACTCAGATCGAGATTACAACACGTGATCTCGAAACGACGAGGCAGGAACAAAAAGAAACTTTCTCTGATTTTGTAACTCGGTGGAGAGCAAAGGCATCGATGATGACCTTAAGGCCAACTGATAAGGATCAAATCCGGATGATTGTGCGCAATCTCCAACCTAAGTTAATGCAGAAAATGATCGTACTCCCTTTCCCCACCTTCTCAGATTTACACGAGATGGGGGTACAGATCGAAGATGCGATGAAGCAAGGATTGATCGATCAGGATCGGGAGCAGCCCCGAAGAACATTCAACCGTAATAACAATGCGGGCCCGAGTGGCTCCGCCAACACAAGGACTTCAGAGGTCGGTATGGTCACCACCACTCCCCCTCCCCAACCAAGGCCCGCAGCGGCCACACCTTTTTCTGATGCATCTGGGAGCAGTAACCAAGCTTCAAGATACCAATCCAGGGGTCAACGAACCTTCTCCCCACTACATATGCCTTTGTCCAAAGTCCTCGGGGTTCTAGTCAGAAAGGGGCATCTGAAACCCTTGGAACCGAGGCCCCCTCCAAATCCACTCCCCCCTTCCCACAACCCAGCCAAATATTGCAAATACCACCAGCAGCATGGTCATGATACCGACCAATGTTACAGGCTGCGTCATGAGATTCAAGACCTCATTGACAAAAACATCATCCTACCTCCCGAGAGACCCAACGTCACAACTAACCCACTCCCAGCACATAACCAAGATCCACCCAAAAGAATCAATCTTATCCAAACTGGGGACGTGTCTTACGACCCTAGTATCTACATTACTCCCTCCCACCTACCCAAGCCAGAGGTGATCCTTCCTGATAGCACTGACTTGTGCATGATGGACACCTCCACAACCCAACCTGGACCAAAGATGGTGACCACCGAAAATGGAACGGGGCAGGCTTCCGAGGAGAGCAAAACTGTTGAGTCTGGGGTGGAGCAGTCTGAGAATTTAGCTGGCAGAGCTTATGATCCAAGTGGATATATCTTGTCAAGCCTAAGCTGAGTGTGGGGCCGCCGGAAGAGGCTGAATTGTGTATGATCCGGGGGGACAAACTTGAATCAGTGGGGGATGATCTGACAACGATGGAAGAGGACTTCGCCAACCTCCAGTTTTTCAACGACCAAGAATCAGGGGATGCATCAATCAACTGGTTCGAATACGAGGAGTCAGCAGAAGTCGTCGGGTGGTTGGATGATCAGCCAGATATTGTACCATTTGTGGCCGAAAGGGCCGAGAGTCAGATCGAATTGCCGGAGAGAGCGGCCGGTACAAAGAATTCCGCTCGGGATCAAGACACTTTGAAAACCGAACAATTAACACTGGAGGAACAAGAAAAGAAATGGGATTCTGAGAGGATCCGAAAAGCAAAGAAACCATGAGGAAGTTGAAAGTGCTGTAAGCACGAAAACTGAACATGCTGTGAGCATGTGGGAGGAAAATGCTGAGAGCGCAAACAAGCCCGAACCAGACAGGTGCCTGTTAGACGCTAATGGGATGTGGTGGGAAGATGATGACTTGTATCTCGCCCACACAGACGAAGATTGGGCGGGGTGGCCAACCAGACAGCACCTGGTACCTCGAAGAGGTAGACCATATGACTAGAAGTGGGCGGTATTTCAAGCCCCCACACCTTGATCAACCCGAAGCATCGGGGAAAGATAAAGAGGCGGAGAAGAAACAGAGAGAGAAGCAAATTGAAGAAGAGGCTTGTATTGAGGCAGTTAAAGAAAATACAAGCAGACATCTCCATTTGGGGACTGCTTATGGCTTCAAGGGTGCATAGACAGGCTGTCCTATCTGCTATGGACAAGGCCAAACTCTCCATCGAAACTACACCAGAGCAGCTGGTTGGGCTGGTTTTTTCGGAAGGAGGTTCCCCAGGCATTGACCTTTTCAGACAAGGAGCTGCCGCCTGAGGGCGTGGATCATAACAGACCCCCTCTACATCTCTGTAGAATGCAGGGACAAATGGATTCCGGTGGTACTTGTTGATACCGGGTCCGCTATCAATGTCTGCCCAGCCAGAACGGCGTATGCAATCGGGTTGAAGCCCGTAGACTTCACACCGACCACTCAAGTAATCAGAGCCTACGACAATACAAGTAGGGATGTCCTAGGGACAGTAAAAATCCAAACCAAGATTGGGCCTGGACAACATGAGGTAGATTTTCATGTCTTGGAGGTCCCTGCATCCTTTAACATGCTTTTGGGGCGACACCTGGTTGCATCAGGTAAAGGCCGTCTCATCACACTCTACATCAAATGGTGAAATACCCCTGTGGAAAGGGAGTAGCCATTGTGTTTGGGAACTCATCAATCCATCCTCCTCCGGAGATATCTACGCCAGTCTTAGAGATTGAACACGGCATGTAGGACGTGTTTATATCGGGATTTTACTTTGGCTGAGGCCCGGGTGGTGCAAAAACATTATGGCTGTAAATGAAGGTGTGTACGTCAGTGCTCAATCCGTCTACCTCATGAACAAGCTACAACATATCCCCAGGATGGGATTGGGAAGAAAGTGGCAGGAAAGGAGTCGCAGCGTTGGCCGAAGTGCCACATAACCCGCATACCTTTGGACTGGGTTTATCTGCCTACCAAAGAGGACTGGGTGAGAAAAGGTAAGGAAGTGGCCGGCAGAGCCAGAGCAAAACAGGCTGGGAAGCCTTTTGATTTAATGCATAGGCCCATCCAGGGTACCCTGAACGGACGCTTTGTCCGGGAGGGGGGAGGACTTTCCATTTTGCGGCTTCCCAGAGCCGTGGCTGAACGCGGAGAAGAAACGCGTGCCAGGCTTCGAGATCTTTTTCGACCTGCAACTATCCAGGGATGACGTTGCCGCAGAGCAGACAGACCCACCAACTGAGGTTGAGCAGTATAAAGCAGTGGATCCTGAGGGCATTGAATTTGAAATGGGGGTAGCACTGGCATGTCTCCTCTCTGATCCTCTCGATCGGACCAAGAGTGCTTGGGGGATAACTTTGTGGTTTCTATGATTGGGAATGAAATGGCTGCGAGACGACCAGCAGCTATCTTGGATGCATCAATCGCACCCTCTCTCACTTGGCAGTACGATGAGGGATTTCTGTCCAGCAGCACCGGGGTCAGGTAGTGAGCCGGAATCTGATTCCACCGAGTCTTGTGAGTCGGAATCAGGTTCCAGCTCGACTGAGTCTGAGTCTGGTACTCCTGGGGATGTTAACCCGGATGCCACAGTCCTGTCTAGGTCGTCTTTTTCCTTTTCATTTGAGTCTGTTGTAACCGAATGAATTGGATGATTTGGATGTGCCTAATGAGAATGAATTGTCTGTGGTTTCCGAGTACTTTTCTGTGCCCCTAATTTATTGCATTAATTCAGACTTTCAAAACTTTGATGAAAACGAAGAGGACGAAGTTCCTCCGGGTTTTACAACATTTAATTGAACAGGAGCAGGAGAGGTTTGTTAAACCCCTAGTGGACGAAATCACTACCGTGAACATTGGTACTGAGGAGGACCCGCGGCTGGTCCAGATCGGGTCCACGTTGTCTTCGGAGGAACGCGAGCGCTTAGTCGCTTTATTAAAAGATTTCAAAGATGTTTTCGCGTGGTCCTACGAAGACATGCCTGGAATCGATCCTGAGATTGTACAGCATCGGATCCCCCTTGACCCCGAGGCTCGACCTGTCAAGCAGAAACTCAGAAGGATCCGCCCGGATTGGGCTCTCAAGATCAAAGAAGAGGTCACCAAGCAAATCGACGCAGGCTTCCTGCTGGTATCCGAATACCCGACTTGGTTGGCCAACATTGTGCCGGTGCCGAAGAAAGATGGCAGGATCCGGGTGTGTGTAGACTTCAGAGATCTGAACAGAGCTAGTTCGAAGGACGACTTTCCTTTGCCGCACATCGATGAGCTGGTAGATTTCACAGCAGGGCATGCATTGCTCTCATTTATGGATGGCTTCTCAGGATACAATCAGATAGTGATGGCACCCGAAGACCGGGAAAAGACTGCATTCACCACCCCGTGGGGGACATACTGCTACCGGGGTAATGCCGTTTGGGTTGAAGAACGCTGGAGCTACTTATCAACGGGCCGCGACCACAATATTACATGATATGATCCACAAAGAGGTTGAGGTGTATGTGGACGACATGATTGTCAAGTCCAAAGAAAGAGAGGGCCACTACACCGCCTTGCATAAGTTTTTCCAAAGGATCAGGGAATTCCGGTTGCGGCTGAACCCTAAAAAATGTACGTTTGGTGTTACAGCGGGAAAAATGCTGGGGTTTCTGATTACGCAAAGGGGCATCGAGGTCGACCCTTCCAAAATCAAGGCCATCTTAGAAATGCCACCACCAAGGACTGAAAAGGAGGTGCGAGGCTTTCTGGGTAAAGTGCAATTCATAAGACGGTTTATTTCAAAACTAACCTTGACTTGTGAACCACTTTTAAAAGTTCCAATGGGACGGCCGATGTCAAGCTGCATTTGAACAGATTAAAGAATATCTACAGAACCCGCCCGTGTTATCACCACCAGAACCGGGGAAACCGTTGATTTTGTATCTGTCAGTGACTGAGACTACAATGGGCTGCATGCTCGCGCAAGAATCAGAAGACAAGGTGGAAAAGGCCATCTACTATCTGAGTAAAAAGATGCTGGAGTATGAGACCCGGTATACGCCGCTAGAAAAGGCTTGCTTAGCTCTGGTATGGGCTACCAGGAAGCTGCGGCACTACCTGTTAGCTCACTCTGTAATGTTGGTTTCACGACTTGATCCCATCAAATATCTCTTCGAGAAACCAGCACTTAAAGGTAGGCTAGCCTGTTGGTTGCTGTTGCTCTCCGAATTTGATCTCACATACGTCACACGCAAGTCAGTGAAAGGAAGAGCAGTGGCAGAGTTCCTTGCCGACCACCCGGTTGAGGGGGATGAAGCAGTTGAGTACCTATTCCCAGATGAAGCAATTCTGTATATCGACGATGAAATTTGGACGATGTACTTTGACGGAGCGTCAAATCAACATGGGTATGGGATAGGAGTGTTGCTGATAGCACCCGACAATTCCCGTATCCCTCTAGCCTTCAAACTCCGGTTCAAAGTCTCGAACAACGAAGCAGAATATGAGGGCGTGCATTGCTGGTTTAGAAGCAGCCCTAGAACTAGGGGCAAAACGGCTGGATGTCATTGGGGATTCGAACCTTGTTGTGTCTCAAGCTAAAGGAGACTGGAAAGTAAAAGAAGAAAATATGATGATGTATCACCAGACCTTGGACTTGCTGATTCCTCGGTTTGAAAAGTTAAGTTTTACTCACCTACTGAGAGAAAACAACAGTTCGCAGATTCTTTAGCAACTCTATCATCTAATGATAGACATCCCGACTGGAATCCGGATGCGTCCAGTCATCATTGATCAGAAATTTGCACCTGCCTATGAGTCGATTGCAGCCATAGATGAAGTTCAGGACGAACACCCTTGGTATCACGATATCTGGAATTTCTTGGAGAAAGAAGCGTACCCGCCAAGGGTAAATGCCAAAGACAAAAGGGCAATAAGAAGATTGGCCGTTCAGTTCATCATCTGCGGGGGTAAACTGTATAAACGAGGTCATCTGGGAATGCATAAACTGTGTGTCGATGCAGAGGAATCAAAGCGTCTAATGGAAGCCATCCACGGGGGAGAATGTGGTGCACACATGAATGGGGTAATGTTGGCACGGAAGATTCTCAGACAGGGTTATTACTGGTCCACCATGGAGGAGGATTGTATTGGTTTCGTCCGGCGATGTCACAAGTGCCAAATTCATGCAAATCGCATGAACATTCCGCCGTCAAAGCTGTACAACATGACTTCGCCATGGCCGTTTTCTGTCTGGGGAATTGATGTAATCGGGGCTGTTACGCCAAAGGGGTCGAATGGGCATGAGTTCATCCTCGTAGCGATAGATTACTTTACAAAGTGGGTCGAGGCCCAATCTTATGCGGTGTTGAAGGCTTCGCATGTTGCAAAATTCATCAGGAACAACATCATCTGTCGCTACGGGGTCCCAAATGAAATAGTTTCGGACAACGGTTCCCACTTCAAGAAGGAGGTAATTGACTTGTTGGAGAAATACAATGTGGCTTTTCATAAGTCATCCACATACCGGCCGCAGACCAATGGAGCGGTTGAGGCCGCCAACAAGAATATCAAATGCATATTGCAGAAGATGGTGGAAACCTACCGGGACTGGCCAGATAAGCTGCCGTTTGCTCTATGGGGCTACCGGACTTCAATCAGAACTTCTACAGGGGCGACTCCGTATTCATTAGTCTATGGGATGGAGGCCGTTCTACCAATTGAGATTGAGGTTCCGTCGTTGAGAGTATTGGCTGAGTGCCAAATAGCCGAGGCAGATTGGCAGCAGAATAGATTCGAGGAACTCATGCTTTTTGATGAAAGAAGGTTGAAGGCACTGTACCATGTTCAGGGTTATCAACGCAGAATCGCCCGGGCTTTCAACAAGAAGGTTAAGTCCAGGAATTTAAAGGAAGGAGATTTAGTACTCAAGGACAACCGAGCTCCCATCCACGACCCAAGGGGCAAGTTCAGACCTAATTGGACTGGTCCCTACATTATCAAGTCAATCTGGTCAGGTGGAGCTGTGGTTCTGATGGATTTAGATGGCTTAGAGTTTTCCCAACCGATCAACATGGACAAGTTGAAGAAATACTACCCCTGAGAGGCTCGCTAGGCCGAAAACCCGAAAGGGCGACCTAGGCAAAACTCAGAGCACAGAAAATTTGAAATTATAAAAACTGAGCTCGCAAGGTTGAAAACCCGCAAAGGGCGGCCTTGGCAAAAGTTAGAGCGCAAAAGGAGAGTAAAAATACCCGAGCGAACCTTAGCCTGAACTACGTAAGGCTTGATTCCCATCTATGGGATACGTAGGCAGCTTCCTCCTGAAGTTCAGCCATAATCTTTTCCCCGATCAACTTTGTCCATTTGATCGTCTCAGTCATCTCTACTCATCAGCATTTATCGCAATCTCTGGTACAGTGCTACTCAGACTAGGGGCAACTTTCCGTTGCAATGAAGTGTTGCGGCACCATCCAGACTAGGGGCAACTTTCCAGTTGCTAGGATCCGGGGTTGTGCGTCTTAGTGACAGATCTCAGGCGTGTCCAGTTCTGATCCATATCGAAAATAGTTTTGAAAAGTTTTAATAAAAGTTGACTTTGTTCAAATTAATCTTTTCACAACTAAGACCATTTTTGGACCAAAAGTGGAGAATTTTCAGTACCACAACCTTCAATTTCATTGATTTCAAAACAGAATTCTTTTGCTCTTGCATACAATTGAAGTTGCTTTTTATTACATTCATAACGAAAACTTGAAAGTACTAATAAAGCAATAAATCTGGGGCATAGTCCAGTCAGGTGTCCCTGCGCCCTCTTCCAGAGCTAGTTGAAGCCTCTGATGCCAGCCTAGGCCCAACCTGTGCTTCCTCATTGAGCCAATCCCAGCACTCGTCAGATAAAGTGCAACTAAAAGTAAGGGCAGGGGCCAGAAGCTCTCTAATTCTCCATGCTGCGGCCTGTCGAGCCAGCTGTGCGCCTCGAACTGGAAATGTAGCCGGATACTCAATCCCCTCCGGAGGGCAAGTCTGATCACGGCCAAACTGGCCCAGAATACGGAATGGGAAATAGAACACACAATGAGTCAAGCCGATCAGTCGAATCCCGACCTGCCGTGACATGCTATAGCTCATTACCGGGAGGTTGAGCCAAGGACAACGCCACGCAATGCGATCTGCCGACAGGTTGTACATCCATTCAAACCACCATCCCTCATCCGGAGCATTGACTAGGCGTTACTGAAAAAAAGTAGCCGCGGGCTGAATAAGCAGGGCAAGAATCCACAACTTGCAATTTATCCATCAACCATATCTGGGGAGGGATGAAAAATGAGAGAATAAAGAATAGAGAGATGTGCGATGAGAGAAAAGTAAGATAAGGGTTTTGTGAGAAAAAACGAGCCTGAGGGCCGAGTGATGTGAGCGAATATACATGTGAGCTTGGGTGGGAAACATTACCTGTAGCAGTAGTGGACTCCCTGCAAACCTGGTTGTCTCCCGGCAGTGGAAAGCATCCAAGCCCATCAGTGTCTCGGCCAGAGTCATGGCGATGCAACTCTTTCCTTCTCTCAAACCTTGGGCGACTTCAATCAAACGGATGCTAGCTCCTCCGGAGCCCAAGACAAACAGAAAATGAGATAGTAGGCACAAGCAGAGGGCATGTTGCCGGAAACCTTGCCAATAGTGGTCGCTACGGTCACCGGCATCAGAAAATCGGTAAATCAGGCTCGGGATATCCAACATTTCGTCACAAATCAGGGATCGAGCATCATGCGCATTGAGTCCGCACATCCGCCCTAAGGTCTGGGCATAGCCAAAATTGAGCTGGGGCAAGATCTCCTCGCCTCGCTCGGATTCCATCAAGGCTTGAAAATCTTCAAAAGTAGGACATACCTCTTGCCCTCCGAAGCTGAAGACGTGCGTCACCGGGTTCCAAAACCTTGCCGCGGCATAGAGGAAAGGAAGATGCAGTGGAGTCCGGCCCAGCGTGAACAGTGCATTCAAGCCAAAACTCCGGAAGTTCAACTTCTCCGAGCCATCTAAAGAAGAAATCCAAGATGTGAGATTTTCTGCGAGAAATGTCTCCATTTTTGTGAGGAAAGGTGATGAAATGAATAAGGTCCAAGGGTAGGGCTTTTATAGAGGGGCAAAACACTATTTAAAGGACACGTGTCAAATTTCTGGAGGTTGCGGGGGAGGTGGCCGGCCGGCCATCTATTCTAGTAGGCCGGCCACCCTCTAGTCTCCAAATGCAAAATGTTTTCGGCCGCGCGTTGGTCCTGTTTCGCCCGCCGGAAGGAAGTTTGAGGCACTTTCATGCATCGGGAATGTCGAAGGCCTCCATTTCTCTCAGTTACGGGTGCGTTCCATCATCCGGATTGTCCGTCCAAAGTTTGTTCTGTTGTATTTTTCTTATCGAGTTGTTGTTTTGTTTATCGAGTTGTAAGTTTTGTCGAGCTGTCGCATTTTGTGTTTTGAATTGTTACTTTTTGGTTACACAATTTTGTTAAGTCTTGTCTATTGAGTCGTTAACATTGTTGTACTTTGTTTATCGAGTTGTAAACTTGGTAAGATTCTGTTATTTCTTAGTGAGCCGAGTTGTTTTGATTTATTGCGTCGGTTCATTACCTGACCCGGTAAATACACAAGGCACATTTCCATTCAATTCCATTTTTTGTGCAAAATGATGCGATACGATGCTAAGAATTTCAAATACAAACATCTTTTCAAAAAGCTGTTTCATTCCATCATGTTTTACAACAAATAAAGGTACGAGTTTTACAGGAAATAAAACTGCCTGATAATCTGCAAAGTGCTACAAACTACTAGCCGAAAAGTAAAATAAAGCAGGAAATAACATCAGTATCCTCGGGAACGGGAATGAGGAGGCCCTCTCATCCTCTTTTGCGGGACAACCTCTGCACCATCATCACCATCCGGATCAGAGCTGTCATCCTCCGGATCTCCCTCAGCCTCGCCTCCGCTCCCGGAACCAAGACCGGAGCCTCCCTCCCCAGGAGATGTCTCTGACACACGGTCTGCGACCTCCTCCTCCTCATCCTCGACAATAGGTGCCCTGCGTCTGCGAGACGACCCTGCTCCTCGAGCTCCTCGGTAAGGCCTAGATGGCCCAGCTCCTCGGGGCCCAGTACCTCGAGTAGGTCTAACACCTCAACCTCTCTGAGAAGGCCCGGGTGGCCCACCTCGTGTCGAAGCATATACGGGAGGCATCTGAAAATGAAAAGTGCAATACATCGGTTCAAACATAAAAAGCAGGTGCAAGTACAGTATGTGAGTGGGGTGTGTGCCAGATGTGTTCTACACAGCCTATCAGTGCAGCAGAATGCTCAAGACCAGCATGTCATCACAAATATGATAAATGCAAGAGAGATGAAGGGTACCTGGAAGCCCATGATGGACATCTGTGCCTCTCTACGCAGGACCATCCCCTCAAGTGAGGCTAACATCCCAAGCATCTCGTCCATGTACTCGACTGGAGGCTACAGACACAAATGCAAAATTATCAGTAAAGGAATGGATGTCCAAATGTCCGACTGATAAATCAAAGCTGTAAAACATACCGGTGGTGAATCAGGGTCTCTGACATATCTGTGACCAGGCATCGGAGGCTCTATAGGGATCGGAATCGGAGAAGTAGTCCCATACTGCCAACTCGTCAACTCAGTCGGCATATCTGGCCATCCAGGATGATCGAGAGTCGGAGGGATCGGAGGAATCGAACTGCCTCTACCTCTAGATGCACCAGCCCTGCTAGAAGAAGGGATGTCTGCAGCATGAGCGCGACTCGAAGATGGTGCGCCAGTGGGCCTCAGTGGTGGAGCCCGTACTCCCGTCAAGGGGGGCATCAGATATATGCGGCGATAGGTGGCGTAGTTCCCCTCAATGAGATATAATAAAGCATCGGTGCCCTGCATATCCCTAGTGACCTCCTCAGTAGATAGCCTGTCGGCAGTCCGCATAGTGGGTGGAGGCACAGCAGGAGGGTCCTGAGACTCATACCCCCACACCTGACGCTGAAAGCGTTCCCCCAGGAACCAAGCCCTGCCGACTGGTCCCTCGAGCAGGAACCTATACTGGGAACTAGTCGACCCTCCGGGGTACTGATTCTCGAGATCGTCGCCAAAGACTGCCCAGGGTTGCCAGGTGATCTGCGGATAACCAGTGTACAAATCAATCAGAAATCAGGAAATACAAAGCAGATCAAAGATGAAAATGAAAGGAACTGAGAGTTCTTAAATACCTCTGTCGCGCGCACGGTGTCGAAGTACTGTCGCAGAGCGAAGAGAGTCTCTCGAGGCCTCGATAGGTGCTCGCCCTCAAACATCAATGAAAACGGAGTCATAGGAGGTCCTGCCACCTCCATCTCCGGGGCTAATGTGGGGAAATATGCATATACCCATAGCTGAGAAAAGCAGTGCGGAATATGAATACAAAGTGCTAAAGGCAGAATACAGAATGCAAAGTGCGCCGTGTGTGCAGTGAATAAGTAATGAGGAGCAAAAATGTAAATCAAGAGGACAGAATGTACCTCCCAAGCTCTCCAGTAGCCGCCGAGTAAGTCCCCCCGCGTGCGAGAGACTGCGCTCATGTAACAATAAAGGGTAGCCAGGCCAGCGCCGCCCCAATCATACTGATTGACCTGTGATAGGTCTACTAGGGCACTCAAGAGATACAGCCCGACCATGTTCCCTCTATCAGCAAACAGAGTGGTGCCAAAGAGGAACATGAGGAAACCACGGGTATACTGCTCGACCTCCTCGGGAGACTCAGGCTCCATCTGTGGCCGCCGGAAATGGGAAGAGAACCAAGTATACCGAACCCTCCCGGAAGCTCTGTCTACAGGCGGGAGTGCCCCCAATAGATGCATCCAAGCAGCCTCCCACTCACCCATATCCTCGTCGTAGGGAATGGGCCCACCGCCTAGGTCTAGGCCGGTGAGTACAGCGAAGTCCAGTGGGGTCATGGTCATATCCCCGGTCGCAGAAAAATGGAAAGAATTGGTGGTGTCCCACCATCTCTCCGCCAGAGCAGCAAACAATGTCCTACTGATAAGACAGTGAGATAACCCCCTGCAGAATGGTCCGAATCCTGCAAAGTCAACCAAATCCCGGACAGCTTCCGGAAGCTCAGCATACCACTCCCTCGCGGCGGTGGAGCCATACCCTCGCACGGTGCGAGAACCAACCTGCGTTCAGAATGAATACATGTGTTCAGTACGCAAGAAAATACAAGCTGTGTGCAAATGAAATGAGTGAGCTGTGTGCAAATCAAATAAAGTTAGCTGTGTGCAAATGAAATGAATGAGTTGTAATCAGTGGGCTGTGTGTTCACTTCAAATCTGGGCTGCGTGTTCAGTAAATCAGAGTTTGGGACTGTGTGTTCACTTCAAATCTGGGCTGCGTGTTCAGTAAATCAGAGTTTGGGACTGTGTGTTCTACTCTTAATCAGTGGGCTGTGTGTTCACTTCAAATCTGGGCTGCGTGTTCAGTAAATCAGAGTTTGGGACTGTGTGTTCTACTCTTAATCAGTGGGCTGTGTGTTCACTTCAAATCTGGGCTGCGTGTTCAGTAAATCAGAGTTTGGGACTGTGTGTTCTACTCTTAATCAGTGGGCTGTGTGTTCACTTCAAATCTGGGCTGCGTGTTCAGTAAATCAGAGTTTGGGACTGTGTGTTCTACTCTTAATCAGTGGGCTGTGTGTTCACTTCAAATCTGGGCTGCGTGTTCAGTAAATCAGAGTTTGGGACTGTGCGTTCTACTCTTAATCAGTGGGCTGTGTGTTCACTTCAAATCTGGGCTGTGTGTTCAGTAAATCAGAGTTTAGGGCTGTGTGTTCTACTCTTAATCAGTGGGCTGTGTGTTCACTTCAAATCTGGGCTGCGTGTTCAGTAAATCTGAGTTTGGGACTGTGTGTTCTACTCTTAGTCAGTATGTGCTGTGTGCTCATTTTTCAACTTCGGGCTGTGTGTTCGGTGAATCAATGTTTGAGCCGTGTGTTCAATTTCTAACTAATGTGTACTGTGCGTTCACAATCAGTCAATGAGCTGTGTTCATGGAATTCAAGTGGCTAAGTCACATGCTCAGGATGCAAGTACTATGTCATAAGCTAAACTGTGTGTCTAAGCATGGCAAAGGTACAAAATGCACAAAAGATACAGAAAATAAAGTAAAATACCTCTGCATCATGGGAGAGGTGCTGCTCCGGCTCTCGCAGAAGAAGATCCCTTGGTACCCGATCGTCGAACTCGGTGAAATGACGGAAAACGGCTCGCGGAAGCCTATGTACCGCTGGGGCGTATCGATCGGGAACAAAAGGGCGAACCCTCGGGGGCAATGTCATAATATCAAAATCATCTCCGGCACCCGGAAAACCTCCACCGTGAGGGAAATGACCCGCCATGTCAAGAAATCTGCAAAGAGAAGCAAAAATGAGCAAAATGAGCCAAAATTGGAAAAAGTCAACAAAAGTCAACTCTCGGGAAATGAAAAGTCAACAAAAGTCAACTCCCGGGAAAATCTTCCAAATATTGAGACAAAATTACCTCAAGTGGTGAAAATGAGAAGAGAAGCCCCGAAATCAAAATTTAGTCGGCTCAAAGTGTTTAAAACTGGAAGATTTCGCGAAAACAACTTGTGTGGAAGGCTGGAGGGCGCGTATAAAATGCAGATCTGAAGAAGAAAATGGCTTAGGAAGCAAGAGGAGAGAATTTCACACTTGGGGGAGTGATTTCGGATTGAATGGAGGGGGATATATATAGAAATAACCGAAATGACCAAAATGCCCCTGCTTTTGGGCAGTGGCCGGCCGGCCACCTTTTTTGGCTGGCCGGCCATTTACTTTTTTGCCCCTGGCCGATGGCCTCTCCTAGGGCAGTGAGCTGGCCGACCATGGTCCCCACCCCCTCCCCTACCTCTCTGCAAATTTTGAGGAAAATCGGAGTTCCCGGGACCTGAAAAAGTTCAAGAAAAGTGCACTTTCTGGCGCCGAATTGCTCCACCGGAACTTTAATTGCAATTTCTGACATGTGTCTCATCATTATTCATCAAAATCAGAGTGTATCCTTTTTAAACATGTTGTGACCTCTCCGGGAGGTGAATCAGAGGCCGCGATCAAGTTGCCTTCGCCGAAATGCGCGTTTCCCAGCTCGTGTTGCGCAACAAACGGGCACCCCGATTTGTGCTCGTTTTGCATTATTATGCACCTAACTCGCATTCTCATGAACATTTTGCATTGTCATGCATTATTTCTTGGTGTACCATACTTCTGTGCTTGAGCATGCGTTGTCACGCATTATCTTTTCTTACATTGCGATGCATTCACTCGCCGACACTGTGTGTGTCAAACTTTTCGAATCATAGGAATCGCATTGAATATATGTTGTTAGCATATTGTTCTTGTTGAATTTCTCTCTTTTGCAGGCACGATATTGTATGTACGGTTCATTTGAGGCTGGTGCGACCAGACGAATCGCGCAGGTATCGTATCTTCTCCGTGTGAGACACGACGAGAATTGAATAATTCTCCGCATTCCTAACTGCATGAAATGTAGTGGTTGCTTTGCATTCTTGCTTAAAACTGTTGCATCTATTTGTCAATACTTGCTTCATTACAGCTTGCTGCATTTGCATGATCATCTGGCTCTTCGCATGTCACTTTGCATTTTGCCCCCCTTTGCCTGCGGGCACGCCTGCGGGCACATCTCTGTTCATCTTGCATGATTGTCTAAGTCTTCGGCCTTGTCAAAAATGGGTCGTCTCTAGGCTTTGACATTCACTCCCGTCACTTCTTGACTTCCAAGTTCTGTCAAAGAGGGGCAACTGTAGACACCCCATTTTTGACCGACCTTAAGGCTCAGATGTCACTGATTGAGCGCTCGGTGATGTTGCATACTGCGCTCGTTCAGAAGTCTCAGAGTCGCGGCCGTGCGCCCTGCCTCCGGACTCCCGAACTTTCTCCTGTGCCTTGCCTCGGTTTGCGAACCAGACTCGGTTTTCTCTGTTTTCTTTCCTGAGGGGAGGGAGTGGTCCTGTAGGCTATCTCTCAGTGGCCGTGAGCTACTTTTCGTGGCCGTAGGCCATTTTGCCCATTTCGGAGCCCGGTTCCCGGTTTTCGGAGCCGTCAGGCCGTGTGCCTCGGTTCGGGACCGCCCAACCATCTCCGATTTCTCCGGTTTTTGGCAAGTGCCTCTGTTTTACCATACCGAGGGACACTGGGGCCTCAGATGCCCACTTCATGGCCAAATGCCACTTTCGGTGCCTGCAGCCTATTTTCGGGACCCCGAACTGCGTGATTTGGGCCCCGAGCATTCATTTTGCATCGTTTTTTGTTCATTTTCGACGAGTACCTCTGTTTCACCATTCCGAGGGACACTGGGGCCTCTGATACCCACTTCATGGCCGAACACCACTTTCGGTGCCTGCAGCCCATTTTCGGGACCCCGAACTGCGTGATTTGGGCCCCGAGCATTCATTTTGCATCGGTTTTTGTTCAATTTTGGCAGGTACCTCTGTTTTAGCACCAGGAAGATCACTGGAGGGTGGGAGGCCAGCAATTGTTCCAGAAAACCAGTTTCGCTCCTCCGGCGCCCGTTTTGCTCACTTCCGGGCTAATGTTGAACACCCTAATGATATTTTCTTCGAGCCGGGACTACATATTTGTGATGAGGGGACATGGGAGGACACCAAAAAGTAGTGGTTGGCCAGTAATTGTGATTTTCATTTTTGGGCCTCTCCTTCAAGTTCAATGTTGTGACTCCTGTTTCAGAGTTGCCAAATTCCAACCATGGGGTCTTGTTCTACACACATGGGAGGACCCTAAAAAGTACTGGTCGGCCAGTAATTGTTACTTTCATTTTTGAGCCTCTCCTTCAAGTTCAATGTTGTGACTCCTGTTTCAGAGTTGCCAAATTCCAACCTTGGAACCTTGTTCTACACACCTGGGAGGACACCAAAAAGTGGTGGTCGGCCAGCAATTGTTCAGTTCATTTTTTGGCCATGGCCGGCCGGCCAGGGGGAGTGGCTGGCCGACCAGTTGGGGTGGCTGGCCGGCCACCTTCAAGAAATCCACCTGGCCGGCCAGCTTTCTGCTTTCTAACCCTTTACAGCTGTCCAGCTGTTTTTCAAAATATCTCAGCCCTCCGGGGGATATTTTGGGAGGGAAAGCTTGGGTGCGTTTCCCTCCCCTTTTACACCCCTTTCTTGCCCATTTAAGGGGCTGATCCCCCTCTTTGCTAGGGTTAGAAAAATTCATCTCAAGACCTCATCTCCCATTGCCTCCATTTCCCTCTCCAAAAGCTCCAAAAACCTTCAAGGTTCTAGGCCATTCCTTCATCAACCCTAAGCCTCACCATCACCACCTCCATTCCAGCAGCAAAGGAGTGATTTTCAAAGGCTAAGGACCAACAAATTCAAGCCAAGAAGCATCAAAAGACTTGTCTTCAAGGGTAAGTCTTCATTTCCCTTTTTCTAGCACATTTTTGCTTCAATTTTCTACCCTATTTGCTTATAGTTTTGGGCTATGAACCCTACTGATTTTAGGCTTATTTTGAGCCCCTCTACAACATTGTAGAAGGGCTCAACCTTGTTTGGCACCTCTATGATACACCTCTTTCAATATCACTCTTTATGCCATTATTTTGCATGCTTTATTTGGCTTATGAGTGATCCATCTTCGAGCCTGATATATACTGTGAGTGGGCCTATTTTGAACCCTTCTTCAACTTTGAAGAAGGGCTCAATCATTTTTGGCCTCTCTATCATGCACTTTCTTTGTAATCCTCCATATTTTCCGTAAAATTGCATGATTTATTTGGCCTATTTGTGATCTGATTTGGAGCATCTCATGAACTAATATTGTGCTTATTTTGAGCCCCTCTTCAACATTGAAGAAGGGCTCAACCTGGTTTTCATTCTCTGCATACCACTTGCTTTGAATTCATGTTCTATTCTTGCTTTTGCATGCTATTTTTAGCTCATGAGTGATCTGATTTCGAGCCTGATATAAACTGTGAGTGGGCTTATTTTGAGCCCCTCTCCAACATTGAAGAAGGGCTCAACCATGTTTGGCCTTTCCATCATGTACTTGTTTTGTAATTCCCTCAATTTACCGTAAAATTGCATGCTTTGTTGGGCTTGCTTGGCTTCTATTTTGAGCCTTCATCAGGCTTAGAAAGTGTCTTATTTTAGCCCATTCTTCATGTCTTGTTAAGGGTCTAAGGTTGTTTGGTGCTTTCCTTTGATACCTCATGTGATAGCCTTTGTTGGCTCATTATTTTGCATGCTATGTTTAGCCTATCTACATACTGAATTGGGGGATGTCATCTCTTGTAAATGTGCATATTTTTGGACCCTCTTCAGTTTTGTAGAACTGTATTTTTCAGTTTGAGCATTGTATATACCATTTGCTTCATAATCCTCCACTTTTTCCCCATTTTTGCATGCTATTTTTGCCATATTTGTGATTGTTGTTTAGCCATGCTTTGTACTGGAAAAATGCTAGTTTAGGGACTGCCTAGCATCTGTCTTTACACTTCATGCCCATTTTCTGCATATTTGGCATAGCTGCAAGTCATTTCGGGCGCATAGCATGGTATTTCGGGCATTTGGTGTAATTTAGCTATAATTCGGGGGTTATTTTGCATCATTTTAGCTGCTGAAATTTGCATTTTCCATATGTCATTTGCCACGTACCATTTCGTACATCATTTCGTGCCTTCGGGCCATGCCTCGGTTTGCGTGCCTGTGTGCACGCATTTCGAGGCACCTTTTTTTATCCGACGGTAGCTTATGTGAGTGTGGCTGAGGCTCTCTCATGTTAGTGTAAGCCCAATTTTCATTTTCCATGTCATTTGCATTGCGTATGCCACTGCCTCGGTTTGCGTGCCCGTGCGCATGCATTTCGAGGCGGTTCATCCTCATCTCTCGGCGGCTTATGTGAGTGCGGCTGAGGCCCTCTCATGTTAGCGTAAGCCCAATTCGCATTCCGTATGCCATTTCATGCCTTCGGGCCATGCCTCGGTTTGCGTGCCCGTGTGCACGCATTTCGAGGCACTTCACTTTTCATCTATTGGCCTCCTGTGTGAGTGTGGCCGAGGCTCACTCATGTTGGTATAAGCCCATATTACATTGTCACGCCATTTTTAGTCTCATTATACCGCGTGTGTCATTACCTCGGTTTGCGTGCCTGTGTGCATGCATTTCGAGGCATCTCGTTCTCACCAGCACAGTGCATACTAGGTTGTATCTTAGATTGCATTCATGCATTACCTCGGTTTGCGTGCCTGTGTGCACGCATTTCGAGGCATCTCATTTTCATCTGCATTGTGCATACTAGGTTGCATATTAGCTACATTTCATGCATATCATGCATATTGCATAGTGTTCGGGATAGGAATTAGCCCGGGCACGGGAAACGAGGCACGTTTCGTACCCCGAGTGACGGAACGGGTCTCAATTCCCAAGTCACCGACACTCCGGATTATCCATGATGGAGTTAGGTTTTGTTGTAGCATTCATGTGCATTCATCCTATATTGAGTTTTGCAATCCGACTCCTCGGCCATCATGCATCGATATGCGTGATTGATGGCACGAGGATCGAGGCATGCATATATTTGTGAAATACATTGCTATGCCCCTTTCCTGCTCTCTGTTGCAGCAAAATAGAGAATCAGCAACTTTTCGGAGTCTGGCACGCATTTCGAGAAAAATGCAAACAGAGGCTAATCGGGGCACCGCCATGGATTTCCGCGCAAAGGCATCCGGGCATACATCTTTCATCATCCGGAATAGAATCAAGGCAGTCCCTGGCTTGCATGCCAGTTTACGGCTTTCTTATTTAATTTGTTAATTAATTAGGAATTTGTATATTATTTCGGACTGTAATATTTTGGACTGTATTATTTTTATTCGGACTGTATTATTTATTCGGACCCTCTGCGCGAGGGCATAACTGTAATAAGTGTGGGTGAGTGTGATGTATGTCTTCCAACCCCACGTCTTTCTCCCTTTTATTTACCCGCTTATGATGGCTAGATATAGGGCATATTTCAATTAGCATACAGTATGACAACATGTTTGCATCATTCATCTGTTTTGCACGCACCGGGCTCGGCGCATCATACAAACTGCATTTGTATTTCAATTCCAAATTGAATACGTGTTAGTTGTAGCATTCCATATGCCATGTTTAGACTAGTCGAGCCTGCTATAGTTGCATTTTGCATGTGTTGCATTAGGCATTTCTGTATACTTAGGATCATGCATGATTTCTAATGTAGTTTCTGTTTTGGCTTGGAGTACCCGGTGAGTTTTATGCTTTAGCATCCTTGCATGCGTGTGAGTGACTGCCATGAATAGCATGCTTGCCATGAGGCTATTTGCTTATGTGATATAACTGCCTTGAATGCCTGTGGGTGAAGGTTGTGTTGTTTGGATTGGAATAATGCATCAAATGTTTGTTTCAAGCCCACTAGATTGTGGCAATACCATGTTTTCTAAGCCCACCTGAGGGTGGCAAAATCTGCATTTTTAAGCCTACCTGCGGGTAGCAAACCATCTTTCAAAAACAAACATGAAATGTTTTGTTCCAATTTAGGCGACTCGGTCTATACTTGTATGCTGTGCGCATCACGTAGTAACCTAGGCTAATAACCGGAATAAGAGCATACAATGTTTTCAAAAACAGATATCATGGTTAGTAGAGGCCGGTCTTTGACCGGGCGAGCGGGGGTGCTCACGATGTGACCTTCCCCAATCGTACCCAAGTTCCCGAGCCAACTTTGGTGATGACGGACACGTGGCCTTTGGCACCGAGTTAGGGTTTCCTAAATTTCCCATTTAAAAAATATTTAGGTGGCGACTCTGTATCTGGCAAAGCAGTCCATGTTTGGCACTTCTTTCAAAAAAATCCGTTTTCAAAACGATTTGCCGGATTTGGACTCTTTGGTTCAAGATTTAGAACCGTGGCACGAATCGAGTCCGAACTGTAGCGAGGTCCCTCGCGGGCTTGTTACAGCTGTAAGGTCATTGAGCAATCCAACATGGCTATTTCCAGTCACTTGTCTTAGGCAACAGCTACTATTGACTTTTATGTCAACATTTGGCATATTGCTAAAGCTGCAAATGAGAAATTGTTAAAAGACCAGGAATTTGTTTCCTATATACATGTTGAGGTGTCTGAATTGAAAGAACAACATTCCTCTGTCTCTCAATTTCGAGTCCAATTTTTGGAAAAGAAAGCTCAACTAGAGGAAGAGTTATCAGCAGTTAACTTGGCTTTGGATCGAACTGCCACAAAGCTGCAAATCACCAACCAAGGACTGGCTGATCGAAGACAGGAGATGACTACAGCCATCCAGTTGTTCCCATCTCTTAAGAGTAGAGAATCAATTGTAAAGGAACAACTGAAACATTGTACTGACTTTTGGGCCAATCTATGGCTGTATGTACTTAACTCCTTATGAAATGAAGTCTTTATTTATTATTTGAGTGTTTTCATGCTTCTTTTGTTTAGCATTTACTATACTCCTTGTGTTTCCCATACAGTTGGATAATAAGACTTCAAGTACCTGTCATTAATTTTCTTAGGGTGTACATACCCATTCAAATTTCTCAAATAGTATGAATTTGATATGGTCCTTCCCAATTAGGTGAGCATTTGCCAAACTTATGGCTTTTAATTCCTGTTGGGAGTATTGTCTTCCATACCAAATCACCTTCATCAAAGTTAATGTACTTGACTTTTTTATTATAGTTTTTGACTGTTTTCTTCTTTTGGAAAAGAATGATATTTAATACCAAAATTCTAGCTTCATCCACGTTTTCTATTTCCAAGAACATGCTTTGATGGTACTACTCAGGAACTAACTGATCTTGGCATCTCACCCTCAAGGACTTGATGTTAATTTCTACAAGTAACACTGTATCATGCCCATATACTAAGGCATAAGGAGTAACGCATGTACTTGATCTTGAAGAAGTCCTATAAGCCCATAATATATCCAATAGCAAGTTATGTCAATCTCTGGGATTGTCTTCCACAACTCTTTGTATTCCATTTTTCAAAGACTTATTGGATGATTCTGCCTGACTATTTGCTTGTGCATAATACGCGATAGAATTAACAAGGCTAATTCCAAACTTTACCGTGAAAGACTTTACCATCTTCCTATCAAATACAGTCCCATTATCTACAGTTATGGTTTGTGGGATGCCAAACATGTGAATCAGATCTTTAAGAAATCCAATAACTTCAGTTTGGTCTATAGCCTTATATGTTTTAGCTTCGACCCACTTAGTGAAATAGTCTGTGGCCACTAAGATGAAACAATAGTGTTTCGAAGAGGGTGGATGTATTTTCCTTATCATATCCATAGCCTATCCTCTAAATGGCCAAGGCTTCACAATTGCATGTAAATCAATTATTGGTACATGTCTTATCATGCCATGCTTTTGGCATGCCTGGCAACCTCTAGCATACGCTATACAATCTTTAAGGATAGTTGGCCAATAGTAGGAATGTCTTCGAAGCAGTTATCTTATCTTCACACCAGGCTGATGAGGACCACAGATGCCTTCATGAACTTCATCCATGGCTGTCAATGCCTCCTTTGGCTCTAGACACTCTAATAACAACCCATTTACTCCCCTTTTGTAAAGAGCATTACCATACACTATGTATTGCATAGATTGTAACTTCATCTTTCTGCTGGCTTTCGAAGATGGGCCAGTTAGGTACTGCATTATTAGATGCCTCCAATCTTTATCTTGTAAGTCATTATGATTGACTTCTAACACCACATTTCTTTTAGTTAACGGTGATATTAATTTTTGATATGTTGCTTCACTTATAATTGTGAAACCCTGTATTTTTATATAATAAAAATAATATATATATATATGTGATACCCCTGTTCCGTAGTATGCTAATTGGTCCTTAATTTGAGTATGATTATGTGTTTAGCATGATTTTGTGTGCCATTATGTGAATATATGTGATTTTGAAATTCTATCTATTCACCGTAGGGATATCTGTTTGAATAATCTGCTTTGGAAATTAAATCGAGGGCCTTATCGGCCACAGAACCCAAAATTGATTACGCCATTGTGATTGGCGTAATTTTTAGAGCCTATGGTGAAATTTAATTGAAAATTGATTTGGATCAAATTAATCAGATTAATATTGATGATTTAGTGCCCAATTATTTAATATTGTTAAATGGAATTAGTGGGTTTGTTGAATAAAGGCACTACACTCTCTATTATTCTCCTTTTGTTACATTTTGGCTGATCAAAAACATTAAGGAAGAGGGGGGGGGGGGGGTCGGCTAAGAGAGGGAGAGAGTGAAGAAATTGGAGTTTTGGCCTCAAAGCTTGATAATTTGTAGACTAACTCAAGAATTAAGCTTAAGTTTGGAAAATCAAAGCTTCTAGGTGAGTGATTCATGCATTTATAGTCATCATCTTGTGAATTCAAGTTTAATAGATGGTCAAGAGCATGAATTAGTTTGAATGTAATGGAATTGAGTTGTATATGTTGGATTTCAAGATTATAGAGGCATGCATGTAAAGAATGGTTATAGATTTCCATGCTTGAGCTTAATTTGTGTAATCTATGTTGAAGTTGAACGAAATCCATGTGTTTGACCATCTCTTCACCAAATAAGTGGTGAATAATGAGTATTTCTTGCATGCAAGAGTAGATCATGAAAGAGTAAGCTTTGCATGTTTGAATTTGAGCATGTTGGTGATGGGTTGAGATATTTTGGGGCATGCATGTAGATAAATCATGAAATTGAGCTTCCTAATGTTGTAATCTTGTATTGGTAGCATGTTAACATGTGTAAATGTGTAATTTAAGCCATAACATGCATGAATTGTTGGTTGGAAGTCGCAATGCAGCTCAAGAACACAATTCTGGGTTTTCCAGAATTTTGAGGTCCGCTCGAGCGGGGAACATGACGCTCGAGCGGGAAAATCGTGCTTCCAGCACTTTTTGCAGAGTTGGATGTCCGCTCGAGCGGTATATCTCACGCTCGAGCGGGGAGTTTTGTAGACAGGCCTTCCGCTCGAGCACTCTATTACACGCTCGAGCTTATTTTTCATGCAATCAATACTTTTGCAGGCCTTAAGGGTCCGCTCGAGTGGGGAAGTTTACGCTCGAGCGGGGACCCTGTTTTCTGAAAGTTTGTTCATGCGTTCTGTGTTTCGTTTTCCGTTCTTTTTCACTTGTAATCACTCTTAGGCATATGTTAAGCATTATAAATGAGTGAATGAGATAAGAATAAAGCCTAAAGAGGAATATGTGAATTAAGGAACGGATTGAATTGTTAGTGACCCTTTTGTGTTCATGCAACGTGTAGGGTCAAGCTCCAGGGCAAATTCACAAGCCGATCACTGTGAGTAATATCGATATTCGAATGCTTGTGAATGTCCAATTGTTTATTCCCTTACAAGCTTTCTGAGTTGCTAATTGGAACTGTGGATAAAAGTCTGACATGAATAAATAAATGGACCGAAGGTCGTTTTGATAAACATAAATGGACCAAAGGTCGTTTTGATTGAATCGAATGGACCGAAGGTCGTTTTGATAGAAATGAATGGACCAAAGGTCGTTTTGACATATATGAATGGACCAAAGGTCGTTTTGGACATATATGAATGGACCAAAGGTCGTTTTGACTTATACGAATGGACCGAAGGTCGTTTTGACATGAATGAGTGGGCCGAAGGCCGTTTTGACACGAATGAGTGGGCTGAAGGCCGTTTGACAAGAATGAATAGGCCGAAGGCCGTTTTGACCTAAATGATCGGGCTGAAGGCCGTTTTGACATAAATGAGTGGGCCGAAGGCCGTTTTGACATGAATGGAAATCTGAATGGGCCAAAGGCCAGAATGTTGAAACTACAAGTCACTTGATTTGGAAGTCGTATAGTTATATATCTGTTAAATATCAATATGAATTGGGCGCAAGGCCGTTTGGAACCTGTTGTTCTACATTGTTATATAACTTCTGTATTTAATATTATTCACTGGGCTATCGCTCACGCTCATTCATGTGTTTGTAGGTGAGCCAAGAGAAGTCCAAACCCAGCCCCAGTGAAGCCTGCCATGAACAACACGAGTTTTTGGAGAGTCAGCCTTGTGTCTCACGCACGAGACCTATCCTTGCCATTTTGTTATACATTTACATTTCGTCTTGTTGGCAAGGACTTTGTGTACATTTGTATATAGTCTGTTATGGGTTGGCTCAGTGTAGATGATCCTGTCTGTAAAGAAGTTTATGCTACTATACTTTTGATGTGGGTTATTAACGCATATGAGTATGGTTTGTTTGATGTGCATATAAGCACGGCTCTACGGACAAAGTTTCAAATTTTTGCTTCCGTTTGGCCCCTTTACTCTGACGAGTTATGTCTGTTTTGGTCTGAGGCCGTAGGTAATCACAGGATTACTGGCCGGTTATGTCCTTAACCCATAGGGGCAAGTTCGGGTCATGACAATATATATTTAATTTTCTTAAATAATTATTCACAATATTTTGAATTTAATAGTCTGTATATTTTTATACTGAAAATTTATTCAAAATAAAATAAAATAAAATATATTTTGACTTTATATTATTACTCAATATTAATTTCGGAATCTTATGATATTTTTATTATATTTTTCTCTATATTTTTTTGTAATCAAATTACACTGGAATCTAATATTTTCTGTATTAAAACCCAATCAAAAAAAAAAAAAAGAAAAAATCATGGGTTTGCTTTCCAGGTTTTCTCGCTTTCCACCTTCAACGTGTAATCATCTTATGTATCAAAAGGCAACGTGGTAAACATGCTCACCAGGTGTTCAATTTGATATGTTTCTCTATATTTTTTTTATATTTCTTTTCATCTTCCTCATTTTGCTTCTCTTCCAATTTGATATGTCTCTCTATCCGTTTCATCTCTCTCTCTCCACCTTTCATTCTCAAAACTCTCTTTCTCCTTTTTTATCTATGTTTTTCCTCCTCCCCCCGACCTCCATAGCGACGGTTTTAACCCACACTATCACCAACCCGCGACCTTCTCCACCACCAGCACACTGTCGGACCGCCACCACCACCACCACCTATATCTATTATCATCTAGAACCACCATTCGCAAAGTGTTGTAGGTGAAGAAAGAGAAGAAGAAGGAAGATGGAGGAGAAAGAAACAAAGTTAGAGAAGTTTATTTTGAATTTTAAAAGTTGGTTTTCGGCTTACTTTCGGCATGCCAAAACCATCCATTCTAGGAAGAAGTGAGAAAAATAGGCCATGTAAGATGAAGTACGAAGTAAGTTGAAGAGATTGACAAAAGAATGAAGTAAAACCGTTAAGAATTTAGAAAGTTATGGAGTCTGAAAGATGGTTCGAAGAAATGTCCGATACGATAGGAAAATAATCTTATTTTTCGTCAAATTTTGGAAATCCGATGGCATGCACAAAGGCCCTGTTTGGTAGAGCTGTGGGAAACTGCTTATAGCTTATGCCCAAACAGCTTATAGCTTATAACTTTAAGCTTAAGCTGATTTCCAGCTTATTCTCAAAGCATCTCCTGCCCCACTCAAAGAATAAGCTGATTTCTGACTTCCACAAAGCTATAAGCTATAAGCATAAGCTAAACCAAACATATCAAAACAGCTTAAATTAAGCTGAAAGCTGAAAATAATCTCTAACAAACAGGGCCAAAGAGACGGAACGAGGCGTATGAGTAGTGAACCAAAAACTAGGCCGTGAGGTAAATCTAATGACAGAAAAATAAGATAAAACGGAGTTACGATGAAAAAGATACAAGAACTTGAACCAGTGGATTTGAAACAAAATTTCTGGGTCTTTCTGTCGTGCATGCTGTGGCTATTGGAGAAGATGAACTAAATTTTATCCAGCGTTTCTCGGCTCATGGTGCTACGGTACATCCTAGTACATTTAGGTTAATCGAGTGGTCCTATAACTTTGGGGATGACCACCCTTAGGTTTTTCGACGTGTAGAATCCATTTTTGGGGTTAGATCTTGCAAATTCTAAGTCTAAGATGATGATCAACAACTAAAAGTTCGAAGAGAATCTGATGGAAGATCAACGGTGAGATCGCGTTCGATTAATATGAAATTTTAGCAAGACGATCATGGAGCCAGGACGGTCATATCTTACGATCAAAATCATAAATCAAATTCGGACGATAAATCGTTAGCAACCTAACATAGTAAGAAAACCCTCTCAACTTTCTCATTTTTTTTTTTATATTTGAAATTTTTAGATTATATACATATGATAAAATGTCTAAACTTGTAGATAAAATTTTATTTATAATTGTATGAAAATTTATGATGGTATATCAAATATTGGTAGTTTGAAAATCATGATAATATTGTGGAATTTGGACTTGCATGTGTAGTTTATACCATTAAAAAGATTATTGAAGATGTTATTTGGCCCTTTAAATCTGCCAGAAAGTTGTACGAATTTTTAGGAAATTTTATACTCAAAATTTGAAGATGATTTCTTCTACAAAGTTGTTGATAATGATGTCTAATTCATCGAAAAAACTTTTCAACAATTATTGAGTTTTGTACGAATTTATACAAAATTTTAACCAAATCTGGAGCTATAGGCAGATTTCACTATGTGTTTGAAAAATCATTAAAAAAATTTATATTAAACCAAATCTGGTAATTTCTAAGCAAAAAATGAAATTGGAGAAGTCTAGTTTCATAATAAATTTTTAGATTATGGAATTGATTTATAAATTTAAGTATGGAATTAATTTAAGAAAATGTGATAAATCTGTGTCATGAACATTATTGGAATTTTCAAGAATTATTTATAATTTATTTTTGGAAAATGATTTTTGAAACATGACCATAACATGTTTATTGAGTATTTTGTGGACTTATATGAATTTTAGAGTTGTATAAGTAATTTATTTATAATTTTATTTGCAAGATATACATTCTGAAAACTTTGACAGATTAAGGAGGAATAAAAAATTATCTCTTCAATTGTTTATTTGCACTAAAATCTAATATTGTGCTAATCTAATCTTATAGATTAAAAATCCATGCATGTTTGTGATTATGATTTATTTCTTCCTTTTGGTATCTACATTATTATTTCATACCATGGTTTAAATAAATTATTTATTTAAATTTTGTACATTTGTTTACTATTGTGTGACATATGTAATATTTTATATTGAGAATTTTAATGAGTTGGTATAACATTATTGGTAATTAAATGTTGAATTATTGTGAATATCTCAATAAGTAAAGAAACACGAAATTTAACCAATGATACATTAAATTTTAAAAGTGATGGGGTGAGCCCGGTTTCGAATCTTGCGCAAATGAGTTGCGAACCCTAACATGGCACGGGAAGGTATTTCGGCTCTTATCGGTGTAGGCGATATCAGGTTAGTGGTGCGGGTGTCACAACATAGACCGTTCCCTTGGGACAAACCGTGATGTCACGACTCAGGTATGTAACCCTGGTGCGTGGGCATCATTGGTAGTTACAGTAAGTAACATTTGAATATTTGACCAAGGGGGAGTCAGAATTGCCCATGGCCATTGCTTAGCGGTTGAGTGGAAATAGTGCTCCGCGGGGAGTTACTTAAACTTATCCGATAAACTAAATCTATGAGAATTTAAAAAGAAAAAGTGGGCATTTTCCTTATGATGAAATATTGCCTTTATTTGTGATTTTTTATTTATTTATTATCTATTGTTATTATTTCAACTGATGGCATTCCTATCATACTTATTAAATGCTACTTGTTATTCTGTTACTACGCATTATTCATTGTGGGTATTATTATCAGGGTGGGTATTTCGGGTTGTAGTATCTTATTGAGCTCGTCGCTCATTGGCATCCTCGTTACCCTGGCGTTTCATGCCAGGTACTGAAGAAACCAAAGGAAATACCGAGGTGTTGGAAGGCAACATTCAGCCCTAATTAGCTTGAAGCGTGCCAAAGTTCCATGAACCATTTTTCTGAATTTTCTAGTTTTTCTCTAGTTTTTTTTTTATTTGTGTACTAAGACAAAGTTTTAAGTTTGATTGGAGTTGTAATTTAAAAATTTTTAGTTTTGGTGTTGTTAATTAATTTATGATGGTAAATTTGGAGGCAACATTGATGAGGATTCTTAATTACGAAAATTGATTTTAAGTTTTAAATCTTATTATGATGTCCCCAAATTTTGGGGCGTCACAATAATCATTTGAGTGTCATCCCTTCTCTTGAAATTCGAAACTTTCTAAGTTACATCATTGGCTTTATTATTCATGAATCTTAGGATATAAGTCACATTTACTATCTGAAACAGAGAAAACAAATGTAATGCAACAACATAGTATGACAACATGCTTGCACTTTAACATTTGAAAATTCCTTTCACTTGGTTGACCATCAATTGAGAATCCTCAAATATATCAACTGCATGAGCTTGTAATCTAATAAGCATTTCCAGTCCCATTATTAAAGCTTCATATTCAGCTTAATTATTGGAACAAGTAATCATCAACTTTGAAACCGTGTGTGGTTTCTACCCCTTGTGGTGACTTAATCACCACCCCAATTCTAGTTAGACCATTGGCTTTTAATCCATCAAATCACATTTGTCATGGCTCAATATTAATAATACCAAGAACCATTATCTCTTGGCTTTCTGTTTGATATGGATGATCTGTCAAGAAATTAGTTAAAACTTGTCCTTTTACTGCTTTTTGGGGGATATATTCTAGATGAAATTCTAATAAGGCTAGTATCCATTTGTCAATTCTTCCTCTCAACATAGGTCTAGATAACATATACTTAACCAAATCTATGGTTACAATTACCAAGACAATTGTAGGCAAAAGATAATATCTCAATTTCATTGCAGCAAAATACAAAGCAAGGTACAGCTTTTCTACAGCTGAATATTTACATTCACAAGAATTTAAAAACCAACTAAAGTAATAAAATGCTTGCTCTTTGCCTTCTTCATTGTCCTAGGCTAAGAAAACTCCCAATGAATCTTCTGCTACAGTAATGTACAACTTCAAGGGTTTATCATTCTTTGGTGGCATCAGCACTGGAGGCTTGGCCAAGTAGGCTTTAATTCCTTCGAAAGCAGTTTGATGCTCTGCTGTCCACGCAAACTCCTTTTTATCTTCCAACCTTAATAAGGAAGAAAATACTTTAGTTTTTCCTGCAGTGTTAGAAATAAATTTTCGAAGAAAATTAACCTGCCAAAAGAATCTTTGCACTTCTTTCTTACTTGATGGAGGCTTGGCTTTAATGATGGCTTTAATGATGGCTTTAGCTTTATTCTGATCAATCTGTATTCCCTTCTTATGTACTACATAACCCAAGAAGTTTTCAACTGATACACCAAAAGCACATTTGAGAGGATTAAGCTTTAATTTGAACTTTCTCATTCTTTCGAAAGCTGCTTCCAAGTGAATCAAATGTTCCTCTATGGATTGAGATTTTACTACAATGTCATCGATGTAACACCCTAAATACCCTCCAATAAGATCATGAAAGATAGTGTTCATTGCCCTTTGATATGTAGCCCCAGTATTCTTTAGGCCAAATGGCATTTTAACCCATTCAAAGGTACTAATATTCCCAGGACATCTGAATGCTGTCTTATGGACATCCTCCTCCGCAATGCAGATTTGGTTGTATCCAAAATGCCCATCCATCATAGATAAAATCTTGTGCCCTGCTGAACTATCTACCAATAAATCTATTATGGGTATGGGGTACCCATCTTTTGGAGTTGTTAAATTCAGGTTTCTAAAATCGATGCATATCCTCATTTTACCATTCTTCTTAACCACAGGCATAATATTGGATAGCCATTCAACATATCTAGTTGTTCTAATAAAACCTGCCTTAAGGAGCTTAAGAATTTCCTTTTTGACCTTTTGAATCACTTCAGGACTCATCCTTCTTGGCTTCTGCTTGTATGACTTGAAATTAGGCGTCATAGAAAGCCTATGTTCCACTAATGTCCTATCCAATCTTGGCAGTTCATTATAAGACCATGCAAAACAATCTTTATATCTCTTTAAGACCATCAATAACTGGTCTCTGTCAAGAGCACTTAACCAAGCACTGATGTAAGTGGGTTGCTGTGCAGAACCTTCTCCTAAGTTAACTTCTTCCAGGGGGTCTTGTATTTAAGAACTCACTAATGCTTCTCTTTTGATTTCTTCTGTCCTTAAAGCAATTTCTTTACTTTGTTCTGCTCACACTTTCTCTAATTCAACATCTTTACCTTCTTCCTCATAGACAAAGTCTGTCCATAAGGCTTTTTCTTCCTGTATTTCCTGGACTTTTGTTTCGATATCCAATGCACAGTATTTATCAAAAGTAAAAGGTCTGACCTGTTGTTGTTTCTGCTTACAACCAACTACCATAGCTTTCTTCTCTTGTTCCTAAACTTTTTGGACTATTGCTTTTAAGTCAAATACTAAAAACTTGACTAAAGCCAAGGGTCTGACTTCTTGGGTTTCATCTTCTTGCCTACAACCAGGTATCATTATCATCTTTGATGACGAATTCTTCATCAGTACTTTCCTGTATCAAGTGCTTCAAGTGTGCTACTTCCTCATCAGCCATTACTTCGGCTGAGCCATTAGGTTTTCTCAATATACTGAGTGGTGTCACTCCTTCAGTATACAACTTGGCCTCTGCAAAGTCAGCACAAACAACAAAAGGTTGAGGGTCTGCATTGATCTCCTCTGTCTCTCCATTGCACAAGGCCATCACTATCTTCTGATGTAGAGAGGAAGGCACACATTTGTTGGTGTGAATCCAATCCCTACCAAGTGAAGCATTATACTTAGCATTACTATCAATAACAAAGAATGCCGTTATACAATCTCTGGTTCCCACACTCAGGTTGATGAGCAAAATACCCTGAGCCATCTGCTTGTCTCTAACAAAACCAGCAATGGTTGTGCTAGTTGGGATTAATCTGGGGTTCCTTTTCTCTAGTTTTTTCAAAGAGGATTTCGGAAGCAGATTCACTGCTGCTCCATTATCCACCAATACCCTATTCATTTGTATCCCATTAGAAAAAGCCTTGATATACAAGGGCTTGACATGCTGTGTCATAGAGGTTGTAGGATACTCAAAAGGATATGAGAGATTAATACTCACTTCTTCCTCACTCTCGTCCTCAGTTTCCATCGGTGTGGCCACTTTAGATTCATCTTGAACCATACTAACTTGTGAATCTTCAATAGAAACTGGAATAGGGTAATCTCCTGACCTTCTTGGTTTCTATCTTCAGCTTGGAGCTCTTCTGGTAGTATATGCACCTTATTCACTAATACTGGAGGAAATGAACCAAACTGAATTACCGGCTGCACTTGTTTCTTTTCCAAACTAACTTGTTCAGTTATTTCAGAAGCATCTTCTATGCTGCATTCTGGCACTTTAGTACTAGTGACTTCCTTCGAATGGTTTGTTCCTTCTGGTTTTTCGACCAAAAATGTCTGTTCAGCCATGAAGGCTTCAAACATCTCCTCCTCAACCATTTCTTTCCTTTGGCCTAAGTCAACTTCTCCTTCTGTCTCACTGTCGCTTTCCATCAAGGCCTTTTCAAGACCTGCTAAGTTGGATCTTTCCTTGGCTTTCAGTTCAGAGTGAATTTTAGACAACTGTTCTTTACTGAAACTTCTTCTGTTCTGAGGAGTCGATTTTAGACTATGATCCAATTTTGGACTTTCTCTTTCCTCTGTCTGACCTTTTAGTTGGGCTAATGAAGAACTCTCCCTACTTTTCTTCAGATCCTTTTGGTATTGAGTGTACCTTCACTGGATCTTCCTCCTTTGGGATCTAGAAATTACTAGAACCATAATTGGTTCCTTTGTTTTTGGATGCTTCGGTAACACCTAATTATTTGGAGCCACTAAGAGAGGTTTAACCATTCTATCTTGGTCTCCAATAACACTTCTTTAGGCAAGCATTTCCTTAGGCTTGTTCTGCATGACAAATCAATCTGGAACCCCAGGTACCTATGAACTCACTAGCTCAATTGCTAAATTAGCTCTTTCTGCCTTCGAAGTCAGCCTCGAAGCTGCCTGTGGGGGTCACTGTTTGGCCCTGATCCCCTGTCTTGGGCCTAATTCAGGCCTTCTGTCAGGGTAGTTACCTTCCATCTTGTTTGAGGCTGATCTAGGAGGCCAATCTCTTGCTCTGATTCCATAACTTGAGCCCACTTCAGGCCTCCTCTCAGGATGATTGCCCTTCATCTTGTAGTAGTTGGGTGGTCTGAACTCATGTAGAGGTCTCTTGCCCTTGGAATGCACTCCAATAGCTGTTGGTCCAGTCAAGAATGGCTACTGTCTGGGACCAGTTGGGTATGGCCTTTTGTTGTAGGTACTGGTTGGTTTAAGACATCTTTGCACATCCTTGTAATATTGTTTCCCATCAATTGGGAGCCCTTTTAACCACTTGTAACTTAACCTGCATCTGGGACACATTCTTTGCATGATAGCTGCCTCTAAAGAGTCATCATCCAGTGCCTCCTCACTAGAGTTCTTCCTTTGGTCTACAAAGCCTTACCCATTCGCTGGTAAACCTCTGGTATCTTTCTTGTCAGTAGTCTGGCTGGCAACATGCATCTGCATATTAACCTCTTCCAATTCTTTTAAGGATAAGTTCTGGAAGTTTGGCACAACAACATTGGCTGTAACTTCTCCAATCTCTGGGAATGGATTGGTGTCAATACCTATAGCTTTTTCTACTTTAACTGGAAATTTTAAACTCCCATTTCGAATCTGTTCTTGGATCCTATCTCGAAAAATAATACAATTTTTAGTTGAGTGAGACCAAGAATTGTGCCATTTACAATACATTTTCTCTTTAAGTTCTTCTGAAATTTTTTTTTTAACTCTTTTTGGTAACTTTAGGAAATTTGCTGCAAGCAAATGATAAAAAATGTGATCTGCCTTTGTTAAATCGAAAGAATATTTCCTATGAAGGTCTTTTTTTTAAAACTGTTGGTCTATTGTAGTGTCTTTATGAATTAATGCCTCACAGATCACAAGCTCTTTCCCTACGATATTTGCTGCATCAATCTCATAATTAGGATCTTTATAATAAGTCTTGTATGATGCATTACTTCGATCTTATTTTTCCTCAAGTAATGATTCATATCTAAATATCTTATAGGTTAATTCCACTAAGTCTTAAAACTCAGTTGAGTCAAACTTCTTTTGAAGCCTAAACTCTAAACCATTTTGAGCCAATCTCACAAATTCAGGCTCTGGTAGGTTGACCCTACACTTGTTTCATGCTCTTTTGAATCTGATAATAAATTGAACAACTTTCTCATCAGGCCTTTGGCTCAACCTTGTCAAGTCTGCCATGGAAACTTCTGGCTCCGTTTGGAAGAATTGGGCATGAAATGCCTCCTCCATTTGCTACCAAGTTTGGATAGAGTTAGGTGTAAGATTAATATACCATACAAAAGCTGCCCCAGTTAGAGAATTTGGAAAAATTCTTAACTTCATGTAATCATTATTGGTAAATTCACCATATTGGGCAGCGAACCTAGCAATGTGTTCTACTATTAATTGGTTTCCATTTCCATAAAAAAGAGCAAAGTCTGGTATTCTAAACCCTCTTGGGTATTCATGTACCCTATTCACCCATTCTGGGTATGGCTTCCTATACACAGGAGTTTGAACCCCCTGAGCTATAGGTCCACACATTTCTCTGACAATATCATCAATTTGGTCTCTAGGAACCATATTTTGTGCTTGTTAGACTACCATTGGAGGAACAAACACAGGATTTGGTAGAAAACCTTGTGCCTGAGGTCCTGTTGGTCCATAGGGAGGTATATTTGGGACTGGTTGTCCTTTTGGTACTGGCTGTTGTTGAGGGTATGGTTAACCTCTCTAAATCTGTCCTACGAAAGGACCTGCGAAAGGTGCTATAGTAGGAGGAACATGTGTTGTTTTTCTTCCAGCCGCAGAAAACCCTTCAAACTCCCTGGGTGCGAATTCGAATAAAGGATTTGTGAACCCCCTTGTGCCAGGTATGGCTTCGAACATGGGATTTGGAAACATTCTCATGCCATTTTCTTATGTTGGCCCAGATCCATCAATTTGTATGGCTTCGCTGTTAGGTAATAAAGCATTTTGATTTACCACAGGCCTCGAAAGAGGCTCATACCAAGACTGAGGTATAGGTGATGGTCTTTCATAATTTTAATTACTAGTTTGACCATTAGTATGTTCATTATTTTGCATAGGCTGTTTATCTCTAGCCAATATTTACTGAGGAACATTTGAATTTTCCTCCATATGCCTTGTGTTAGTTGGTTGATGGACATTCATCCGATCCATAAAGGATATTGCCACATCTTTCCATTATGTTCATTAATTGCTGTCCCATGGCATCTACTAGGACTCCCCATGGATTCATTAGCTGAGTAGATGGAATAGTAGATGGTCCAATTCCATGGCCTCGTCTAATATTTTGAACATGTGGTGCATATTCTAAATTACTGGTCTGTTCGACCATAGGTTCTGATGAGATAGGTGCTTTCATAGGATGTGTTATCATATTATCCTATAGATCAGGTACCTCTACCTCGCCTTCCACACCTTCTTCCAGGCGTTCATTTTCTTCTTGCCTCCCACGTCTAGCCATTTCAATTAGTCCTGCTAGGCTTGACAAAAATATATGTTGGCTTTTTTGGCTTTCGAAGGTTAGTATTGTAATTTTAAGCGTGTCAGCAACGATCAATTAGTCCTTACAGAAGATTAATTGCCAACCAATTATCAGATGGTTGTGTTTTAGTTCTTTCAGTCTCAATGAAGATGACTTTTACTGGTGGCTTGTTTAGGAAAATTTAGTAAATAATAACTAAGTGAAAAATAATTTCAGAATTTCATTAAGGAAAATGAAAAACTTACAATGATTTGACTCAGTCTCGTAGAGGTTTACAGCAACAAGCTATTTGAAACTACTCTTATGAATGAAGTGCAGTACAGGAATTTGAAGTACAGAAATGTGAAGAATTGTAAAAACTGGGAGAGAAAATAAAGTAAATAAAAATGGTTTTTTGATCTGAGTCTGGATCCCTCTTTCTGGGGTCTTCTCTACTATTTATACTTCTCAAGGATAACCGTCAAAGTGGATTTCTAACCGTTGAAATGTCCCTCTATGATTGCCGAACATGCTCTCTCACAATCAGTCCCACTATGCTAAATTTACAGTTAAACTTCCCTCCTGATTTTGAATTTGAACATTGTGAGTAACCGTTAGGGCACATCACCTTATATCCCTCGATCAATCCAGTGTTACGCAGACTCATTATTACCAATATAGGTTGACACGTGTCTGATTATAGTTGATAACTTGTATTAACTCTCCAAATTGCCCTTTCATGCCATGTGTTGAATTGTGATTGATTTATACAAATTATACAACCAACATATATATATATATATTTGGGAAAATCAAACAATGTTTGAGAAATTATTTTTAAATTAATGATAAAAATTATAAGATAAAGTCATAATTTTTTTATGTTTTTATAATTAATTTTTAAAAATATCTCTGACAAGTATTTTTTTTTTCAACATATTTTTTAGCCATAGTTCTGCAATTTTTACTTGTCCTTCACGGGTTTTCTTCCATCCTTTTTCGTTGTATTGTTTAGCTGACTAAACTTCCTGCAAGTTTCTTAAAAGCACAAGCCACCGGCCAATCGAGTAAAATTCTAGCATCACTAATAGTACTGATTATTGGTATCATTGATAAATGTAGCACCTAATTTCTCTCAACTCGGTGATTTGGACATGTCTCATTTTAATAATTTAAATAATTTTTTTTGTTTGAGTATTTATACATATTATTTATATATAAAAAAATTAATTTAATAATCATAATTTATTATCATTGTTACTAAAAAAAAATAGATGATCTATTTTTAAAGGAAAAATTACATCCTAATAATAGAAGGGAAAAAATATACAAATTCATAAAAAAAATTAAAAATTTAACTATTAATATTTATATTTTTTTTTACTGATTTATAATTTTTTTTTAAAATTCACTAATGTTATATTTTCTCATTTAAAACAATATATTTATCATTTATTTTTTTAAAAATAAATAAAATAAATTATAATTATCGAATCGAAATGAACCTACACGAATAACACCCTCAAGTCCATATCACAAACTAAAGGGGTTTCAAGTCCTAAATCTACATTCCGCAATGCACTAAATAAGTGTACTTATTTATTATAAATTGTTATATTATTTTTTTGGATACATTTTTAATAAAAATTTAAAAAATCATTAAATAAGTAAACTCCAAACCACCCTTAAATTTTCCTTTTAAATATGGTAAGATAAAGAGGGAATTAATTAACAATTAATAGTGGAGTAGAGAAAACAAAAATTACGAACACAAGGAGGTGCGGTTCTAATGGTTGATGGAGGTGCATCTCTAATGGTTCATCTTTTTCTTTTCCTATCAAATTTGAGTAAAAAGGTTTTTTTGATATCAAGCACTCCAACGGAGCGTCATCAAACCACTGGTCGACCAATCGGATGACTGGACAGATATCCAGTCAGTCGACTGGCCAGTTTAAATTTTTCATAAATTGTTGCTTGATGTGGTTATTTGGGAGACATCCGGTGATGAAAGTCTAACGATAATAAACAATGATTTGATGAAAGACACATCCGTCCTCAGTTTGGTAAAAAATTTGAAAAATCATGGATTTGATAATCTATTTGATAAACCATTGGAGATGGTCTAATGGGTTGCAAATGAAGAGTTGTGAAAATACATGTATGTGTATTTTTTTTTTCCTATTATTGTCAAGTAATTCCTCTTAACATAAATTGCCAATAACTTCTTATCATTGTTCCACACAAATTTTAAATGTATAATTTTTTCAAATGGAGAGGGGAGATAGCCTCCTAAGAGCATCTTCAATGTTGTATCAATTTTTTTTATTAAATTTGAGTAAAAATTTGATAAAAATTTTGATCTATATGATGCATTCCAATGATAAATTCAAAATTTTCGTCAAATCTTGATACAAAGTAGATTGCTCAGGAGGATGTTCGACCATGAGCAAAAATTGACATTCAAATGAAGAAAACTTAGTTGTTTGGGAGGACATCCGACCCAACGGCTACCTATAAAATTTGATGAAGGATACAAGCTTACTTGATTTGATGAAAGATTTGGTTATTCATTCATTTAATTTTTATTAAATGAAAGCATTGGAGTTAAGTTTTAAGATTTTTTTCATCAAATTTAAATTTGATGAAATATTTAATGAAGGATTGGAGATGACAAAAATGGTAATTGAACACCCCTAAGGGCATCTCCAACGGTGCATCAAAATTTTCATAAAATTTGAATAAAATTTTGAGTAAAAGTTTTCTTTGATATCAAGTGCTTAAATGGAGGGATTTGTGATTTCATCAAATTACCGGTCGATTGGGCAGACGACTGGACAGTGTAATTTTTTCATATTTTTTTTCCTTGAGGTGATCATCCGAGGGGTTGACCGGGCAGACAATCGGTCGGTCAACCGGACAGTGTAATTTTTTTTATAAACTTTTGCCTTTAGGTGATTATTCGAGAGGACATTTAGGGGTGAAGATCTAACGGTAATGAATAGTGATTTGATGAGATGTACATTGATTCTCAATTTAATAAAAGAAAAGTGAAATCTTAAATTTGATAATGGATTTGATGAATCGTTGTAGAAGCAAAAAGTCACTTTTTTCATTAAATTTAAATTTGATGAACCATTAGAGATGGTCTAATCCATCATCAAATTTAAATTTGATGAAAAATTTTACTTTTTGCTACTTCAACCTAGTACCAAATCTTTCATCAAATTTAAAATTTCTCAAATCTTTTATCAGATTGAGAATGAATGTGCCTTTCATCAAATCATTGTTCATAATCGTTAGATTTTCACCACCGGATGTCTCTCGAATATCCCTTTGGATGTTTGCCTGAATAACCACCTTAAGGCAAAAATTTATAAAAAATTTACACTGACTAGTCGATCGGCCGGACATTTATCCAATCGACCCCCTAAATGACTACTTCAAGATAAAAATTTATAAAAAATTTATACTATTATGTCAACTGTTATTCTGATAAAACTTTAAAAAATTTTTGGTTGAACACTTAATATCAAATAAATATTTTACTCAAATTTTTATTTAAATTTAATAAAAAATGGTGGGCCCACGATCAATGACTTCAAAATGAATTACTAAAATGGTGGGCCCACGATCTTCATCTCTCCTCTCTATCTATTTTTCCTCTCTTTGCGTCATGAACAGTCAAAATAATGGTGTCATATCAGCGGATGTAACATAGTTGGTTTTCAATCTCAAAACAAAGGGCAATATGGCACGATATGGCACGATGGGAGTGAATCGAAAGAAAAATTATTTGTTGGTTTTTGGACGTCACATTACTATAATTTTCATCAATTATAATTTAAGGTAAATTATAATTATATTTTTTAAAATTTATTTAAATTATAAATTATTTTTTATAATTTTAAAAATTATATTATGACTTTTAAAATTTTAATTTCATAATAAATAAGTTTTTTTATTAATAAATTATTAAGTTAATTAATAATTTTTAATAGTGTTAAAATTTTATTTCAATTAATAATTCAAATAATTTTATTATTGTATACGTGAACAGTTAGAAATTTTATTTTTTTAATTAATTCTGTTAAATAAAAAATTTTAACAAGAAAATATTTATAATTTTTTAAATTACAAAAAATAATTCATATTTTAACCCAATCTAAAAATATATATTTGTAATTCACCTTACAACAACGTTGAAGCACAGGTGACAGTATCCCAACCCAACGACAATTTCACGAATCCAAGTGACTTGATTCCCTCACCTTCGTCCCGACTTCTCTTTTTCACCTTCTTTCCTTCCCACCATAGTCTCTTCTACTTTTCTGCTTCACTAATATACCCTCCACACAGCTCACAACAGCCCTCTCTCCTTTCACCCCATTTCACTTCATACCCTTCCCATCATCAACTTCAATTAGCCCGATCGAGCCTCACAAAAACATACCCACACACAAACGTATATACACACACTTATAGAGAGAGAGAGAGAGAGAGAGAGAGAACGGGGGAGAGATGTCGGACTGGGGCCCGGTGTTCGTGGCGGTGGTGCTCTTCGTCCTGCTATCGCCGGGGCTGCTGTTTCAAGTCCCGGGGCGGAGCAGATCCGTTGAATTCGGCAACTTCCACACCAGTGGTGCGTCCATACTCATCCACACCGTGCTCTACTTCGCTCTGATCTGTATCTTCTTGTTGGCTGTTAAAGTTCATATGTACTTTGGTTAGAACATTTGGCTTGTTTGGTTCCGAATTTCGATTTGAATGCGTTGTTGAATTATGCCCCTAAGGTGTTTGTCAAATTGTCCAAGTGAACCTGTGATGTCTATGGCATTGTATTTTGTTGCTTTTGATACGTACTCCTGAAAAAATTGCATTTTTTTAACGTTTGTTGTAATCATTATTTGTAGACTTTTTCATTAATTATAATATTTTATTTGAACCTATTATGCTGAACCATAGTGGCCTCTATCAACCAACATACAAGCTTAATGAGAAAACCAGTAAACATCAACAACAATAGGGAAGAAAATTGACAAAGAAACTAATAAAATAAGAATGAAAAAATCCATTAATTCTTGTATTGGACATGAATTTGAATATTGCAGATTATTGATTACTTAATAATTATTGTCATCGCATCGCTTTAGCAGCTGTCCATTCCATTGTCCGCATAATCCCTTCTGCTTCCATTTCTTGCCCCAAAAATCTCTTTCAACCATTCTCAACTTTCCAACTGTTTTCCTACCTCTTTTATTTTTTCTTTTGTTTCCTTCAATCCCTCCCTCTTTCTATATACATATACATACATGATACACACAATAGAGAAGCTTAATTAGAGAGAGAGAGAGAGAGAGAGAGAGAGAGAGAGAGATATGGCGGATTTGGGACCAGTAGTGATAGCGGCGGTGCTGTTAACACTGGGTTTCAGATACCAGGGAAGGATGCAGTGGTACAATTCGCGAACATGCAAACCAACCGCATCTCCATACTTGTTGACACGATCATCTATTTCGGCCTCATCACCATCTTCCTCATCGCCATCGGCGTTCACATCTACTCCCGGCTAATTTCATTTCCACCACACTTCTCTCAAGTATTCACCTTTCAAGTCTAAGCTTCTTTGTTACTGTAATTTTGTGATTGTGGGGCTGCGTTGTGCTCTTCCTTGTTATCTCATGCTTTCATGTGTGTATATATATACATATTGGTTTGATATGTATTTCAAGAAGTGGAAGTGTGTAAGAAGGCCTTTTTTATTCACCTAATTTATTGTAATTTTCATTGCAAATGAGAATTTTACTGGTGCTATAGCTATTGGTGTACCCTAGATCTAGGTGGTTGGTAGGTTGTTTTGGTTAGATTGTTCATGTTCTAAAGCGATGAAGTATAACTTTGATTAGGGATGTAAAGTGAAACAATAATATTGGAAACAATGACAAACATAATGACAAACACATTAAGTGGTGAAATTCACATACAAATCGTGTGTTTTAACTGATATATTTATTGATATAGATTTGTTAGTGTTCCGTGAAACTGAATATTCTCTAGCTTAGGCCTTTCATTCAAGGAGGGGTTATATTACAAGTTATCCATTTTAGGAAAGATTATATAGTACATCTAGCTAATAATTTAGCACTCCTAAACCATCCCTAATGACGTGATATTAAAGTTAGATCCTACATGATGGAATGTTTGACAAATTAAAATTTAACACTTGTCAAACACATCATTAGGGGTGATTTTTAAGAATGATAAATTATGTATCTCAAGCATTTTTCATACTTCATATGTAGTGTATCACTTTAATAATAAAAAGCGAGTCATTTTGTTTTGTTTTTATTTTTTTGGGGGTCATATTTTCATGTACATTTGGACCTAATTGATGGACAAATGGAGTTGGAACAGACGCAGAGGTAGGAGAGGGCCTTCTAAGGCTGTGATGGTGGTCCAAGCACAATCATTGGCCACCGGCCCCAATCTCTATCTCTCTCTACCACATGATCAATTCCAGTATTGATACATGGTGGAGACGAGGTATACAACACAGGTTAGAGAGATTCAAGAACAGATAATCCTGGGGCATGTCAGTGAGACAACAGTTGCGTCCCCAATTTCCCCCGCTACAACCCTGTCCCTACTAGCCAAGCGGAGCTGACTAATGGCTAGAGAACATAATATACATTCGAAAGTGTAATAGATCCAAAGCAACATAGCTCAGGGTTTCAATGTTTCAACGAGCAAGATGGCCGAAATACTTTCTTCTAAAATTGACCAAACACGATGAGAATGTTTGATAAAGAAAGTAAAATGACATGAAAAGAACTAAAAAACCAAACACGGTTCCTTCAACCTCAGCTGACAAAAACCACCTGAAAAAACAACAAAGACATTGAAATCCCCGATCACGAAGATTTTACACAATTCTAAAAAGCACAAAATCAACAACAGAGTGAATTAAGACAAAAATAGAACAAGCAGAAACAGAGTGCATTCTATCTGTTCCCCCCTATGTAATTACTAATCAAGACATTACTTCTTAGAAACCTTCAACAGTACACTATTCTACTTAACAAAAAAGCCATATCCACAAGTTTCAGTAATTCTTAAAAAATTCAAAAAAAAAAAAAAAAATCAACAGTTCCTCCCCTATTCTCCAAGAAGCCCAGAAAATGTTCTTTTTTCTTCTACATTGCTAAAGGCAGCACCCCACCCAGAAAAAGAACGATAGTGCTACTGCATCCTCCAACGTGTGCTCTAACCAGCTTTGAATGACCATCACAAGAGTTTCCATGCTGCAGCATTGAGAAATTAAAAAAAAAAAAAGAAGGAATCCTCTTGACAGAAAAACACAGTGGATAATGCATAGAAGAAGTTGAATAACTGATTTAACCAACTTGAAAACATGCAGTGTATATTTTTAGTGCATGTGAATTATAAAGCCACACCCCCAAGGGAAAAAATGGTATGCAATAGTTTTGGAGAAATGACAATGAAAAAACTGACTTGAGCAAAGCTGACAGAGAAGGGTCCTCAGAACCATTTCATCATACATATACATGCTAAGAAGGTAACCCTTCAGTGATGAATAGAAAATTGAATTTATGTAAAAACTATAAAGATTGGAATTTTTTTTTTTATCATTTCATCCTGTTAAAACTTTATATTAATTAACCAAAAAAAAAAAGAAAAAAATAATTAATGTAATAATTTCCTAAACAAGTCAAATAACACGCCCAAGTTCAGTAAGCTCAAAATGTTAACAAGCAAAGTCACGCTCAAACTTCAGCAAAGTTCGAATCAAACTATTCAGATTTGGCTTGAGAACTGTGGCACCCCTCTTTCAGCTTGGTCTGAGCTTTGATAGACCTAATCAAATTTGATTCACGAGGGTGCGACTGAGGTACCTGTTTTCATATGAGTAGATCTGAAAAGCTTGTTTAAAACAGACACCCTTCAAGATGAAAAGAAACCAAGCACCTCACTTCTAAAAGATATGACAATTGATTAAAACTTGCATAATGCATGGATCTGTTCTGTGAAACAATGAGACCATGCAAATAACCAAATCAAACCAAACTAAGCCTTGTGTCCCAATCTAGTGGGGTCTGCTAACGAGACCATTGTGAATATAGAGTAAAATCAATCAAGTTGCACCTGTGGCATTCCAAAGAGCTCATTTGAACCCATGAGTACTTGTTACCCCACCAGCTCTAACCACTACAGTTGGAAGCTTTTGAAGAACTTTGATGTCTTTCCACTATAAGTTCGTAAACCCAGGATTTGCAAATTGAATGGAGGATTTACACAAACACTCAAAAACTAGTTAACAGGCCTAAGATTTTGGATGAGGCATATTAAAACCATTTATCCATTGTTCTTTAAACAAGCCTCAAAATTTCCATCCCTCACTCTCAGCATAAATCATGCCATCACACAAATTTTTCACTTTTTAACAAACCACAAATTTCAGTCTCCAAAACCACTTTTTATCCTTCATCAAGTCTTTTGCATTCCAAAACCCCAAATTGACCTCAAAACATAAATCCCTATTGTCAGAAACATCAACCACGTAAAGTAGCCCACCACATTGTTCAAAAATAAGATGCAAAGTGAAAACAGATTTACCAGATGTAAATCACTAGCAATAAATTGACGAACATTCAATAAAACAAAAAGAAACAAAAACAAGAAACCAACTAAACTCAAGTGTTCAATTCAAAATGGCAAGGGCAGGGTCAATAGAAACTCTGACATAGCTTCCCAGCTTAAGATAAAGAGGAGCCACTCAACAATTTTTAGACACCAATGAAGGCTGGTGGATATAAATAATAGAGAACATATTGTTACTGCAGACATTTATATACCTTAAATAGGAAAGCCACTTAAAGACTATTAGGGCCACTACCAACAATCTACCATCATGATCCACAAACTTGTCAACAGAGCAACCTTCTCTTTGACACTTAACAGTTACCAGCAAATTTTGAGCAAATTTTATGGATGTTTGAGAGCTAAATATACAAGAAAAAGAAACTATTGTCCCAAAAATTACTAAATGAAAACTTATTTTGATCATAATTCGGCCGTGCCCACAAGAAGAAAGAGGAGGAATGGGAAGACAACAGAAAAATTTGCTGAAGAATTTTGTGTGGCAGAATTGGTTTCCTTTGATTCCATAAAGGACAAATAAAAAAAAGGTTTCAAGTGAAAAGAAGGAAACAAAAAACCTTGTTTGGTTCCATTTCTCACTTTTTTCTCCATTCATAAACAAACACCAAAGGGACAACATCAAAGATGTGGGACAAAAGTGATTACTATTAGGACGGGCAAAACTTTAGCATTTAAAGGGAAGCCCATAGCCCTGCACTACCCAATGGGCAGACATGCGGCACTTCACAATGCTGCCCATACAATACCGACAAATGGAAGTTATTACTTACTCCTCCCTTCATTTGGCCTGCCCATACAAGTGGCATCTCAACTACAAGGTGGATTGCTGGCCCCATAAACCAACATAAGACAATATATTCCTTTTCTAGACCTGTATCCCCAACCAAATCGAACAAATAAAGCTCAATAACCAACATTTTTGTATTCCCCATAAATGTATGCATTAAACTACCTATCACCAATATTTGTCTTCAGCCAACCTAACAAAATTTTGTTTTGAGTACACAAAATTAAGGAGGGAGACCCATTTTGATCTCCTGCCAGCCATAGATTCGGCAATTTTGTTCGACACATACCACAAAACTAGGGGGATTTTGGTCAAGTTAGGCATAAATTAACTACCTTGCACATGTTAACATATTTAATTGCCAGATTGATTACAAAAAGCACCAAACACGAAGACAATCATAAAAATAAATCCATATAACCATCAAGACTTGATATAGAAACAATTTCAATCAATACAAAAGCTGTAAAGACAAACCAATTGATAACTCTAGATCTCCAAGATCGATATAAATAGAATCAATCTCAAAGGCAATAAGTCTAACCTGGAACCTCTTTCCTCGGCGGTGACATGGTGTGACAAAGAATCGCGCGTCCCAGCATCGACAAAGTCGACACAATCCCAACCACATAGAGGAACATTACCAATCCAATAACCCAGGGCATCAACATGAATCCAATAAAAAACGTAACCGAGCCACAGAGCATCAAAGCCAGCGAAATCCCTAACAGCAACGACGCAAATCCGGCCGGCGACATCGGCTGCGCCGGCGGCAATGGTCGCCCCGAGGAAGACACCGGCGGCGGCCTATGAATCGCCGGAGAGTGATCAGAAAACTGAATCGGCGTAGGAGGAGATCGAAGAATGTTGAGAATCATAACAGAGAGCTCGTAAAAGAGCTTGGAATGTTGGTCTTGTCTTCTCATCATATTTTCCCCAGAAAATTAAAAAGAAAAACGGTAATGACAGATAGTAATAGAATGCCTAGAAAATCAGAGAGAAAATTTTAGAATTGCTAGAAACGAGGCAAATGGATAAACTCTGAGAGAAGAGTCTGATATTTATCTCTCAAATCGTTATCGTTTGGTTATTTGATTGGGGAGTGCTTTAACTTTTTTAATACATGTGGAGAGTTCTGATAGGTAACGGTTTGTTTGTTTCTCAGGAAAGACTGGTAAAGGAGAGAGAAAGTGGAAGGAGATGCGGCGGTGCTGTTCCGATCAGAGAGAGAGAGAGAGAGAGAGAGGAGGAGTAAATAACATATAAATTTTCTATGGAGTGTGTTTGGATTGACAGAAACATTTATGACGCAGTCAGCACAGCCATGTCTGAATGAATGAGTTTGGTGGCTTTAGAGCATCTCCAACCCATCCTCCATATCTTCAAATATAGAGGATCCTCTCTCAAAAACAACTCCAACCCATCCTTCATTTTTTCCTCCCAAATGAAGGAAGATGGATTGATCCTTCAAATATGAAGGGAGGAGGAAAAAATGAAGGAGACCTCCAAAACACTATTCACTCCATATTTCTTATTATATTTGAAATAACTTTTAATGTGTAAGTTTAATTTTTATAAAATTGACATCAATAAAAAGTATAAAATCATACCTTTAAAATGAGTATAATATTAAATATATTTTACAAAAATTTTAAAATTAAATATTTGTTAAAAAAGAAAATGAAGTTGGAGTTGGAATGAATAGTGAAGAAAATGAAGGTTTATGGTTGGAGTTGGAATGAATAGTGATATACTCTATATTCACTTTTTGAATAAAAAAATTTATTTTCATCCTCTTGGTGAGAGGATTGGGTTGGAGATGCTCTTATCTTTAGAAGATTGGGGGCCTCATCCTCGGTTGTTGGATTATTACGCTGACACGTCTTGGGGCGCGTGTGCGACACGTAAGTATGATCATGAGCTACGTGGTAGGCCCCGATGACGTGGGACTTATCCACTTCGTTGACTACTGTGCTCCTCTATTAAATATTTTAAATTTTTTTTTTCTATTATTATACTTGATAATTGTAAAAAATAAAATAATTATAATTTGAAAGTAATATTTTATTTTTTTAATTATTTTAATTTAATTTATTTTTATTAATTGTTTTAGTCTAAATTTAATTTTTCAAATAGAATCATAATATTGTCCAATTAAAATAGATGTATAATGTATTTATAAAGCATATGTAGAGAAAATTAATTCAAATAATAGGGCATACTATTATTACGATCATTTTAAGAAATAACAAAATAAATGTCACCAATAAAAATATGTGAAATATTTATTTTAAAATCATTTTAATTATTTAGCTGTTGAACAATGATTTGTTTGAAGGGATGGGGGAAAACAAATTATTGAATGTCATTGCACATTACATCCAATCGTCGTTTGTCATTCTTCCATTGATGCTATTTAAAAGTATCTCAAATTACTAAATAACTTCCCAAATATAGCAGGGGTTGGAATTAGCCCATATTTTAATTTTTGATGCGTAGGATTTCTTATTCTGTATTTATTTAAGTTGATTAAATTATTAGTAGAAGAACCGTAAAACAAAATTTTATTCCATCCCTATAATAATACCATGTGATATGTGTCTATCTAATAATATGGTATAGCTGATTTTTTTTAGAAAAGAATTAGAGATAATTGGGCTCATGAGCCACAAAAGACAAAATAGGCTCATGAGCCACAACAGACAAAACATCACATCCAACCCCATAATCATTACACTCTTCTCTCACAAAAAAAGCCAAAAAAGCCAAAAAGCCAAGAGCCCTTCCCAAACCAAGCTTTTGAGCCCAGGCTCATATAGCCAAAAAAGCCAAAAAGCCAAAGAGCCAGCCCACTTCCCAAACGAAGTAACTCCATAATTGAATGTTATTGGTTATTGGACATTGTGTGAGTGATTTTTTAACCATACTGGCAACTCAGTAATCAGTCGGAGAATACTGGCAGAATAGATGACACCTGGCTGACCTGCAACAGAAAGAGAAGATTTCGGCGGTGGTTCGTTCACCCGGGGCACTTCAACGATCAAGTCAGTAAACCTCTCAAGGATAATTAATTGTGCTAAACTCACTGTTTCGAATATAAATTGCGTACCTTAGACCCATGAGAGTGCCTCTCTTTTATAGTTAACTCAATCCTTGTCCCAACAGAAGCCTAGCTTCAATGGACTTTAGTTCAGTACTTATCCAGGACTCTTTAATAGATAGAGATAAACTCCCTAAAAGCTTTATCCTTATCTAGACTGAGTCCCCTCATCATTCTAGGACTCTTGTGCCTTATCCGCTTATCTCGGATTCCGACATCTTCGGAGATAACCTCGGCCTTGCCGAGATCACATCGGCGTCATGACCAGGACACGTGGCACCTCGGCTGACACGTCGGCGTCACCTTGGCCATATGTTGGTACTCAGAAAATATATCCCCACAACTGCCCCCTAGGTTCTATTACCTCGGCATTCTGAGGTAATGGAACCTATATCGGTACTTCTTGCCAGTACATTGGCTTAAGCCGAGATCATCATTATAGGCCGACATGTCTTCTTAAAGATCAAGAATTCCAAGACCTTCTTTACGCGTATGAGCTGTTATACATAATCACTCAACCATTTAAGCCACGTGCCTTCCCCTTACTAGATCGCACTTGTTACGCACTTGTAAGTCGAATTCTGCTTGCGTGCGCCGTCTGACAGATCCGTCATTCTAGGTTCATTAATTATGTTTTGCCGCCGTTTCAAGTTTTATCAAAACTTTTTTCCCATTTCCTTATTTTTTTCACTTTTCTCCATCGTTTCTGAGGCTTTCTTTCTCTCTAGCTTTTTCTTCCAAATCCTCCATTGTTCAAGCTTCTAAAGCTCTGCAACTTGCTCCGTCCACCTCCTCCGATGAGGTTCTTGCTAATCTTTTCTGCAACTGCCGTTCGTCTGACTTCGGCGAACTCACCACCGGCTTCTTTTCTTCGGTGAGTTTACTGTTTCTCCTAATTTCAGTTTTTGATGCTCTTCATTACTCGTTGCCATTACTGCTTTGTTCAAACATTCGATTTGCGAATCATATATCTGAATGTGATTATTTCACGACTTTGCTCTTGCTCATGTCTTGAATATACGTACTGCTCACAATTTTTCTGCACTTTTGCTACTGTTCTTGGCCTGTTACACCTGTCTTGTGTTTCTTGATGTCCCTTCACTGTTCTTGACTATGAATCGCATTACTTGTTTTTGTTTTCCAGATTCATGCCTTCAATCTTCATCTCCATAGTTTTAGGTTTGGGACTTGTTTGTAGAACCTATTTTAGAAAAAACTGAAACGATTCCCCACAGATTCTGTGTATTCTTAGGCTTTAGCCGAGGTCCCTAAAACCCTCCAAAAACTCTTTCCTTCTGAAATACAACTCCGCTAAGTGAAGCCGACGTTATGGGTATGTGGAAGCATATGGTAGACACCCCGACCAAGTTAGATCACTTTAGGCGTGAATTTGACATCCCGGCCGACGTCCATCTGAGGTTGGCTGGGGAGGATGACTCCATCATGCCTACAACTGATTCTATGCCCTTCCCTGTAGTAGCTGTAGACGCGCCCGTGGGCCTCATGCTACAATTCGGACTCAAATAGTCACGGTTCTGAATCTAGTCTCACAACGTGCAATGCAAGAAACGATAAATCACCAAAGAGTCCAAATCGGCAAATCATTTGGAAAACAGATTTTTAGAAGAAGTGCCAAACATGGACTGCTTTGCCAGATATAGAGTCGCCACCTAAATATTTTATTTGGGGGGATTTAGGAAATCCTGACTCGTTGCCTAAGGCCACGTGTCCGTCATCACCAAAGTTGCCTCGGCTCGGGAACTTGGGTACGATTGGGGAAGGTCATTTCATGAGCACCCCCGCTCGCCCGATCAAGGATCGGCCACTACTAGCATGATATCGAGTTTTTGAAAACACATGTGCTCTTATTTCGGTTTATTAGCCTAGAATTACTATGTGATGCACACAGCATACAAGTATAGACTGGATTGCCTAGGTTGGAACAAAGCATCGCATATTCGTTTGTTTTGAAAATGGATTGAAGTTTGCTACTCGCAAGTAGGCTAAACACGGGTTTCGATGAATTATTCAACTCAAGCAACCCAACCTTCACCCACAGGCATTCAGGCAGTTATATCACATAAACAATTAGCCTCATGGCAAGCATGCTGTCATGTTAACACTCACAAGCATGCAAGGATGCTAAAGCCTGAATACTTACTGAGTACTCCAAGCAAGGAAAGAAGCTAATTAGAAATTATGCAGGAATCCTAACTATGCTGAAATGCCTAATGCAACACATGCAAAAATGCAACTAAGATAGGCTCGGTTATTCTAAAATGACATATGAAATGCTACAGATAACATGTATTCAACTTGGAATTGAAATACAATGCAGTTAGCATGATGCGCCGAGCCTGGTGCATGCAATACAAATGAATGAATGCAAGCATGCGAACATATAGATGCTAATTGAAACATGGCTAGAACTAACCATCATAAGCTGGTAAATAAAAGGGAGAAAGACGTGGGGTTGGAAGACATGCATCACACGCACGCACACTTATTACAACAGTTGGCCCCCTCGCCGGGGGGGGGTCCGAATAAATAATACAAACCAAATAAATGATTAACTACTCTAGCTAATTAATATTACAGACCCTTATTTAATTAACAAATTAATTACAAAATAAACTAAGTATGAAATTCGAGAGGCCGCCGCAGCTCTGCCTCGGAATGATTGGACGATGCATGCTCGATCCCTCGCTCGGAAACCCGTTGCCATGCTTCTGTTGCCTCTATTTGCACTGTTTTGCACCTCTGAGAACTGTGAAAATCCTTGAGATGCCTCTGAATTACTCCCTGAGCATTGCGGGATGTCACCGGCCAAAAGATAGGACCACCGGCCATTGGGAAGTGGTCACCGACCAAAAGTGGGGCCATCGGCTGGACTCTGGTAGCCGGCCGGCACTGAAGAGGGCCGACCGGCCATCTGTTCCAGTAGAACTCTGTTTTTGCTGCAGCAGAGGACAGACAGTGCATGGCAAGGAATTTACAAGACAATGTATACACGACCACCCTCCCTATCATGCTATGAACTCAAGGGGGTTTGGTTCTCGACCCTCGGGCCACCAATCACGCATTTCAATGCATGATAGCCAAAGGCGCCAAGTGTGCAATTTGATATCAAATGAAATGCACAAAAACAGATAAGGGCCCCAACCTCTATCATGATTGATTCAAGAGGCAAATGATGCGCACACAATGCTATGCAACCTAAGCGTGCAAGCAAACTAATGCAACATGAGCATGCAAGCAACAATGCTATACAAGGCAACTAGCATATAACAATATGCAAAGACAAGCATGCAAACAAGCATGTAACTTAACAAGTATGCAAGATGGATGAGCATGCAACAACATGTCAATAGGCTAACATTTAATAACATGCAAAGGCAAGTATACTTAGACCAATGTAATACATGCATGATGAACTTAACAAAGCAACACAAGCATGCAATAGGCAATAGACATACAACCTAAACATGTGAACATGTATAGCATGCAACAACATGCAAAATGAAACAAGCATGCAACAACATGGTGAGATGGACTTACACTAACATGGGTAGCTCTCAAGCATGCCAAAATCAGTGGCCGAAGTAATGAATTGGTGACATAAAATGCGAGACAAACATGTCCATGCAATGGCCCAAGAATTAAGGCATAAGGACACAACTCCCAAACATGAGCAAAAGGGGGGACAATCATGATAATGTGGTAATGAAGTAAGCTCTGAAATCATGTCAAGAGTGATGCCGAATCATGCACATAGGATAAGCATAGCATGCTAATGGACTTAAAGCTCAAAGCTAGCCAAGGAGCTTGTACCAAGGCCACATCAACCAAGCCCCAAAGGGCCAAGGTGAACCAAAATAGTCCCAAGGTAGACCAAAACAAGGCTAGAACATGCATGGAATGAGGCCAAAACATGTTAGAAAGGTGAACACAAAACATGAGGCATGCAAGGCCAATAAAGGGGTGTTACACTACACCTATTACAACCAAACATGGCATGGCTTAACCAATGAAAATCAGAGTTATGGCATGTCAAAATAAGCCCAAAAACCTACTGAGATGGCATCCTAAAGGCCTAAGCATAAAGGCATGCACAATGGTCCATTCTTGAAGCACAAAACAACAACTCTTCAAAGCAATGAAAGAGTGACAAATACAAGTGTATGACCATAAAATATGCACTGATATATCATATGGAATGATGCCAAATCATAAGAATAGTCCTAGCAATGCATGCTAATGACTTGGACATTCAAAGCCAACAAGCTAGGTTGAACCATGGCTATACAAAACAATGCAAGCATGACCAAAACAACACCAAACAGACCTTAAGCATGGTAAAACAAGGCTAAAATCTTCTTTGGGTCAAGCCAAAATCATGCTAAAAACAAGGCTCAAAGCACAAAGCATGTTAAGGCAATTTCATGGAAATACACTACAAGTGCATGATACATACAAGGGGCTATCAAATCAACTTTAGAAAGAGTTATGACATGCTAAATAATGACCAAAAACATGCTGAAATGGAGCCCATACATGCTTAACAAACATGCTACTTTGGTAGGCTAACAAGGCTAGCAAAGGGGATTCACACTACAAGTGCAATAAGCATGCAAGAGATGAGCAAGACAGCCCAAAACAGATTTATGGCAGGTTTGGAAAGTCACAAAAATGAGGCTAAACAAAGCCTCCAAGAAGTAGAAACACATGCTCTTTTGGAGGGCCATCAACACAAGTAAACAAGACAAGAGGAGGGGGGACAACCCCCACCCATTTGGGCCTTCAAAATAGGGTTTTTACCACTGAAAATCCTCTAGATTTTAGTGGTTAAAAGGCCATGAAAAGTTGGTTTCAAAAGCTTAGGAAGTTGGCTCAAAAGGCTTTACAAGCCAAAGAGCAAAAGGGAGGACAACCCCCTAGCCAACCAAGGCACAAACCAAGACTTTTAGGACTGAAAAACAGAGGAAAAACAAGGGTTTTTGTAGTTCAACACCACCCCAAAAACAGCCTTAAAGTAGTTCAAAAACTTATGGCAAAGCTAGTATGCAAAACAAGCTAAAAGGGAGAGAGATGTTACCCTTGATGCACAGCTGCAAAACCAGCCCAAAATCTGAGCTAAGACCAGCTTTTGAAGCTCAGAATGATCCTCCAAGAACCTCAGCCCAATGGGGGTTAACTTTGATGAAGGATTTATATGCAAACAAGAAGTATTTCTCTACCTCTATGGACTTCTATGCACAAAAGGGCAATGGAGAGAGGCTCTAGAGAGAGAGGCACAGGTTTTTAGGTCTGAAATTTCTATAGAGAGAGGACCTTTTAGAGTGAGAAGCTCCAAAACTTGCGTAGGAAGTTTTCCCTTGGAAAATGGGAGATATATCATCATATATAGCAAAAGCAACACTCAAGGTCGGAAATATCTGAGCTGGGGACAGCTGGAGCAAGCTGGAAACAGCTGGAGATGAAATATCTTCAAAAAAGATGAGTTTGGGTCATTCTTGGCCGGTCGGCCATCTTTAGTGCCAGCTTGCTACTTGTGATGGCCGGCCTGTTACTTTTTTTGGCCGATCTGTTACTTTTGTAGCCGGTAGCACATATTTCAAACAAACTCAGATGCTCCGATTTTCCCTATTTTCTTTTGCTTTGCAGTCCGGAACCAATATAGCTTTAGATAGGTCCTGGTTGTACTGTTCTCATATGACCTGGTTGAACCCTGCAGTTTTATGGAAGAACAAAACCTGTTTTGTACAAATGTGGAGAATGACACAGCACTCTGAGCACAAAACGATTTTTTTTTGAAAATGAGAGTGAGAATAAGTTTTCAACTGGGTATTGAGTCTACGACTGGACACAGCGCATCACGACTCAACAAAGGAAAACAAAGGTAAACAACCTAAACACACCTATTGACACTCGAAACGACTCAAAACAAGAATCGAGACAGACAAAACACAACAAAACACAAGACTCAAATGTGCACAGGGAGCCTATTTCTCCGGGTATTGTTTCCCACCCTTTCTCATTTGTGATTCTCACATCACTCGGCCCTCAGGCTCTGTTTTTTTTTTTTTGAAAAAGCCCTTTCCTCACTTTTTCTCTTAGCGCACATCTCTCTATTCTTCAATCTCTCTTATTTTTTATCCCTCCCCTGGGTGGTTGATGGATAAATGAGAAGTTGCGGGTTCTCTCCCATAGCATTTCGCTAGATTCTTCTTCAGCTCACAACAGTGAGCTTTCCCACAGAGGGGTTGTGCTACAGTTGGGTGTGTAGCAAATCTGCAGCTAACATCGGTTAACGATGCTCTGTTGGGGAGTTTGGACGTGATCAGATCTGCCTAGATGAGGGAGTGGAATATCTAGATCCATTCCAGTTTGTGCTTCGCACTCGATTTGATACCTCATTGTTTGAAGGATGAGAGAGCTTTCAACCCTTCGCTGTTTGCTTTAGTTGTGCCGTTTTCTAGCGGGTAGAGTGCCCTTTCTGGCAAGTGTGGTGACAACGGGGAAAAGACAGGAAGCCTGACTCAACTGTGCCCCTAGTTCATTAATTTGACCATTTTTGTTTTGGTTTTCTACTAAAACAATTTTGACCAATATGAGAGTTAGATTAGCAGGCTTGTTCAATTTTTTTGATTCAAAATCATGCAAGTTAGGTTAAAGACAATCAAAACCATTACATGGACACACTCAATTTGGAAGTGTTTGTGGCTGGACTTCAGACTGAAGTTGCCTACGTATCCCAAACATGGGAATCAAGCCTTACGTAGTTCAGGTTAAGGTACACTCGTGTATTAACCCTCACCTTTTGCACTTTAACTTTTGCCAAGGCCGCCCTTCCGGGTTTTCAACCTTGCGAGCTTTGTTTTTCTTTTCTTTTCAATTCTTTTCGTTTCTTTTTATCTCTTTTTTCATTCTTTTTTGTCTTTTCTTTTCATTTTTTCTTCTTTTCTTCTTTTCTTTTTATTTTATTTTTTTTTTTTGCATTTTTTTATTTTTTCTTTTCTTTGCTCTACCTTTTGCCTGGGTCGCCCTTCCGAGTTTTCGGCCCAGCGAGCCTCTCAAGGGTAAAAGTGTAGCTTTGTCCATGCCAAATGGTTTTAGGGTCTCGAAGCCATCCGAATCCAGGAGAATGGCTGCTGTCTGTTGATAATGTAAAAGTCCATCCAATGGGGGGCTGAATTTGCCCCTAGTGTTGTGAATAGGAACTCGGTTGTTCTTCAACAAAACTTTCTTCTTTCCTCCCTTCTGGGATTTGGCATTCTTGCTGATCTTCATTGATTTGCAGAATGATCCATCTTCGGCTCTTCAAGCACATCGGACATTTTTGCCCCTAGTTCAAGGGCTGTTTTTGATCTAGCTTCGCAAGCTTCCTTTGATCACATCTGATCTTCTCGCCCCTAGTTCATGGGCTGCTTCTGATCTGGCCACATGGGCCTTACATTGTGGTTGACCGTTGAACATTCTGATTCAAGGTTTGGAAGCGAAGGGGTTGGGCCTCGAGGCTGAAAGCGATCCTAAGTTGCACAATCTCAAGAGCGATTCCACACAGGTCTTCGCAGGACTGCGCAAAACATTTTTTTGAAAGCTTTTAAGAAAGCGACTAGTTGCTCGCGCTGAAGACAATGTAGAACCAATCTGGATCAAGCCAGGATCCTTCTCAGTACTCACATTAACAAACATGATCTCATTCATTAAGGGCTTAGCATGCCTCTCTTTCTCTCATTTGATCAAAATTTGCAAAACCCGAGGAATTCCTTTCTTTTCGTTTTCATCACAACGTTCAAAAAGGTTTTAAAAAACTTAGGTCAAATGCAACGATTTCGAGGCACAGAGGAGTAAGTAAAATGTACTGCCATTCCTTTCAAAACTTGCTGGCACAGCAGGCTCAAAGTATCAATAAGCACAAAAACATGAAAGCCACAGCTGTTTTATTCAGATCTTCTGGTGTAACTGGCTCCGTGGCAGAAACAGACCCAAAAGAAAGCAAAAAGACAAGCACAAAACAAAATAGTGACATCTGAGGTAACATCTCCGGAATCACTCGACTCCTATACAACAGGACTGACTCGATACAACAAGACAGACCTTAACAAAAAGACTGACTCAAAACAAAGAGACAGACTCAAAACAACACAAAACTGACTCAACACCCAAGTCAGAAAGCACAAAAGCTAGCATTTGCACAATGCTCAAAATAGTGCGTGCCATACGCCACATCTGCAGTAAACTGAGTACCGCCCGTAGGTGGTTCATCCCCTGATCACATCACATTATCCTCCAAGTGCACTGATCCAGTGCCGATAGACTTTGCAGGGTCTGGGGCGACGATGACCCCTTTATCAATCAGATCTTGTATTTCGTGGCGAAGACGATAACAACTGTCAGTGCCATGGCCGACTTGTTGATGGAAAGCACAGTACTTGGCCGGATCATGGGAGGCAGGAAGTTTGTTTGGCAGTGGCCGCGGCTCCAGGAGTTTCAGATCCCCCTTTCTAATCAGGACCCTCAAGGCCGCTGATGGAGACATGTACAGTGGGGTGAACACCCTTTGGCCCCGAGGTGGGTGTTTTGAGGTTTGTGGAGTTTTACTGGATGCACCAGTAAAGGGATTGACAGTCGCTGACTGGGTTTGCTGATCTCTTCCGAGCACGGGATTAGAGCTGAAAGGAACATTCCTGGTACAACGGCCCTTCTCCCGGCTTGCCCCTTGATTCAAACTGCCCCCAACTTGAGTGGCAAAAGTGTCATCCACAGCCTTTGCAACAACTGCAATCACTTGCTGTTTGTTCAACCCTTCGGCTTTCAAAGCCTCAACAGCCCACTGGAGGTGTTCATGGGGACCAATACCTGCCCCTACCTTTTTCTTTCCACTCGCCTCCACTTTACCAAGGGATCGGGTCGCTATATCAGAGCGGAGCCCAGTTGTTGTCGACATGCCAACACCCAGATTTGAGATGGCTTCAGGTTGGCCCTTTTCAATTTCCGCTTGCCCCAAGATCAAGGAGCCTTTTGGGCTGAAACTTCTGGCTTGTGATGTGGTCGATGACGGAGCCAATATTCCGAAGGCGAGATCTGCCACAGTTCTCTGAAGATCTTCGATCATTCTCATCAGCTCAGAAATAGTGGGCTCACGGGTTTGAGATGATTGGGGTCCAGGTGCATCCATCATGCATAAGTCCATGCTTTCTGGGATAAACACCTCAGGCTTGGGTAGATGGACTGGGGTGATGTATACGCTGGGGTCGTAAGGGACGGCCAATGTGTGGATTAGATTGAGATGTGGATGAGGTACTTGGTCATTGGGGTCTGAAGGTGGAGCTATCATCTGGTTGTCAATGAGATTTTGGACCTCATGATGAAGGCGGTAACAACGGTCGGTGCCATGACCGCGCTGCTGATGGTACACACAGTACTTGGATGGGTTATGTCTGGCTAGGAGTGGGTTAGGCAGAGGTTGAGGATCGAGGGGTTTGAGATACCCTCTTTCCATCAAGACTTTTAGTGCGCTAGTCAGGCTCATATAGAGGGGAGTGAAAGTTCTACCCTGAGCTCGGGCTGGGCCGGCGGTTTGTAGGCTTGGATTGGCAAAAGGGTCGGCTGTGGCAACTGTATTGATTTCGGTGGGTTTGGGAATAGTGCTACTACCAGCATTGGTGCTTCCTGCAATCGCCCTCCTTGTCGATTCACTTGTTTTGGGAATAATCCTTGTGTTGAACGCATTCACAACCTGAACCCCCAGTTCATGCAAACTTTTGAAAGTGAATAGTGGAGTGACTATCAACTTTTGCAACATATCATGTTCGAGGTTTCGCACCACCATCCGCACTTGATCCCTCTCGGAAGGGCGATCTGTCATCAGTGCTGCCTTCGCTCTCCACCTTGCAACAAATTCCACAAAAGGCTTTGTTGGGTTCTTGCGGGTTGTTTCAAGCTCTTGGGTGGTCATTTCAACTTGGGTATTGTAAGAATACTGATCAACAAAGGCCTCAACCAACTCTTCCCAGTTCTGTTTCACTGTATTCTCCAACTTGGCATACCAAGCGGCTGCTACACCCGACAGGGTTCTTCCATACGAAGAGAGTTTCTGTGGTTTAGTCAGACCCATCGGCTTCAGGACATCCAAGAAAAGCCGGATATGTACCATAGGATCTCCAGACCCGTGGAAACGGTCAATATGTGGCATTTTGAATCTGTCTGGGAGCGGTACGGCAGCCTCGGTGTACCCATCCTCAATGTCGGGAATGGAGTTAAGGCCCTGTGCCTTTTTGAATTATTTCTCAAGGTTAGCAATTTTCACCGCGGTCGGATCGAGCTCATTAACAGCAAGGGAATAAAGCCTCCCATTAGGCTGCACCAGGAGTCTGACAACTCGGGCTTGAGCCAACCCTTCATGGGGATCCGGACCCTGCAAATCTTCAGTTGGTGAAAGTGGGTCAAAGTTCGGTTAGGGTCCCGAAGCTGGGTGTGAGGCAGATGCCCCAGATGGGCGTTGCATTTCAGCACTGGTCTCATCCTGCATGGCAGTTCCCTGATTTAACGCTGCTATCACGGCCACAAATTCTTTCGAACCTTGTGCCATCACGGGTCTGCTGAAGATGTGACTGGTGACTGTCGGATCAGATGAAACAATGAGCCCTATCTGGCCCCTCTTTGCCTTACCACTGGCGAAGGAAACTGGTTGCCCTTGAACTGAATCTCTGACCTGACAAAGTCTATCAGCACAAGTCCAATGAACCCGGGAGATATTGGAGCCTTCTGAAGCTATAGTTCCAAGACTACCTAGCAAAAGAGAAAACAGACAGCATCTCAGCTTAACTTCACCAAAACAGATACGAGCAAAGCTAAACGACTGTGCTCTCTACTGAATTCTGCCCAAATCTCAGCCTGCAAACTGATACCCTTAGGTAAAACTGATTCTCCCAAAATACTGATGCCCGCAGGCCTGATACCCAGACTTGCAAACTGATACATACAGCCCTATAGGGACACACTTTGACAGCACATAGCAAGCAAATGAGAGCCAAAGCACCCCTATGTTGGGGTAGGGTTTCCCTGTCCTATCTTGTCAGGAGCTAGGGTTTCACTACGCACACAGCGGTTTCAGACAACCTATAATTGGGTAAGCAACTTGTCCTAGTTTGGAATAGTCACTATGGATTCCGAATATGCACTAGGTCGAATGGTCAAAGAGGGTGCCCCGGTAAAAATCGGGGTTTGTGTTCCCATCATGGCAGAGCCCGTAACCGGTCAGCCTTATGGGACGCTTCTCAAAGCTTGCCTCCGACAAACCGTTCAGGAATAGCATACGGCAAACACGGTGTCCTAGGCGCACCAATGCACATGTAATGCAAAGAAACACATAAGTGTAGCCAAAACAAGATATCATGAGTTCAAGTTAAGTTCTGTAATTCCTCAGCGGAGTCGCCAGAAACTGTAGACGCGCCCGTGGGCCTCATGCTACAGTTCGGACTCAAATAGTCACGGTTCTGAATCTAGTCTCGCAAAGTGCAATGCAAGACCAATAAATCACCAAAGAGTCCAAATCCGGCAAATCGTTTTGGAAAACAGATTTTTAAGAAAGAAGTCCAAACATGGACTGCTTTGCCAGATACAGAGTTGCCACCTAAATATTTTATTTTGGGGGGATTTAGGAAACCCTGACTCGTTGCCTAAGGCCACGTGTCCGTCATCACCAAAGTTGCCTCGGCTCGGGAACTTGGGTACGATTAGGGAAGGTCATTTCATGAGCACCCCCGCTCGCCCGATCAAGGATCAGCCACTACTAAGTATGATATCGAGTTTTTGAAAACACATGTGCTCTTATTTCGGTTTATTAGCCTAGAATTACTATGTGATGCACACAGCATACAAGTATAGACTGGATTGCCTAGGTTGGAACAAATCATCGCATATTCGTTTGTTTTGAAAATGGATTGAAGTTTGCTACTCGCAAGTAGGCTAAAACACGGGTTTCGATGAATTATTCCAACTCAAGCAACCCAACCTTCACCCACAGGCATTCAGGCAGTTATATCACATAAACAATTAGCCTCATGGCAAGCATGCTGTCATGTTAACACTCACAAGCATGCAAGGATGCTAAAGCCTGAATACTTACTGAGTACTCCAAGCCAAGGAAAGAAGCTAATTAGAAATTATGCAGGAATCCTAACTATGCTGAAATGCCTAATGCAACACATGCAAAAATGCAACTAAGATAGGCTCGGTTATTCTAAAATGGCATATGAAATGCTACAGATAACATGTATTCAACTTGGAATTGAAATACAATGCAGTTAGCATGATGCGCCGAGCTTGGTGCATGCAATACAAATGAATGAATGCAAGCATGCGAACATATAGATGCTAATTGAAACATGGCCTAGAACTAACCATCATAAGCTGGTAAATAAAAGGGAGAAAGACGTGGGGTTGGAAGACATGCATCACACGCACGCACACTTATTACAACAGTTGGCCCCCTCGCCCGGGGGGGGTCCGAATAAATAATACAAACCAAATAAATGATTAACTACTCTAGCTAATTAATATTACAGACCCTTATTTAATTAACAAATTAATTACAAAATAAACTAAGTATGAAATTCGAGAGGCCGCCGCAGCTCTGCCTCGGAATGATTGGACGATGCATGCTCGATCCCTCGCTCGGAAACCCGTTGCCATGCTTCTGTTGCCTCTATTTGCACTGTTTTGCACCTCTGAGAACTGTGAAAATCCTTGAGATGCCTCTGAATTACTCCCTGAGCATTGCGGGATGTCACCGGCCAAAAGATAGGACCACCGGCCATTGGGAAGTGGTCACCGACCAAAAGTGGGGCCATCGGCTGGACTCTGGTAGCCGGCCGGCACTGAAGAGGGCCGACCGGCCATCTGTTCCAGTAGAACTCTGTTTTTGCTGCAGCAGAGGACAGACAGTGCATGGCAAGGAATTTACAAGACAATGTATACACGACCACCCTCCCTATCATGCTATGAACTCAAGGGGGTTTGGTTCTCGACCCTCGGGCCACCAATCACGCATTTCAATGCATGATAGCCAAAGGCGCCAAGTGTGCAATTTGATATCAAATGAAATGCACAAAAACAGATAAGGGCCCCAACCTCTATCATGATTGATTCAAGAGGCAAATGATGCGCACACAATGCTATGCAACCTAAGCGTGCAAGCAAACTAATGCAACATGAGCATGCAAGCAACAATGCTATACAAGGCAACTAGCATATAACAATATGCAAAGACAAGCATGCAAACAAGCATGTAACTTAACAAGTATGCAAGATGGATGAGCATGCAACAACATGTCAATAGGCTAACATTTAATAACATGCAAAGGCAAGTATACTTAGACCAATGTAATACATGCATGATGAACTTAACAAAGCAACACAAGCATGCAATAGGCAATAGACATACAACCTAAACATGTGAACATGTATAGCATGCAACAACATGCAAAATGAAACAAGCATGCAACAACATGGTGAGATGGACTTACACTAACATGGGTAGCTCTCAAGCATGCCAAAATCAGTGGCCGAAGTAATGAATTGGTGACATAAAATGCGAGACAAACATGTCCATGCAATGGCCCAAGAATTAAGGCATAAGGACACAACTCCCAAACATGAGCAAAAGGGGGGACAATCATGATAATGTGGTAATGAAGTAAGCTCTGAAATCATGTCAAGAGTGATGCCGAATCATGCACATAGGATAAGCATAGCATGCTAATGGACTTAAAGCTCAAAGCTAGCCAAGGAGCTTGTACCAAGGCCACATCAACCAAGCCCCAAAGGGCCAAGGTGAACCAAAATAGTCCCAAGGTAGACCAAAACAAGGCTAGAACATGCATGGAATGAGGCCAAAACATGTTAGAAAGGTGAACACAAAACATGAGGCATGCAAGGCCAATAAAGGGGTGTTACACTACACCTATTACAACCAAACATGGCATGGCTTAACCAATGAAAATCAGAGTTATGGCATGTCAAAATAAGCCCAAAAACCTACTGAGATGGCATCCTAAAGGCCTAAGCATAAAGGCATGCACAATGGTCCATTCTTGAAGCACAAAACAACAACTCTTCAAAGCAATGAAAGAGTGACAAATACAAGTGTATGACCATAAAATATGCACTGATATATCATATGGAATGATGCCAAATCATAAGAATAGTCCTAGCAATGCATGCTAATGACTTGGACATTCAAAGCCAACAAGCTAGGTTGAACCATGGCTATACAAAACAATGCAAGCATGACCAAAACAACACCAAACAGACCTTAAGCATGGTAAAACAAGGCTAAAATCTTCTTTGGGTCAAGCCAAAATCATGCTAAAAACAAGGCTCAAAGCACAAAGCATGTTAAGGCAATTTCATGGAAATACACTACAAGTGCATGATACATACAAGGGGCTATCAAATCAACTTTAGAAAGAGTTATGACATGCTAAATAATGACCAAAAACATGCTGAAATGGAGCCCATACATGCTTAACAAACATGCTACTTTGGTAGGCTAACAAGGCTAGCAAAGGGGATTCACACTACAAGTGCAATAAGCATGCAAGAGATGAGCAAGACAGCCCAAAACAGATTTATGGCAGGTTTGGAAAGTCACAAAAATGAGGCTAAACAAAGCCTCCAAGAAGTAGAAACACATGCTCTTTTGGAGGGCCATCAACACAAGTAAACAAGACAAGAGGAGGGGGGACAACCCCCACCCATTTGGGCCTTCAAAATAGGGTTTTTACCACTGAAAATCCTCTGGATTTTAGTGGTTAAAAGGCCATGAAAAGTTGGTTTCAAAAGCTTAGGAAGTTGGCTCAAAAGGCTTTACAAGCCAAAGAGCAAAAGGGAGGACAACTCCCTAGCCAACCAAGGCACAAACCAAGACTTTTAGGACTGAAAAACAGAGGAAAAACAAGGGTTTTTGTAGTTCAACACCACCTCAAAAACAGCCTCAAAGTAGTTCAAAAACTTATGGCAAAGCTAGTATGCAAAACAAGCTAAAAGGGAGAGAGATGTTACCCTTGATGCACAGCTACAAAACCAGCCCAAAATCTGAGCTAAGACCAGCTTTTGAAGCTCAAAATGATCCTCCAAGAACCTCAGCCCAATGGGGGTTAACTTTGATGAAGGATGTATATGCAAACAAGAAGTATTTCTCTACCTCTATGGACTTCTATGCATAAAAGGGCAATGGAGAGAGGCTCTAGAGAGAGAGGCTCTAGAGAGAGAGGCACAGGTTTTTAGGTCTGAAATTTCTAGAGAGAGAGAGGACCTTTTAGAGTGAGAAGCTCCAAAACTTGCTTAGGAAGTTTTCCCTTGGAAAATGGGAGATATATCATCATATATAGCAAAAGCAACACTCAAGGTCGGAAATATCTGAGCTGGGGACAGCTAGAGCAAGCTGGAAACAGCTGGAGATGAAATATCTTCAAAAAAGATGAGTTTGGGTCATTCTTGGCCGGCCGGCCATCTTTAGTGCCGGCCTGCTACTTGTGATGGCCGGCCTGCTACTTTTTTTGGCCGATCTGTTACTTTTGTGGCCGGTAGCGAATTCTACTCTACAGGTCCAACTTCAAATGGGCATAACTCCTCCATATGAACTCATTTTCAGGTCATACTTGTGTCTAAATTGAAGCCTTGGAAGTAAGCTTTCCAATGGTTGCAATATTGCATAAAAATTCCAACTGTGAAAAAAGTTATGCCTCTTTTATTGAAGACTGCTCAGTTTCGGTTCAACCGGAATGATGCCCAACTTCAACCAATCATATCTCTCCCATCCGGACTCAGCTTTAGGAGATTCCCGAGTGCGAAATGAAGCCCCGGAAGTCTCCTTTCCAAAGGTGGTGGCCTCATACCTTAACTCTAAGTGCATAGACAGATCTGCCTGATTTAGCGAGGACTGCTCGTCCCTCTCTTAGCGATTCATGCCCATCTTCTTCTCCAACTTGGTTTCTTCCCTCTTCTTCTATTTTCTTCAACTTCAAACCCTTAAGCAAGGTGTTTTGAAAAATTTTTCAAAGATTTCAACTCTCTTTCATTCATTTCAACTTTCATTCATTTCAACTTTGTCGTTGCTCAGTTTACCGAAAAGCGCGACATTTAACAAAATGTGAGCGTCAGGACATCGTAGGAACCTATTTTCAAAAATGTTTTGAAAGAGAGGGTTTTAAGGTCTACAAACCATTCAAAATAGTTTTGGTCCAAAAAGGGGTGTGAAGTTAGGATTTGACTCTTCTCTTGCCGAAGAAATTGAACTTTTGCCCTGTGCACCTTTCATCACCAAGTAAACCATCAGTAACGCCCAAGTCTTAAGGGCGGTAAAAAATGGGGTGTCTACAGTAGCCTTCATTGAGTGCGGACTTTGGCTCCTACTCAACACCCTTTTTCGTGAGATACTTCACTATTATAAGTTGAACCCGATGCAACTCGCCAGCAATTCCTATCGAGTTATTAATGGTAGCATAGCCTTAGCCAAATAAGAAAATGCTAGGATTACCTTAACTGATATCCAATACTGCTACACCATGTGTGGCCTCAAAAAAGATACGGGCTACGTTTACTATCTTAAGCTGAGGTCCATAGAGTACAAAATTGTCGCCGACCTCCCTGACTCCAACAAGGGAGTTGGGGATGACTATTTCATTACCTCGAGGAACTGGGAGTTCGCTCCAGACGAGGACCTCCATCTCTACCCTCTTCCTCGATCAGTTTTTGTAGAGGGCAATGGTAAGAGCCCTGTGTTCATACTAACTTGTTTTTAAAGTCTTCAATACTTTATTTGTTTCTAACGTCTGTTTTTCTTGCAGCTCTCCCTCAGCTACCAAAGGGCTTCTGTCAGTCTTTCTTTCTCAGCAAAGACTTGAGGAAACTTTTGGATCTGCCAGTCCACAAACGGAAGGCCCCTCTTCTACTTAATTTCATTTCTACGTATAAGTCAGCTCTTCCCGACGTCCCCAAGAAGAAGAAGAAGAAGAGTCTATCTCCTCCTTCCGCCACAACTCCTCAAGCTGCCTCTACATCTCGGCAAGATCAAGGATCGACTTCTGATCCAGGCGAGCATCCATCAACCTCGGCTCCTTATCTGATCCCAACATCCCAGCGCCAACGTCGGCGACGAATTATTTTTTTTCTGCCGAGATGGGTCGCTAGAAAGCAGTTGCCAAAGATCACTTGGCCAGCATCCCATCAACCATTGACGCTCCACTAGCGCAATCCCAGCGCCCTTCGAAGCGGAAAAGAATAAAGAAGGCTTAGCCAAAAGCAAAGGTGACTCAGGTTGACACTGAGGATACTTTGCCAATTTTGAAATTGGCTGAGAGTGAGAAGACCATATCTGCTGCCGAAAAGAGGTCTGCCAAGGCCCAACCATCCGAGTCTATCCGATCAAAGAGGCCGAGGTCATCTGCTACAACCACCTCGGGGTCTCGAAAGCACGATTCCCCCTAGGCCCCCCAAATCACTCTGGAAGATAAGCCAGTTATGGCCAGCGATAGCGCCGATGACATTAATGTCGGCGTTGCCCTTAGTACCGCTCTGCTTCTTCCCGGCGATCTCGACCGAAACGCCGAGTTGAGTGAATATGAGAACTATGTTTTGATGCTTCAGCGCTCCGTTCAAGTAAGTGTCTTTATTTGGTTGTTTTTCTTTCTTTTTTTTTTTAATTATTTTTTTTATACTTTAGAAAATTTTGTAATAACTTCTGCTCTATTTTATTTTTTCTCAGGCGATCCAGCATGCCCATTCTTTCTCAGTACAATCTTTCGAGAATCGGGAGAAGCTGGCCGAAAAGAAGAGAGAGGTCTCCAGTCTGCAGAAGACTAATGAAAACTTGCAGTCAAAGATAAAGATCTTAGAGGATCAAGCCGAGGATGCTATCAAGGCTCAAAATGACGCCGAAGAAAAGGCGGAATCCGCTGAGGCCATTAGGAAGGTTGTTGAGGCCCAAAAAAGAGAGGCCGAGAAAAAGATGTCCCAGGCCTAGAAAGAACTTCAGGATGCTCTGGCAACAAAAAAGGCTGAAGTCAAGGCCGCCGATGAGAAAGCATATGCTGAGGGGGTGGTCGATGTCACGGCGGATTATGAAAAGCAAGTGAAGCAGGCATGCAACAAGGGTTTCACCCTTGGTTGGATGTCTCTTCTAAAAAAGCTTGATGTCCCCGAGGACTCGCCCCTCAGGAACGCTGACGTCATTCCTCTTCCATTCCCTCCAAGTCCAAGTCAATCCGACGACGAATCTGAGTCTGAGGAGGAGACCTTGGTGAGGAAATCAAAGGAGGCTGCTGGGACCAAGTCCCCTTCTCTAAATGAGCAAGTCCTAGACTTGACTCAAGATGAAGAGGGTGAGGAAGTTCCCAAAGATGCTACAGCTGAGAAGGCATCGGCCGACATGACCTTTGCCGACAAGAGCCTTGATGAAACCCTTCAAGAAATTGATGCCGAACTTGCGGCGGAAAAGGCTGTCGAGGCATCTTCCCAGCAGTCGTCCAAACTTCAGACCCAACCATCTATTGTTGCTGGAGAGTCTTTACTTTGATGTGTTTTTCCTTTGTATGTTGTACTTTTGTTCTTCTCTTGTTTGGAACAATTAGTAAGTTTTGGCCAACGTGCCTTCTTTTGAATGTTAATACAACTTTCCTTCTCTGAATGCTTGTATCTTTGTCTTCTCTTTACTTCTTTTGCATGATTCTATACTTAGAATATTTTACATATCTTTGATATACACTGCAATCCTTGTGCAACCTTCTCGGGGTGACACACCTCGGTTATACAAACTGATTATTTACCTCGGCAAGTACAAAAAGTACATTTCTTGGCATAACCTTGGTTTCTCCTTGTAAATGTTCTCTTAAAATTTCAACAAGTGTTTAACCTTAGTCTTCAACTTGTAAACTTTTCTCAAGTTTCAACAAGTGTTAAACATGATCTCGGTTTAACTTCAACTTGTAAACCTTTCTCAAGTTTCAACAAGTGTTAAATATGATCTCGGTTTAACTTCAACTTGTAAACTTTTCTCAAGTTTCAACAAATGTTAAATATGATCTCGGTTTAACTTCAACTTGTAAACTTTTCTCACGTTTCAACAAGTGTTAAACATGATCTCGGTTTAACTTCAACTTGTAAACTTTTCTCAAGTTTCAACAAGTGTTAAACATGATCTCGGTTTAACTTCAACTTGTAAACTTTTCTCAAGTTTCAACAAGTTTTAAACATGATCTCGGTTTAACTTCAACTTGTAAACTTTTCTCAAGTTTCAATAAGTGTTAAATATGATCTTGGTTTAATTTCAACTTGTAAACTTTTCTCAAGTTTCAACAAGTGTTAAAACCATTTTTCTTCGCTCTGCCCCCTAATGTGAACCTAATCTCCACTTGGGTTCTCATTATACATGTATTCTAGAAACAACGTCATGTATTTTTATCAGTCACAAGTGTATAAACAAATAGGCAAGCTAAAACTTTATTTCTTTACTTCGGCAAAATCACAAAAAATTCTAATGATAGAAAAATTTTAAATTGCAAGTGTTCCAAGGCCTTGGCAGCTCTTTGCCCTCATTATCTTCAAGCCGATATGCCCTATTGCCCAGTACCGAGATGATTCTGTAGGGTCTTTCCCAATTTGGGCCAAGCTTCCCCTCTCTAGGATCCTTCTTGTTGCCGACGACTTTCCTCAGGATGAGGTCACCGATTTGAAACTCTCTTGGGTTGACCCTTTTATTATAAGCTCTGGCAAGCTGCTGCTGCTGGTATACTGCCAGCTGAATTGCAGCTCTCTCCCTTCTTTCTTCTAGTAGGTCCAGATCTCGGGCTAAGAGTACATCATTAGTCTCGTTCTTTACTCCCTGGGTTCTGATCCCAGGGATGCCGACCTCCAGCGGAATGATAGCTTCTGTGCCATAAGCCATGGCAAAGGGGGATTCCCCCATTGATCTTCTCGGCGTAGTCCGATTTGCCCAGAGTACACTTGGTAGTTCATCCACCCACTTTCCCTTTGCTGCCTGCAGCCTCTTCTTTATCTCATCCAAGATAACTTTGTTGGATGCTTCTGCTTGTCCATTGCTTTGGGGAAAGCTTGGGGTTGAAAAATAGTTCTTGATTTTGAACTTTGCATAGAAGTTCTTAATTAGCTTGTGTAGACACGCCCGTGGGCCCCATGCTACAGTTCAGACTTGATTTGTGTCGGTTCTTAATCTGATCTCGCAATGTGCAATGCAAGACTGATAAATCACCAAAGAGTCCAAATCCGGCAAATCGTTTTGGAAAATAGATTTTTTTTGAAAGAAGTGCCAAGCATGCACTGCTTTGCCAGATACAGAGTCGCCACCTAAATATTTTTTATGGGGGAATTTAGGAAACCCTGACTCGTTTGCCTAAGGCCACGTGTCCGTCATCACCAAAGTTGCCTCGGCTTGGGAACTTGAGTATGATTGGGGAAGGTCAGCTATGAGCACCTCCGCTTGCCCGATCTGAAGATCGGCCTCTACTAATCATGATATCTAGTTTTGAAAACATTATGTGCTCTTATTTCGGTTAATTAGCTAATCTTACTATGTGATGCGTACAACACAGAAGTATAGACTAGATCACCTAATTTGGAACAAAGCATTGCATATCCGCCCTTTTGGAAAATGGTTTGAAATTTGCTACTCGCGAGTAGGCTAAAACACGGATTTCAACGAGTCGTTCCAACTCAAACAATCCAACCTTCACCCACAGGCATTCAGGCAGTTATATCACATAAGCAATTAGCCTCATGGTAAGCATGCTATCATGGTAGTCACTCACACACATGCAAGGATGCTAAAGTATAAACACTTACCGAGTACTCCAAGCCAAGACAGAAGCTACGTTAGAAATCAATGCATGATCCTAATTATACAGAAATGCCTAATGCAACACATGCAAAAATGCAACTATAATAGGCTTGGCTATTCTAAGAATGGCATATGAGATGTTACAGCTAACACGTATTCAACTTGGAATTGAAATACGATGCAGTTAGTATGATATGCCGAGCCCGGTGCATGCAAGACAGATGAATGGATGCAAACATGCGAGCATAAGTATGCTAATTAAAACGTGCCCTAAAACTAACCATCATAAGCTGGTAAATAAAAAGGAGAAAGATGTGGGGTTGGAAGACATGCATCACACACACGCACACTTATTACAACATTGCCCTCTCGCAGAGGGTCCGAAAGTCCGAATAAATAACTAACTATTATAGCTAATTAAATATTACAAAACTTCTAATTAATTAACAAATTAATTACAAAAAAGAAAATGGCCGCAGCCCTGCCTCGGAATGCGTGGATGATGCATGCTTGACTTGCCTTGCTTGGAAACCTGGTGCTATGCCACTGTTGCCTCTGTTTACATTGCCTTACTTCTCTAAAAATTATGAAAGTTTCCAGGACCCTTCTGAATAACTCCCTGAGTGCTGTGGGATGCCATCGGCCATGATAGAGAATTACCGGCTATGAGAATGTGGCCATCGGCCAAAAATTGAACCACCGGCTGGACTTTGGTAGCCGGTCGGCATTGTAAGTGGCCGGCCGGCCATTTCTTCTTGCAGAACCCTATTTTGACAGCAGCAGAGGACAAACAGTGCATGGCATGGGAATTTTAAAGCAATGTGTGCATGGTCACTCTCCCAATCATGCTATGGACTTAAGGGAGTGTGGCCCTCGGTACTCGGGCCACCAATCACGCATCTCGATGCATGATGGCCAAAGGCACCGAGTTTGCAAATCAATGTAAATGCATGCAACAAAACAAATGAATGCCTTATGCCCTATCATGTTGAGATCAAGGACATTGGCGACCGAGGATTGAGGCGCGTTACGTCACTTTGAGTACGAATGCCCCTCATTCCTCATGCTTGGTTTGACACCCCAAACCAAGCAAAATGTAATGCAAGTATGCAATGTGGCTCAAGCATGCAAAATGGGTCGGATATGCAACGTGAAGCTAAGTTAACAAGGCATGCCAAATGCAATGTGCCAAACATGCAAGATACAATGCAATGCAACCTATCATGCAAGCTAGGATATGAAATGCAACTAACTAAACAACATGCAAATGTGCAAAGATGATACAATGCAAGCATGAAACCAAAGTAATGCAACATGTCAAAACATGCAATGGTGGACCTAGACTGAAATGGGAGGCCTCAGCCATGCCCCAAAACAGAGGCCAAAACACCCAAATTAAGGGGCCAAAAGGGGAGGCAAATACACACACAACATTGGTCCATAAGCTAGACCACTATGCACAACATTCACGCATGAGCAAGATGAAGTAAACACGAGGGTATGACAATATAACAAGCTCTGAAATCATGCCAATAACGATACCAAATCATGCACCTAAGGTGATGTAACACCCTTCGTCACTGATCACTGATAAACTACTGATTACTGCTAAACTGAGACTGATTATGATAAGTAATTGAACCGATTAAAATACTGAACTGATTGATCGAAATCTGAAACTGATTGATTGAGTATATTAGTTAAATCGCAACTCTATCTGTTTGCTTGCCAAATTATCTGTTCATGTTTTTGTGTTTAAACTACAAATTGAAGGCCTTATCGGCGGCCGAGTCTGAAATTGATTAGTGTCTTAAGGTCAGTAGAATTAATGTGATTTTATGGCGTATTGAATTGAACTTTGATTTAGTATGATTAAATTGGATCAATATTGATAAATTATATAAATTAAGCTAAATTGCATGAGTTGCCTTATCTACCAAATTGCCATGTTAGTGGGCCCTTTACTATAACATATTTGAGCCTTTATTCATTCAACAAAGCATTTCATCAGTCCATTCCTTGTTCTTGAGAGAGTGAGAGATAGAGAAAGCTTAAGTTCTCCACAAATTGGCTTAGAGACTTGTAGAGATTGAAGGGATTCTTGCATTTTGTGTTTCCATTCTAGTAATTAAGGAACCTAGGTATGAATTTCATCCTTTTGATTGTGTCTTTAAGTTGATTTAAGCATGGTTCATGTCTAATTAAGAAACTAAGTCATGTTCTAGTTCGAACATGTTGAATTATAGCTCAATTCATGCATGCATGTTTGGATTGTTGAAGTTTAAGTTGATTTCATGGAATTTGGTACATGCATGTTCATATTATTGGTATAGTCCATGATTTCATCATGTCTTGGAAAGAATTGGCTCAATTGAGCTAGCATTTGGAGCTTTGAAGTTGTTGAATTCATGCATGTTATACATTCATCATGTTTTTGAAATTTAGTTTTGAAATTGAGCTTGATTGAACTACTCTTGGGCTTTGATTTTACTAATTGAGCTTTGAATCATGTTATTCCATGTATTTACAAATGTTTTCCAGAAAATGGGCCCAAAGGAATCGAATTTGGTACATTGAAACTTGTTTTGAGCTTGAAGTTCGAATATGGGAATTCTAGATTTTGAACTCACGCTTGAGCGGGGTTACTGGCGCTCGAGCGTGAAATTCGTGCTCCCAGTACTTTGCACTGTTTTACGATCTGCTCGAACGGGGTATCGGACGCTCGAGCGAGACCTTGTGTCTTAAGCTCAAGCGGCTATCGAGCGCCCATCGAGCGTGATTTTTGAGCATCCAGTACTTTTGACTGTTTTGCAGACCGCTCGAGCGTGGGAAGTGACGCTCGAGCAGGAACCTTTGTCTGCATTTCCGCTCGAGCGGAGTAAACTACGCTCGAGCGGGACCCCTATTTTCTGAAAATTCTGAAAAATGCTTTAAAGTGCATCTTTGCATCCTCATCTCATCCTAGGCATTCTTAGGCCTAGTTTAAGGCATCTTAATGAGGATATAGATGTAGAGCCACACCGAGTCTAAGTAGGGACTAAGTCTGTCTCCCGAATGTGAACTTAGTGTGTGTTCGTTTTGTCACTGTTTAGGGTTGGCTTTCGGAGACGCGCTCTAGCTGCTTATAGCCCAGAACTCTGTGAGTAACAACTGTGTAAAGATATGTTCAAATATGAATATTTTCTGAATACTGAATTGTACTGCTTTCTGAAATGACACTGTTAACTGAATGAATGTATGTCCTATATTCTGAACTGTATTGTGGTATCCTTAGCAACTACTGTTACTGACTATTACTGTTACAGAAATCTCTGTCGGTTCCCTTGTTGGAACCACTACTGTTTACTAATTGATGGCCATCACTGACTGTTCGGTCTTTTAAGACCTACTGTTTACTGTACTGCTATGCTAATGGATGTACCACATATGACTGATATACTGAATCAATGAACTGTTTTCATTACTGTAAGGACATTCATTCTAAACCTCTTTACGCATTATGTTATTCACTGGCTTTAGCTCACTGTTTATGTATATATGTAGGTGTTCAGGCACCAAACCGGAGCTAGGAGCGTGGGTTAGACCCCCTTTTTGTCAAGCCAACCACTGTGCCTCACTGCGAGGTTCCGAGCCTGCCAAGCTATGGCTTAGGGGTGTTTTAATTTCCCCCGTCTGTCTCCGTATCTGTTTTGTATAATTGTATAGACTGAATGTTTTCGTACTGTACTGTTTAATAGGGATTAGGTCCCTGTTCTGATCGACTGTAAACGTTGTACATACTGGTTTGCACTGTTTATGTATATGTATGAAAAGTCTTTTTGCATTCAGACTGTCACAGTTCATTGGACATTGGTTATTTACTGTTTTGGCTTCCGCCAGGCCCCTGTACTCTGTTTTACTGTCTTACTGTTAAGCAGGCCTTCGGTAATCTCGGATTACTAGCCGGTTACGGTGCTGAACCCATAGGGGCGGGTTTGGGTCGTGACAGGTGAACAAAGCATGCTAATGGACTTAAGGTTCAAAGCTAGTCAAGATGCTTGAACTAAGGTCATATCAACCAAGCCCCGCAAGGCCAAGGGGACTGAAAACAGACTTAGGGCAGACCAAAGTAGGATGAGAACATGCATGGAACATGGTCAAAACATGCCAAGAAATGGGCCCAAAACAAAGGGCATTCAAGGCCATAAAAAGGAGGATTCTATTACAACCACCCCAACCACTCATGGCATGGACTATGCGACCAAAAATAGAGTTACAATGCACCAAAATAAGTCCCGAAACCCACTGATATGGCAGCCCAAGGCCTCAAACACATAGGCACACACTAAGGCCCAAACATGGAGCATAAGATCACATCTCTTCAAGGCATGAAAGGGATGATGAATGCAAGCATGTAAGCACAAAACATGGACTGAAATGGCATAATGAGTGATTCCAAATCTCTGAAATAGCCTAGGTAATGCAAGCTAATGACTTACACACTCAAGGCTCGCAAGCCACAATGCAAAGAGGCTATATAAGGCATGGCAAGCATGACTTCAAAGACCCAAGACAGACCTTAAGCATGGCAAGATAATGCTAAAACCTTCTTAGAACCAAACCAAAATCATGCCAAAATGACATGCTGCAACATAGCACATTTTAGGCCAAATGATGGGATTTCAAAGCAAGTGTATGGTGCATGCAAAAGGTCAATAAACCAACAAGAGATAGAGGTAAGACATGCTAAATGGACACCAAATAACCTTTGAAATGAAACTAAACAAAGTTAGGCATGTGTGCTACCCTCATGAGCCAAAAACATAAGCAAAAGAGAGACTAAGGGAGAGGGGTGTCCCTCCCCTATGCAAGACCTCAAAACCTCTTCTTCACTACTGAAAATCCATTGGATTTCAGTGGTGAGAAGGCCAATACGCAAAAGATTCCAAAGATCAACAAAGAAGGTACAAAAGGGGCCAAACAAGGCCTAAGAGGGGGGAGGTCGACCCCAAACACAAATGAGACCTTAATGAAACATCTTAAGCATGAAAAATCAGAGTTTTTATCAGTTATACACAAAGCTCAAAACAACATGCAAAGTAGGTTAAAAGCTAGTGCAAGATTGGGGAATATAAAGCAATAGTCTCACCCTTGAAGAACACTTGAAGAGCAGTAGGTCCAACCCCCCTCTTCTGATCAAAACCAGCTCTAAACTCCAAGAACAAGCCCTCAAGACCTCAATAATCCAAGTATGGTGTAACACTAGGTGTCTTAGTGCAATACTAAGAACAAAACACACTTTTGAGCCCTCTAACACACACAAATGAAGAGAGAGGGAGATATAGAGAGAGAGTGGTGTATATATGCTATATAACTTTGATTTTGCTGAACCTCCTCAAAGGAGAGGGAAGGTCTCCTTATATAGAGGAAGACAAAGTGTTAAGCTTCTAAGGAAAGCTAAATAAAAGGGTCAAGGGGGCAAGCTTCTAAGAGAAGCTAAGGCAAAGGGTCTGAGCTTCTTGAGGAAGCTAAGACAAAGGGTCAAGCTTTCTTAAGAAACTTGAGCAAAGGGAGCAAGCTTCTCCAAGAAGCTTGGGCAAAAAGGTGCAAAGGGTGCAATTCCTCCATACACGTATATGGAGGACAAGTCCATGCACTCCAGCCGGCATAGTTGGCATGCACAATGCCTGAAAATGGAAAAAAGGGGGCACCGGCTAGAAAAGGATACCATTGGCCAACGAAATGGCCGACCGGCCAAAAGTTTGAGCTGACCGGGCAAACAAATGGTCGGTAGAGAGAAAGAAAGGTCGGTGGTCTCATGCCACGGCCAGTGGGTTTAAGGGATGGCTGACAGGCCACCTCCTACCCTTAGAAGCATAAAACACAAGTCCTTGGTCCACGACCAAGCACAAAACAGTCAAGTTGAGAGATCTCAAGGCACAGCGCGCAGCCGAGTCCTTCGGGAACTCAAAATAAACACAAACAAGGAAGATCATCGAGTGTTCAAACGATGACGTCCAAGTCTTGAGGATGGTAAAAAATGGGGTGTCTACAGCTTGCTGTCAAATTGTGTTCCATTGTCTGCAACTATTGCTCTTGGAATCCCAAATCGGGTGATGATGTTCTTCCATATGAAGCTCTTTACATCAACATCTCAGATTTTGGCAAGGGGTTCAGCTTCTATCCACTTGGTGAAGTAGTTTGTTGCCACCAGCAGGTATTTTCTTTGTCCAGTTGCTTGGGGCAGTTTCCCAACGAGATCCATGCCCCATTGGGCAAACGGCCAAGGACTGGATACTGGGTTCAGGTCTGCTACTGGTTGGTGTATTAGAGGTGCAAACCTTTGACATTTTTCACACTTCTTGACATAGGCCTCTGCATCTTTCTGCATGTAGGGTCACCAATACCCCTGGGTAATGGCCCTATGGGCAAGTGATCTGCTCCCAGCGTGGCTTCCACAAATTCCTTCATGAATTTCATATAAAAAATCTTCAACTTGTAAAGGATGTACACACCTCAAAAGGGGTCCAGTGAAGGATCTTCAGTCAAGATGTCCCTCTGCGGTCAGACTGAATCTTATCGACTTCAATCTGATCTTGTGTGCCTCCTTGTGGTCATCTGACAACTTTCCTTCTTTCAGGAATGCAACAATTGCATCCATCTAGCTTGGTCCCATGTCCACACACATTGCTTCACGCTCTGTGGTCAGTGGTTCAATGCTTGGGCCCGACAAATAGTCAACCATTATTGTTCTTGCTTTTCCAGGTTGTACTGCACTAGCTAGGTTGACCAATGCATCGGCATGACTGTTATCATCTCGGCTAACTTGAAGTAGTCGGCAGTTCTAAAACAAGGCTGCCAACCTGATGACCTCTTTTGCGTAGGCCAACATCCTTTCATCTCGGGCTGCAAACTCGCCTATTGTCTGGTTAACTATAAGTTTGTGAGTCACAAAAGACTATTACCTAATCTGCTTGTACTGCTGCTGCCAGTTTCAGTCCTGCAATGAGTGCTTCAAATTCTGCTTCATTATTTGAGGCGTTGAACCCCAAACGAATCGATTGTTCTAGTATCTGCCCATCTGGAGATATCAGTACTACTCCTGCTCTCGCTCCCTGTCGGTTTGAACTCCCATCAACGAATAGTCGAAAGGAGTCGCCGATGTAAATGCTGCAGGGTCTGAGTTTTTCCTCTTTCCTTTGTTCTTTCGCCTTTGGCTGGGCTCCTCCTTGCTTGTTTTGGACATCGCTCACCTTGGCTCAACGGAGCCTGATGTACGATGGATTCTGGCGTGAACTCGGCCATGAAGTCCGCCAAAACTTAGCCTTTGATTGATGTTCTGGGTCTAAACTCCAGGTCATACTGTCCCAAGGCTACTGCCCATCTGGCTATTCTGCCTGTCAGATCTCCTTGCTGGAGCAAGGACTCAAGGGGTGCCTCTGTTAGCACCACAAATTTATGTGCTTGGAAGTAATGGTTCAGCTTCTTTGAAGCCATTACTAAAGCCAGTGCCAATTTCTTTAAGGGTAGATACCTTGTTTTCTGCATCGGCCAGGGTTTGTTTACATAGTAAATAGCCCTTTGCTCCCCTTTTTCTTCTTGGATTACTCCTGCGCTTATCGCATGTTCTGAAACTGCTAATGTAGACACCCTATTTTTGACCAACCTTAAGACTCACACGTCACCGATTGAGTGCTTGGTGATGTTGCATATTGTGCTCGTTCTGAGGTCACGGAGCCTCGGCTGCGAGCCTTGCCTCCAGACTTCCGGACTCTTTTGTGCTTTGTCTCGATTTGCGAACCAGGCCCTATTTTCTTTGTTTTCTCTTCCCAAAGGGAGGGAGAGGTCTTGCAGATCATCTCTCAGTAGCCGTAGGCTACGTTTCATGGTCGTAGGCCATTTTTTCCCGTCTGGAGCCCGGTTCCCAGTTTTCGGAGCCGTCGGCTGTGCGCCTCGGTTCGGGACCGCTTAACTACCTCCGTTTGCTCCGGTTTTTGGTACACACCTTATTTCCTCCCTTTTGAGGGACACTGTGGCCCGAGAGACCAACTTCGTGGTTGAACACCACTTCCGGTGCCTAACAGCCTATTTTCGGGGCCTCGAACTGTGTGTTTTGGCCCCTGAACTTTCATTTTGCATCCGTCTTGGTCCGTTTTTGGCAGGGACCTTATTTTCATTGTTAGAAAGGTTATAGGAAGGTGGAAGGCCAGCAATTTGTCTGAAAAACCAGTTTTATTTCTTCATCGCTCTTCATCGCCCGTTTTCTTCACTAGGAAGCTGGTTTTTCCCACTCATGGGCCACTTTTTCTGATTTTCCACCATATCATTGTGTTGTACACACCTAGTAGGCCACCAATATGGGTTGGCCGGCCAGCAATTGTTCTTGACCCTTTTGAACCCCTCTAAAAAGCTGGTTTTTCTCTCTCCTGGTTCACATTTTCTGGGTTTTGACCATACAGCTGTGTTGCACTCATCTGGGAGGCCACCTTTTTGGGGTGGCCGGCCAGCAATTCTTTTGACCCTTTTGACCCCTGGTCGGCCGACCAAGGGAGGTGGCCGGCCGGCCACTTGGCCCTTTTGCACCTGGCCGGCCATGTTTGTCCCTTCTAGTGCATTCCAGCTGTGCCAGCTGTTTTACACCAGACCCTCTGTCCGAGGGTCTGTCCTTTTGGGGGGATTTTTGAATTGGTTTTTCCCCCCTTTTTCCTTGGCTTCTCTCCCTCTATATAACCACCACCCCACCTCATTTTACAAAGGTTAGAAGCTTTGGGCTGAGAGTTATACATACAACCTCCTATATCTCTACTTCAAGCCTCCAAACACCCTTGTTCTTGGCCATTTTACACTACAACTCCTAGCCTACTACCTCCACCATCCATTCCAGCCCCTTGAAGCTGATTTTCAGAGGTTGAAAGCTCACAATCTTGGACCAAAAGCTGCTGCATTGCTGTGCTACAAGGGTAAGTCCTCATTTCCCCTTTTCTTGCACTATTTTGCTCTATACTTTAGCTCCTTTTGCTTGCATTTTTGGGCTTCGACCTGAACTGTAAAGTATCTTATTTTGAGCCCCTCTTCAACTTTGTTGAAGGGCTCTTTGCTGTTTGAGGCCATCTGCTACCCCTTGCCCTCTATCTCTCTTTTAGGGCTATTTTTGCATCATGTTTTAGCCCTACTTGTGAATATTTTCGAGGTTTGATATAAACTGAAAAAAATCTTGTTTTGACCTCCTCTTTAAGTTTGCTTGAGGTCACTTTTCTGTTTGGAGTCATCTCCTTCCTTGCATGCTTCATTTCCACATGCTTTGAACCATGCACTTGAGCATTTGCATAAGTCTTGTTTTTGCCTCTTAGCCACTGAAATCATAGAGGGGTGACCCTCTCACCCCTCATTCTCTTTACTAGCATGTTTGGCCTTCCAAAGAGACCCTATTTTGCATGCATTGAAGTCACTTTTCAGGCTTTTCTGAGAGTTTTGAGGTCTGCCTTGGCTCTGTCCGAGGCCCTTTTGGCCATATTTTATGTCTATGATGCATGTGTAGAGCAATCCCATTCAAGGCCTCTCAAAGAGGCCTTTCTTTGCATGCTTCCGAGATTGATTCCAAGGCCTATTTGGTGTGTTTTAGGACTGTCATAACCCATTTCCAGAGTTAGTTTGGTCTTGCTAAGTGTCTATCTTGTAGGTGCTTAATAACCCCTTGTATGGCCCTTTAAAGGAACCCATTATTTTTGCATATGTTGGCTGCATTTCAGAAGTTATTTGGGCATATTTTGACATGTTTTATTCACTGATTTTGGCTGGTTTGATGAGTTCTCATATGCTTCATATACATGCCATGTAAACCATGTTTGCTAGTCAAAGTTGCATGCTATTTTAGTCCATCATGCTAGCATCTTTTAGTCATGCTTTGAACTAGAAATGTTCATGTTTTGGGACTGCCTTGGCTCTGTCTTTGTGCTTCATAGTCAAATAATGCATGCTTTGGATAGCTATAAGTCAATACGTGTGCCTAGTTTTGAGTTTCGGGGTTCATCTCATGCATCGAGTGCCATGTTTCCATGATTCGGGATCATTTCGCATCATGTTTCAGTACTGGAATTTGCATGTCTGTATGCTATATTTCATGCCTTGCCATGCCTTATTAGAGTGGCATTTGGTGCCTTAGGTTCGGTCCTCGATTTGCGTGCATATGTGCACGCATTTCGATAGTCTCATTTTCATCTTATGGCTACTAATGTGAGTGTGGCTGAGGTCCACTCATGTTGGTGTAAGTCCATCGTGCATTGTGTATGCCATTCCATTTCATAGCATTGCGTATGCTAGGTTGTATGATTAGTCGCATGGTGTATGCCATCTTAGTCTAGAGCATTGTGTATGCTAGGTTGTATATTAGTCGTATTCATGCATGTCATGCATATTGCATTGTGTTTGGGATAAGAGTTAGCCCAAGCACAAGAAATGAGGTACGTTTCGTACTCCGAGTGGCGGAACGTGTCTCAATTTCCGGTCGCCGACACTCCGGATTAACCATGATGGAGTCTCGGCCTTGTTGTGTTTATGCGTGCATTCATTTCATATTGAGTCGTACAATTCGACTCCTCGGTCATCATGCATCGAGATGCGTGATTGGTGGCACGAGAATCGAGGCATGCATACATATGTGAAAATACATTGCCATGCCCCTCTCTTGCTCTCTGTTGCAGCAAATCAGAAAACCGGCAATCTTTTGGAGCTTCGTGCAATATTTTGGGCTTAATTGTAAACAGAGGCTAATTGGGGCATCGCAATGGATTTCTGCGCAAGGCAACTCAAGCATGCATCATCCATCATCCGGAGTAGAGCTGAGGCAGTCCATAGGCTTGCATGCAAATTTATTACTTTCCTAGATTAATTTGTTAATTAATTAGGGTTTTGTATTATTCGGACTGTACTATTTTATTTGGACTGTATATTATTTATTCAGACCCTCCGCGCGAGGGCAATGTTGTAATAAGTGTGTGTGCGTGTGATGTATATCTTCCAACCCACGTCTTTCTCCCTTTTATTTACCAGCTTATGATGGGTTAGATTAGGGCATGTTTTAATTAGCATACAATATGATGCATGTTTGCATTCATTCATGTTGTTTGCATGCACCGGGCTCGGCGCATCACACTCACTGCATTGTATTTCAATTCCGAGTTGAATATATGTTAGCTGTAACATTTCATGATGCATGTTTTGAATAGCCGAGCATGCTATAGTTGCATTTTGCATGTGTTGCATTAGGCATTTCTGTATAGTTAGGATCATGCATTGATTTCTATTAGCTTCTTTCTTGGCTTGGAGTACTCGGTAAGTGGTTATGCTTTAGCATCCTTGCATGCGTGTGAGTGACTGCCATGATAGCATGCTTACCATGAGGCTATATGCTTATGTGATATACCTGCCTGAATGCCTGTGGGTGGAGGTTGATTATCTGAATTGGAGTAATGCATTGACTGTGAGTTTTAAGCCCACTAGATAGTGGCAAAACCATGTTTTCTAAGCCCACCCGAGGGTGGCAAAATCTGCATTTTAAGCCTACTTGCGAGTAGCAAACCGCTTTAAAAAACAAACATGAAATATTTTGTTCCAATTTAGGCGATCCGGTCTATACTTGTATGTTGTGCGCATCACATAGTAAACCTAGGCTAATAACCGGAATAAGAATGCATAATGTTTTCAAAACTCGATATCATGGTTAGTAGAGGCCGATCTTTGATCGGGCGAGCGGGGGTGCTCACGAAGTGACCTTCCCTAATCGTACCCAAGTTTCCGAGCCGAGGCAACTTTGGTGATGACGGACACGTGGCCTTAGGCAACGAGTGAGGGTTTCCTAAATTTCCCAAAATAAAATATTTAGGTGGCGACTCTGTATCTGGCAAAGCAGTCCATGTTTGGCACTTCTTTCTAAAAATCTGTTTTCTCAAAACGATTTGCCGGATTTGGACTCTTTGGTTTAGATTAAAGAACCGTGACAATTTGAGTCCGAACTGTGGTGAGCCCAAAATAAACAGAACGGGGACTCACCCTCCCGGGGACGTTCGGGGACGTCTACAGTTTCTGGCGACTCCGCTGGGGATTTAGAGAACTTGACTCGAACTCATGATATCTTGTTTTGACTACACTTATGTGTTTCTTTGCATTGCATGTGCCTTGGTGCGCCTAGGATACCGTGTTTTGCCATCTGCTATTCCTGAGCGGTTTGCCAGAGGCCTTGCGTGCGATAAGGCTTACCGATTACGGGCTCTACCAGTGTGGAAACACAAACCCCGGTTTTACCGGGGCACCCTTTTGACCATTCGACCTAGTGCATATCGAAATCCATAGTGACCATTCCAAGTCTAGGACAGGTTGCTTACCCGATTCTAAGTTGTTTGAAGCCGCTGCGTGCGTAGTGAAACCCTAGCTCCTGACAAAATAGGACAGGGAAACCCTACCCCAACATAGGGGTGTTTTGGCTCTCACTTATCTGTTATGTGCTTTTAAAGGGCGTCTCTACAGGAATGCATGTATCAGTTTGCGAGTTTGAGCATCAGGCCTGTGGGCATCAGTTCAGTTATTTTGGGAATCAGTTATCTGCGGGTATCAGATTCAGTTTTCGGGGACAGTGATTCAAGGATAATGATCAGTGTTGGAGGATAGTGTGTATTCAGCTTACCGACTGTGTGTTGTTACGCCAACTGTGTGTTGTGTGTTTATTTTAAGTTGTTATGCTGTCCGTTTGTCTGGTTATTTATTTCCTTATTGCTTTATTTTTCTTTTTGCTAGGGGGCAGTTTTAGCACAATTGCTTCAGACCCAAGCAGATATTCCCCAAGCACTCTGGACAAGAGGTCGTCGACTCAATCGATCTGAGGATCTGGTTGACGGACAGCCAGTGTTACACTCTCTACCCCCGGGTTGTTAGACGAAGGCCGAGAAGGCGTAGTGTGTCTGAACAGAGGCTACCAGAGCAGTGGTCTACCCTAGCAGTGAACAGCCGGACTGAGGTGTCAGTTTCTGCCATAGAGATACACATACCAGTCAGTCAGCAAGATCAGCAGAATATTGCCAGGATGGAAGAAATGGATGTGCCAGCTCCAAGAGAACATGAAGCAAATGCAGGAGGACGCTGTTCGCCAAGCAGAGTTCTCTAAACAGCAAGCTACAATCATGGCCCAGCAGGCCGAGCTCATCACTAGACTCCAGCAGCAAGCTGGAGCATTAGCCTCACATCCAGTCCCTCCCCCACCAGGGGTATCGCTACCTGAACAGACACCAACTGTCCAGAATGTCCTGCCAAATACCCAGAACATCTTGCCAAATGTCCAGACTATTCAGGAGGACACAGACATTCCAACGGGGCCGGCTCCGCCCCCACTTCCACCTCAATTGTCCAAGGCACATACGCCTATCAACCACCCGGACTCTCCCTTCGAGCTCAAAATAGACCCAACAGCATTGAAATTGAGCAAGCTCGAGAAGCTGTTCAAAAAGTCCCAAGGGGTAAAGGCTATTTTGGATATCAAGGACGAATATACCGATGTGGCTGTAACGCTACCGGATAGGTTCAAGATGCCGCAAATCGATCGCTTCGACGGGTCTGGGGATCCCATGGTCTACCTTCGACTCTTCTCAAATATACTACGGCCAATGGGCCTCACCAGACCGCAGAAGCTTTCGCTGTTCGGCCGGACCCTATCGGGTGTGGCCGCTATCTGGTACGCGAAGTTAGAGGATGATGTCAAGCGGAGTTGGGATGAGATGGCCGAGGCCTTTGTTGCACAATACTCTTACAACACTCAAATCGAGATTACAACCCGTGATCTTGAAACAACAAGGCAGGAGCCTAAAGAGAGCTTCTCAGATTTCGTAACTCGGTGGAGGGCGAAGGCTTCAATGATGACCCTGAGGCCTACCGACAAAGATCAAATCAGGATGATTGTGCGCAATCTCCAGCCAAAACTAATGCAAAAAATGATTGTACTCCCCTTCCCTACTTTTTCAGATCTGCACGAGATGGGGGTGCAAATCGAAGATGCAATGAAACAGGGTCTGATTGACCAAGATAGAGAGCAGCCCAGGAGGACTTTCAACCGTAACAACAATGCAGGCCCGAGTGGCGCTGCAACTGCAAGAGCTTCGGAGGTGAGCATGGTCACCACCATTCCCCCTCCCTTTTCAAGACCCATGGCAGCCACACCTTTTTCCAGTACATCCGGAAGTAATACGCAGACCACCAAATACCAACCCAGAGGCCAAAGAACCTTCACGCCCTTATATATGCCCCTGTCCAAGGCTCTGGGGGTATTAATCAGGAAAAGGCATTTGAAGCCCCTAGAGCCGAGGCCACTACCAAATCCACTCCCTCCCTCTCATGACCCAGCAAAATACTGCGCGTATCACCAACAACATGGTCACGACACTGACCATTGTTTTAGATTGCGTCACGAGATCCAGGATCTTATTGACAAGCAGGTGATTGCACCTCCCGAAAAACCCAATGTCACAACAAATCCTCTCCCACCACATAACCAAGCACCCCCTCCCAACAGAATCAACTTTATCCAAACTGGGGTCGTATCTTACGATCCTAGTATCTATATCACCCCATCCCACCTACCTAAGCCGGAGGTGCTCCTTCCTGACTGCACTGACTCTTTGTGCATATTGGACATCTCCACAACCCAACCAGAGCCAACGGTGGTGACCATCGAAGATGGGACAGGGCAGGTTTTAGAGGAGAGTGGAATTGTCGAGTCTGGGATTGAGCAATCTGGGAGTTTCGCTAGGGAAGCCTATGATCTGAGTGAGTACATTCTGTCAGCAGGCCAGGTCGGGCCGGGTATAGAATTGCTAGAAAAGGAAGAGCTGTGTGTGATCCAGGGGAATGGATTTGAGCAAGGGGCAGATGATTTGACGGCTGTGGAAGAGGACTTTGCCAACCTCCAGTTTTTCAATGACCAGGACCCAGGGGATGCGACAGTCAACTGGTTTGATTATGAGGAATCGGCAGAGGCTATTGGATGGTTGGATGATCAACCAGATGTTGTGGAAGAGTTCCAACCAGAACATAGCCCGGCAGGGGCGAGAATATCAGTGGTGGCCGGAAGGGCCGGAAGTCAGATTACATTGCCGGAGAGCGCCGGTACGAAGAATTTCGCTCAGGATCAGGGCATTGTGAATGCAGGGAATATTGGACAACCAGCCGTACTGACGCAGTTGGAACAAGAAAGATCTGGGGATTCTGAGAGGATCAGGAAAGCTAAAGCCCCCGTGGGGACCGAAAGTGCTATGAGCATGAGAACAGAAGATGCTGCAAGCATGTGGGCTGAAAGTACTTCGAATATAATCATACCGGAGCCGGATGGGTGTCTGTCAGCTGCCGATGGAATGTGGTGGGAGGACGATGATTTATGTCTTGTCCACACAGATGAAGATTGCTGAAACCATCAGCCAGACGACATCTGGTATATTGGTGAGGTTGATCATATGACGAGAAGCGGGCGGTATTTCAAGCCCCGGCACCTGGACCAACCAGAGGCATCTGGGAAGGATAAGGAAACTGAAAAGCAGAAACAGAAGCAGATCGAAGAAGAAGCTGTACTGAAGCAGCTGAAGAAAATACAAGCAGACATCTCCATCTGGGGACTGCTTATGGCATTACGAGTGCACAGACAGGCTGTTCTATCTGCTATGGACAAGGCCAAACTCTCCATAGATACCACACCAAAGCAGCTAGTTGGACTAGTCTTTCTGGGAGGAGCTACCCCAATGATGACTTTCTCTGATAAGGAACTACCACCTGAGGGCGCGAACCATAATAGGCCACTCTACATCTTTGTGGAGTGTAGAAATAAATGGATACCCGTGGTACTCGTTGACACAGGGTCCGCAATCAACGTCTGCCCGGCAAGGACAGCCTATGCCATCGGTTTAAAGAACGCCGACTTTGTACCAACAGCCCAGGTGATTCGGGCATATGACAACACGAGCCGGGAAATAATGGGGACGGTAAAAATCCAGACCAAGGTTGGGCCAGGACAACATGAGATAGACTTCCACGTCTTAGAAGTTCTGGCAACCTTCAATCTGCTTTTGGGGCGGCTGTGGTTGCACCAGGTGAAGGTCGTCTCGTCCACTCTGCATCAGATGGTGAAATACCCCTATGGAAAGAGAGTAGCCATTGTTTTCGGGAATTCATCGATCCAACCACCTCCGGAGGTATCTACACCAGTCCTAGAAATTGAGCACGGCATGGAGGATATGTTTATGTCAGGGTTTACCTTAGCCGAGGCTCGGGTTGTGTAGAACATCATGGCTGTTAATGAGGGAGTATATGTCAGTGCTCAATCTGTATACCTCATGAACAAGCTTCAACACATCCCCGGGATGGGATTGGGAAAGAGCGGCCGGAAGGGCGTCGCAGCATTGGCCGAAGTGCCACATAACCCCCATACCTTTGGTTTGGGTTATCAGCCCACCAAAGAAGATTGGATAAGGAAGGGGAAGGAAATGGCTGGGAGAGCCAGAGCAAGGCAGGCTGGAAAGCCTTTTGAGCTGATGCATAGGCCCATTCAGGGTACCCTAAACGGACGCTTCGTCCGGGAGGGGGAGGACTTTCCGTTTTGTGGCTTTCCAGAGCCGTGGCTGAACGCGGAGAGGAAGCGCATACCAGGTTTTGAGATCTTCTTTGATCTGCAGTTATCCGGGGAGGATGTTGCCGAAGAGCAGATGGACCCATTGGCTGAGGCTGAGCAGAGCAAGAAAGTGCAGTCTGAGGACACCGAACTTGAGATGGGGGTAGCGCTGGCATGTTTACTTTCAGATCCTCCGATCGACCAGAAGTGCTTGGGGGATAACTTCTCGGTATGCGCGATCGGGAATGAAACGGCTGCAGGCCTACCAGCAACTATTTTAGATGCATCTATCGCACCTTCTCTCATTTGGCAATATGAAGAGGGATTTTTGTTCAGTAGCACCGGGTCAGGTAGTGAGCCGGAATCTGATTCCACCGAGTCTTGTGAGTCGGAATCAGGTTCCAACTCGACTGAGTCTGAGTCTGGTAATCCTGGGGATGATAACCCGGATACCACAGTCTTGTCCAGGTCGTCTTTTTCTTTCTCCTTTGAGTCTACTGTAACCGAGGAATCGGACGATTTGGATGTGCTTAATGAGAATCAAGTAGCTGTGGTTTCTAAGTACTTTTCTGTGCCCTTGATTTATTGCATTAATTCAGACTTTCAAAATTTTGACGAAAACGACGAGGACAAAATTCCTCCGGTTTTGCAATGCTTAATTGAACAAGAGCAGGAAAGATTTGTTAAACCATTAGTTGATGAAATCACTACTGTGAATGTTGGTACTGAGGAGGACTCGCGGCTGGTCCAGATCGGGTCCACGTTGTCTTCAGAGGAAGGCGAGCGCTTAGTCGCTTTATTAAAAGATTTCAAAGATGTTTTCGCGTGGTCCTACGAAGACATGTCTGGGATCGATCCTAAGATTGTACAGCACCGGATCCCTCTTGACCCCGAGGCCCGACCCGTTAAATAGAAACTCAGGAGGATCCGCCCGGATTGGGCTCTCAAGATTAAGGAAGAGGTTACCAAGCAAATCGACGCAGGCTTCCTGCTGGTATCCGAATACCCGACTTGGTTGGCCAACATCGTTCCGGTGCCGAAGAAGGATGGCAGGATCCGAGTATGCGTGGATTTCAGGGATTTGAACAGAGCCAGTCCGAAGGACGACTTTCCCTTGCCGCATATTGATGAGTTAGTGGACTTCACAACAGGGCATGCTTTGCTTTTATTCATGGATGGCTTCTTCGGCTACAATCAGATAGTAATGGCACCTGAAGACTGGGAAAAGACTGCATTCATCACCCCGTGGGGGACATACTGCTATAGAGTCATGCCGTTTGAGCTGAAGAATGCTGGAGCTACTTATCAACGGGCCGCGACCACAATATTGCATGACATGATCCACAAAGAGGTTGAGGTGTACGTGGACGACATGATTGTTAAGTCAAAAAATATGGAGGGCCACTACACCGCCTTGCAAAAGTTCTTTCAAAGGATCAGAGTATTCCGGTTGTGGCTGAATCCTCAGAAATGTACGTTCGGTGTTACAGCGGGAAAAATGTTGGGGTTTCTGATTACACAGAGAGGTATCGAAGTCGACCCTTCCAAAATCAAGGCCATCGTAGAAATGCCACCACCAAGGACTGAAAAGGAGGTGCGAGGCTGTCTGGGTAAAGTGCAATTCATAAGACGGTTTATCTCAAAATTAACCTTGACTTGTGAACCACTTTTTGGTCTCCTGAAGAAAGGCAAGAAATTCCAATGGGACGGCTGATGCCAAGCTGCGTTTGAACAGATCAAGGAATACTTACAGAACCCGCCCGTGTTGTCACCGCCAGAGCCGGGGAGACCGTTGATATTATACCTTTTAGTGACTGAGACCATAATGGGCTGTATGCTCGCGCAAGAATCAGAAGACAAAGTGGAGAGAGCCATCTACTATCTGAGCAAGAAGATGCTACAGTATGAGACTCACTACACACCGTTGGAGAAGGCTTGCTTAGCTTTGGTGGGCTACCAGGAAGCTGCGGCACTACCTATTAGCTCACTCCGTAATGTTGGTTTCACGACTCGATCCTATCAAGTATCTTTTTGAGAAACCAGCACTTACGGGTAGGCTAGCTCATTGGTTGCTTTTGCTCTCCGAATTCGATTTAAAATATGTGACACGCAAGTCAGTCAAGGGAAGAGCAGTAGCAGAATTCTTAGTTGATCATCCAGTGGAAGGGGGTGAAGCAGTTGAGTACTTATTCCCAGATGAGGCCATTTTGCATATCGACGACGAATTTTGAACGATGTACTTTGACGGAGCGTCAAACCAGTACGGGTATGGGATAGGAGTGTTGCTAATAACACCTGACAAGTCCCGTATCCCTCTAGCCTTCAAACTCCGGTTCAAAGTCTCGAACAACGAAGCAGAATATGAGGCATGCATTGCCGGTCTAGAAGCAGCCCTGGAACTAGGGGCAAGACGGTTGGACGTCATCGGGGACTCGAACCTTGTTGTGTCTCAAGCAAAAGGAGACTAGAAAGTCAAAGAAGAAAAGATGATGATGTATCACTAGACCTTGGATTTGTTAATTCCTCGGTTTGAGAAGCTAAACTTTGCTCATCTACTAAGAGAGAACAACAGGTTCGCAGATTCTTTAGCAACTCTATCTTCCATGATAGACATCCCGTTCGGGGTCCGGATGCGTCCAGTCATCATTGACCAGAAATTTGCGCCAGCCTACGAGTCGATTGCTGCTATAGATGAGGTTCAGGACGAAAACCCCTGGTATTATGACATTTGGAATTTCTTGGAGAAGGAAGCATACCCGCTAGGGGTAAATGCCAAGGATAAAAGGGCAATCAGAAGAATGGCCGTTCAGTTTATCATCTGTGGGGGTAAGCTGTATAAGAGAGGCCATCTGGGAATGCATAAGCTGTGTGTCGATGCCGAAGAATCAAAGCGTCTAATGGAGGCCATCCATGGAGGGGAATGCGGTGCACACATGAACGGAGTAATGCTAGCACGGAAGATCCTCAGACACGGTTACTACTGGTCCACCATGGAAGAGGATTGTATCGGTTTTGTCCGGCGATGCCACAAATGTCAAATTCATGCAAATCGCATGAACATTCCGCCGTCGAAGCTGTACAATATGACTTCGCCATGGCCATTTTCAGTCTGGGGAATTGATGTGATCGGGGTTGTCACTCCAAAGGGGTCAAATGGGCATGAGTTCATCCTGGTCGCGATAGATTATTTCACGAAGTGGGTTGAGGCCCAATCCTATGCGGTGTTGAAGGCTTCACATGTTGCGAAATTTATCAGAAACAACATCATCTGTCGCTACGGAGTCCCAAACGAGATAATTTCAGATAACGGTTCCCACTTCAAGAAGGAAGTGATTGACTTGCTGGAAAAATACAACGTGGCTTTTCATAAGTCATCTACCTATCGGCCGCAAACCAATGGAGCAGTTGAGGCCGCCAACAAGAATATCAAACACATATTGCAGAAGATGGTGGAAACCTACCGGGACTGGCCAGATAAGCTGCCGTTTGCTCTGTGGGGCTACCGAACTTCAATCAGAACTTCTACTGGGGTGACTCCGTATTCATTGGTTTATGGGATGGAGGCCGTTCTACCTATCGAAATTGAGGTTCCGTCATTGCGAGTATTGGCTGAGTGTCAAATAGCCGAAGCAGATTGGCAGCAGAGCAGATTTGAGGAACTCATGCTTTTTGATGAGAGGAGACTGAAAGCACTGTACCATGTTCAAGGTTATCAGTGCAGAATTGCCCGGGCTTTCAACAAGAAAGTTAAGTCCAGGAATCTAAAGGAAGGAGATTTGGTGCTCAAGGACAACCGAGCTCCCATCCACGACCCAAGGAGCAAGTTTAGACCCAATTGGACTGGTCCCTACATCATTAAGTTTATCTGGTCAGGTGGAGCTGTGGTTCTGATGGATCTAGATGGCCTAGAGTTCTCACAACCGATCAATATGGACAAATTGAAGAAATATTACCCTTGAGAGGCTCGCTAGGCCGAAAACCCGAAAGGGCGGCCTAGGCAAAACTCAGAGCACAGAAAATTTGAAATTATAAAAACTGAGCTCGCAAGGTTGAAAACCCGCAAAGGGCGACCTTGGCAAAAGTTAGAGCATAAAAGGAGAGTGAAAATACCCGAGTGAACCTGAGCCTGAACTATGTAAGGCTTGATTCCCATCTTTGGGATACGTAGGCAACTTCATCCTGAAGTTCAGCCATAAACTTTTTCCCTGATCAACTTTGTCCATTTGATCATCTCGGCTATCTTTGTCTATTCAGCATTCAAGAGTTCGGTTTAGATCTCCGGTGCAGTGCTTTTCAGACTAGGGGCAACTTTCCGTTGCCATACAGTGCCGCGGTACTATTCAGACTAGGGGCAACTTTCCAATTGCAGGGGTCCGGGGTTGTACATCTCAGTGATAGATCTCAGGCGTGTCCAGTTCTGATCCATATCGAAAATGGTTTTGAAAAGTTTTAATAAAAGTTGACTTTGTTCAAATTAATCTTTTTACAACTTAGACCATTTTTGGACCAAAACGGAAAATTTTCAGTACCCACAACCTTCAATTTCATTGATTTCAAAACAGAGTTCTCCTGCTCTTGCATACAAATTGAAGTTGCTTTTTATTACATTCATAAAGAAAGCTTGAAAGTACTAGTAAAGCAATAAATCCGGGGCATAGATAAGTCAGGTGTCCCTGCGCCCCCTCCCAGAGCTGGTCGAAGCCTCTGATGCCAAGCTGGGCCCAATCTATGCCTCTTCATTGAGCCAATCTAAGCACTCATAAGACAAAGTGCAACTGAAAGTGGGAGCGGGGGCCAGGAGCTCTCTAGTCCTCCATGTTGTGGCATAACGGGCAAGCTGTGCGCCTCGAACCGGGAATGCGGCAGGATACTCTATCCCCTCTGGCGGGCAAGTCTGATCATGACCAAACTGGCGCTGGAATCGGAACGAAAGGTAGAACACACAGTGAGTCAGACCAATCAATTGGATCCTGGTCTGCCGGGACATGCTATAGCTCATTGCCGGGAGATTGAGCCAAGGACAGCGCCAAGCAATGCGATCTGCAGACAAATTGCACATCCAGTCGAACCACCACCCCTCATCGAGGGCATCGACTAGGCGTTGTCGAAAGAAGTAGCCGCGAGCTGAGTAGGCTGGGCAAGAGTCCACGACCTGCAATTTATCCATCAACCATACCTGGGGAGGGATAAAAAATGAGAGAATAAAGAATAGAGAGATGTACGATGAGAGAAAAGTAAGAAAAGGGTTTTGTGAGAAAAATCGAGCCCGAGGGTCGAGTGATGTGAGCAATATATATGTGAGATTGGGTGGGAAACATTACCTGCAGCAGTAGTGGACTCCTCGCAAACCCAGTCGTCTCCTGGCGATAGAAAGCATCCAAGCCCATCAGTGTCTCGGCCAATGTCATAGCGATGCAGCTCTTTTCTCCTTTCAAGCCTTGAGAAACTTCAATCAGACGAATGCTAGATCCATTAAAGCCTGGGGCAAGCAAAAAGTGAGATAGCATACACAAGCAAAGGGCGTGTTGCCGAAAACCTTGCCAATGATGGTTGCCGCGGTCACCGGCATCAGAAAAGCGATGAATCAAGCCGAGGATGTCCAGTTCCCCGTTGCAGATCAGAGACCGAGCGTCATGTATGGTGAGCCCACACATCCGCCCTAAAGCTTGGGCGTGGCCGAAGCGAAACTGAGGCAAAATTTCTTCATGGCGTTCAGATTCCATCAAAACTTGAAAATCTTCGAAAGTTGGACATACCTCTTGCCCGCCGAAGCTAAAAACATGTGTTACCGGGTTCCAAAACCTCGCCGCGGTGTGAAGGAAGGTAAGGTACAGCGGAGTACGGCTCAGCGTGAATAGTGCATTCAAGCCGAAACCCCAGAAGTTCAACTTTTCCGAGCCATCTAGAGAAGTGATCCAAGCTGTGAGATTTTTGACGAGAAACGCCTCCATTTTTGGTGCAAAACTGAGATGAAATGAATCAACCACGAGGCTGGGACTTTTAAAGAGGATAGGGCACTGTTCGGGGGACACGTGTCGAAAAACTGGTGGTTGCTGAGCTAAGTGGCCGGCCGGCCACCCCTCTCTCCTCTAATACAAAAAGCTGGTCGGCCAGCTCCCAAAGGTGGCCGGCCATACTGCAAAGTGTGTCTTTGGTCCTGTTCTACCCTCTAGAAGGAAGTTCCTAGCATTTCCATGCATCGGGAGTGTCGAAGGCCTCCATTCCCCTCTGATTCGGATGCGTTCCGACACCCAGATCGTCCGAAATACACTTTGTTTATAGAGTTGTTGTTAAGTTTTGCTTATCGAGTTGTTGTTTTGCTTATCGAGTTGTGGCTTTGTTTGTCGGGCTGTTTTGTTTATCAAATCTTGCTTATCATAGTTGTCGAACTTTGTATTTTGAGTCGTTACTCTTTGTTTAAATCAACATTGTTGTGTCTTGCTTATCGAGTTGTAAACTTGCCAAGATGCTGTTATTTCTTGGTGAGTTAAGTTGTTTAGTTTGTTGCGTCGGTTCACTACTTGCCTTGGCAAGTACACAATGCACATTTCCATTCAATCTCATCTTCGTGCAAAATGATGCGATACGATGCTAAGAACATAAAACACAACACTTTTTTCAAAAGCTGTTTTATTCCATCATGCTTCCTTTGTTACAACATTTTTTACAACAAGGGTACAAGTTTTACAGAAAATAAAACTGCCTAACAATGTACAATGTGCTACAACTACTAGTAAAAAAGAAAATAAAGCAGGAAACAGCTGCATCAATGCTCTCAAGAGCAGGAATAAGAGGCCCTTTTCGTCCTCTTCTACTGGTGGGCGAGCTCCCAATAGGTAGATCCAGGTGGCCTCCCACTGGCCCATGTCCTCGTCATATGGGATTGCCCAACCTCCCACATCAAGGCCAGTCAATACCGCGAAGTCAAACGGGGTCATAGTCATGTCCCCGGTAGCAGAGAAATGGAAGGAGTTGGTGGTGTCCCACCATCTCTCTACCAAAGCACCCATCAGCGTCTTACTAGCAGGACAGCGAGATATCCCAGTGCAGAAGGGCCCAAACCCTGCCACGTCAACCAAATCCCGGACAGCCTCCGGGAGCTCGGCGTACCACTCTCTCGCTATGATGGAGCCATATCCTCGCGCAGTGCGAGAAGTCACCTGCATTCAGGATGAACACATGTATTCAGTTTCAGAATGAAATGTATAAGCTGCGTGCAAATGAAATGAATAAACTGCGTGCAAATGAAATGTATAAGCTGTGTGCAAAATCAAATCAGATACAGAATCTGGGCTGTGTGTTCAGAAAATTCAACAACGAGCTGTGTGTTCATCTCAAAGTTTGGGCTGTGTGTTCAACTCTCAATCAGTGTGTGCTGTGTGTTCACCTCAACAATGAGCTGTGTGTTCGACATCAAGTGTTTGGGCTGCATGTTCAACTCTCAATCAGTGTGGGCTGTGTGTTCATCTCAAAGTTCGAGCTGTGTGTTCAACATCAAGTATTTGAGTTGTGTGTTCAGATTTCAAAGTGTGGGCTGTGTGTTCATCTCAAAGTTTGGACTGTATGTTCAACTCTCAACGAAAGTGTGCTGTGTGCTCACAATCAGAAAAATGGGCTGTGTGTTCATCTCAAAGTTCGAGCTGTGTGTTCAGATTTCAAAGTGTGGGCTGTGTGTTCATCTCAAAGTTTGGGCTGTGTGTTCAATTCTCAAACAAGTGTGTGCTGTGTGTTCACAATCAATATACGAGCTGCGTGTTCAGAAAGTCAGAGTGTTTGAACTGTGTGTTCAAGATGCAAATGGAATACGGTGTTATAGACTAAACATTCAAAACAAGCTGTGTGCTTGAGTGAGCAGATAAACATAGCGAAAGCACGAAATGCACGGAAAATGCAGAATACATTGCAGAAAATGTAAAAGTGAAGTAAATACCTCTCGCGCCTGATGAGAGAGGTGGGACTCCGGCTCTCGCAAAAGCAGATCCCCAGGCACTCGATCATCGAAATCAGTGAAATGATAAAAAATCGCCTGAGGGAGGATATGTGTCGGAGGGTCGTACCTCTCGGGGATGAATGGCCGAATCCTCGGGGGTAAAGACATAATATTTGGATCACCTCCGGCACCTGGAGAACCTCCGCCATGGGGAAAATGACCCACCATCTCAAGAAATCTGCAAAAAGGAGCAAAAATGAGCAAAATGAGCCAAAATTGGAAAAAGCCAACAAAAGTCAACTCTCGGGAAATGGAAAAGTCAACAAAAGTCAACTCTCGAGAAAATCTTCCAAATATTGAGACAAACTTACCTCAAGTAGTGAAAATGAGAAAAGAAGCACCGAAATCAAAATTTAATCGGTTCAAAATGTTGAAAACCGAAAGATTTCGCGAAACAACTTGGCGTGGGGCGTTGGAAAATGCGTATAGAGTTTAGATCTGAGGAAGAAAATGGTTTGGGAAGGAGGAGAGAGCAGTTTCGGAGCTGAAGTTATGAGCAAAAGGTGTTTGGATAAGCACATTTAAAGAAATGAGAGCAAAAAGACCAAACTGCCCACTGTTTTGGCTAGGTGGCCGGCCGGCCACCTTTTCTGGTAGGCCGGCCACCCCTCTCCCTCAAACCTGGCCGGTGGCCTCCCCCTTGAACCAAACCTGGCCAGCAGCATTCCCAAGGTGGTCTCCGAGGTCTCTGCAAATTTTGGTGATAATTGGAGTCCCCGGCACCCGAGAAAGTACAAGGAAAGTGCACTTTTTGTCGCAAAAATCCCTCCGCGGGAACTGCAACTCCAACTTTCGATGCGTATTTCATCGTTACTCGTCAAAAGTGAGGTGTATCATTTTTGAATATGTTGTGACCCCTCCGGGAGGTAAACCGGAGGTCGCGATTGAGCCACCTTCGTCGAAACTTGCATTGCTTTGCTCGTTGTTTCGTTTCAAAATGTGCATTTGAGTTTACACTTATCCTGCATTATTATGCACGTCACTCGCATTCTCATGCACACCACTTGCACTGCTCTGCACGTTTCATGAGTATTGTCATACCCTTGTGCTTAACTTGCGTTGTCACGCGCGTTGCTTCTCGCGTTGTCACGCGCGTTGCTTCTCGCATTGCGATGCACTCACCCATTTGTCTGCATTCGATATCACGCTGAACATATGTTGCTAACTATGTTGTGCTTGTTGAGTTTCCTCCTTTTGTAGGCACGATATTGTATGTACGGTTCATTTGAGGCTAGTGCGACCGAACGAGCCGCACAGGTATTATATCCCCTCCGTGTGAGACGTGGCGAGAACTCAACGATTCTCCGCATTCTTCAACTGCATGAAATGTAGTATTGTTTTGCATTCTTGCTTAAAACTGTTGCATCTATTGTGAATATTTGCTTCATTACAGCTTGCTGCTTCGCATGATCATTGAGTTACATCCGGCTTTGTGCATATCGCTTTGCATTTTGCCCCCTGCCTGCGGGCACATCTTTGTTTATCTCGCATGTTTCTCTAAGTCTTCGGCCTTGTCAAAAATGGGTCGTCTTTGGGCTTTGACATTCACTCCCGTCACTCCTTGACTTTCGAGTTCTGTCAAAGAGGGGCAACTGTAGACACCCCATTTTTGACCGACCTTAAGACTCAAACGTCACCGATTAAGCGCTTGGTGATGTTGCATATTGTGCTCGTTCTGAGGTCACGGAGCCCTTGGCTGCAAGCCTTGCCTCCGGACTTCCGGACTCTTTTGTGCTTTACCTCGGTTTGCGAACCAGGCCCTGTTTTCTTTGTTTTCTCTTCCTGAAGGGAGGGAGAGGTCTTGCAGATCATCTCTCAGTAGCCGTAGGCTACGTTTCGTGGTCGTAGGCCATTTTTTCCCGTCTGGAGCCCGGTTCCCGGTTTTCGGAACCGTCGGCCGTGCGCCTCGGTTTGGGACCGCTTAACTACCTCCATTTGCTCTGGTTTTTGGCACACACCTTATTTCCTCCCTTTTGAGGGACACTGTGGCCCGAGAGACTAACTTCGTGGTTGAACGCCATTTCCGGTGCCTAACAGCCTGTTTTCGGGGCCCCAAACTGTGTGTTTTGGCCCCTGAACTTTCGTTTTGCATCCGTCTTGGTCCGTTTTTGGCAGGGACCTTATTTTCATTGTTAGAAAGGTTGTAGGAAGGTGGGAGACCAGCAGTTTGTCTGAAAAACCAGTTTTATTTCTTCATCGCTCTTCATCGCCTGTTTTATTCACTAAGAAGCTGGTTTTTCCCACTCCCGGGCCACTTTTTTTGATTTTCCACCACATCATTGTGTTGTACACACCTGGGAGGCCACCAATATGGGTAGGCTGGCCAGCAATTGTTCTTGACCCTTTTGAACCCCTCTAAAAAGTTGGTTTTTCTCTCTCCTGGTTCATATTTTCTGGGTTTTGACCATACAGCTGTGTTGCACTCATCTGGGAGGCCACCTTTTTGGGGTGCCCGGCCAGCAATTCTTTTGACCCTTTTGAGCCCTAGTCGGCCGACCAGGGGAGGTGGCCGACCGGCCGGCCACTTGGCCCTTTTGCACCTGGCCGACCATGTTTGTCCCTTCTGGTGCATTCCAGCTGTGCCAGCTGTTTTGCATCAGACCCTCTGTCCGAGGATCTGTCCTTTTGGGGGGATTTTTGAATTGATTTTTCCCCCCTTTTTCCTTGGCTTCTCTCCCTCTACATAACCACCACCCCACCTCATTTTACAAAGGTTAGAAGCTTTGGGCTGAGAGTTATACATACAACCTCCTATATCTCTACTTCAAGCCTCTAAACACCCTTGTTCTTGGCCATTTTACACTACAACTCCTAGCCTACTACCTCCACCATCCATTCCAGCCCCTTGAAGCTGATTTTCAAAGGTTGAGAGCTCACAATCTTGGACCAAAAGCTGCTGCATTGCTGTGCTACAAGGGTAAGTCCTCATTTCCCCTTTTCTTGCTCTATTTTGCTCTATACTTTAGCTCCTTTCGCTTGCATTTTTGGGCTTCGACCTGAACTGTAAAGTATCGTATTTTGAGCCCCTCTTCAACTTTGTTGAAGGGCTCTTTGCTGTTTGAGGCCATCTGCTACCCCTTGCCCTCTATCTCTCTTTTAGGGCTATTTTTGCATAATGTTTTAGCCCTACTTGTGAATATTTTCGAGGTTTGATATAAACTGAAAAAAATCTTGTTTTGACCTCCTCTTTAAGTTTTCTTGAGGTCACTTTTCTATTTGGAGTCATCTCCTTCCTTGCATGCTTCATTTCCACATGCTTTGAGCCATGCACTTGAGCATTTGCATAAGTCTTGTTTTTGCCTCTTAGCCACTGAAATCCAGTGGATTTTCAGTGGCTTTGATGAGGTTTTGAGCCTTGAAATCATAGAGGGGTGACCCTCTCACCCCTCATTCTCTTTACTAGCATGTTTGGCCTTCCAAAGAGACCCTATTTTGCATGCATTGAAGTCACTTTTCAGGCTTTATTCTGAGAGTTTTGAGGTCTTCCTTGGCTCTGTCAGAGGCCCTTTTGGCCATATTTTATGTCTATGATGCATGTGTAGAGCAATCCCATTCAAGGCCTCTCAAAGAGGCCTTTCTTTGCATGTTTCCGAGACTGATTCCAGGGCCTATTTGGTGGGTTTTAGGACTGTCATAACCCATTTTCAGAGTTGGTTTAGTCTTGCTAAGTGTCTATCTTATAGGTGCTTAATAACCCCTTGTATGGCCCTTTAAAGGAACCCATTATTTTTGCATATGTTGGCTGCATTTCAGAAGTTATTTGGGCATATTTTGACATATTTTATTCACTGATTTTGGCTGGTTTGATGAGTTCTCATACGCTTCATATACATGCCATGTAAACCATGTTTGCTAGTCAAAGTTGCATGCTATTTTAGTCCATCATGCTAGCATCTTTTAGTCATGCTTTAAACTAGAAATGTTCATGTTTTGGGACTGCCTTGGCTCTGTCTTTGTTCTTCATAGTCAAATAATGCATGCTTTGGATAGCTATAAGTCAATACGTGTGCCTAATTTTGAGTTTTGGGGTTCATCTCATGCATTGGGTGCCATGTTTCCATGATTCGGGATCATTTCGCATCATGTTTTAGTGCTGGAATTTGCATGTCTGTATGCCATATTTCATGCCTTGCCATGCCTTGTTAGAGTGGCATTTGGTGCCTTAGGTTCGGTCCTCGGTTTGTGTGCATGTGTGCACGCATTTCGATAGTCTCATTTTCATCTTATGGCTACTAATGTGAGTGTGGCTGAGGTCCACTCATGTTGGTGTAAGTCCATCGTGCATTGTGTATGCCATTCCATTTCATAGCATTGCGTATGCTAGGTTGTATGATTAGTCGCATGGTGTATGCCATCTTAGTCTAGAGCATTGTGTATGCTAGGTTGTATATTAGTCGTATTCATGTATGTCATGCATATTGCATTGTGTTTGGGATAAGAGTTAGCCCAAGCACGGGAAATGAGGTACGTTTCGTACTCCGAGTGGCGGAACGTGTCTCAATTCCCGGTCGCCGACACTCCGGATTAACCATGATGGAGTCTCGGCCTTGTTGTGTTTATGCGTGCATTCATTTCATATTGAGTCGTACAATTCGACTCCTCGGCCATCATGCATCAAGATGCGTGATTGGTGGCACGAGAATCGAGGCATGCATACATATGTGAAAATACATTGCCATGCCCCTTTCTTGCTCTCTGTTGCAGCAAATCAGAAAACCGACAATCTTTTGGAGCTTCGTGCAATATTCCGGGCTTAATTGTAAACAGAGGCTAATTGGGGCATCGCAATGGATTTCTGCGCAAGGCAACTCAAGCATGCATCATCCATCATCCGGAGCAGAGTTGAGGCAGTTCATAGGCTTGCATGCAAATTTACTGCTTTCCTAGATTAATTTGTTAATTAATTAGGGTTTTGTATTTATTCGGACTGTACTATTTATTTGGACTGTATATTATTTATTCGGACCCTCCGCGCGAGGGCAATGTTGTAATAAGTGTGCGTGCGTGTGATGTATATCTTCCAACCCCACGTCTTTCTCCCTTTTATTTACCAGCTTATGATGGTTAGATTAGGGCATGTTTTAATTAGCATACAGTATGATGGCATGTTTGCATTCATTCATCTGTTTTGCATGCACCGGGCTCGGCGCATCACACTCACTGCATTGTATTTCAATTCCGAGTTGAATATATGTTACCTGTAACATTTCATATGCCTTGTTTAGAATAGCCGAGCCTGCTATAGTTGCATTTTGCATGTGTTGCATTAGGCATTTCTATATAGTTAGGATCATGCATTGATTTCTAATTAGCTTCTTTCTTTGGCTTGGAGTACTCGGTAAGTGGTTATGCTTTAGCATCCTTGCATGCGTGTGAGTGACTGCCATGATAGCATGCTTACCATGAGGCTATATGCTTATGTGATATACCTGCTTGAATGCTTGTGGGTGGAGGTTGGATTATCTGAATTGGAGTAATGCATTGACTGTGAGTTTTAAGCCCACTAGATAGTGGCAAAACCATGTTTTCTAAGCCCACCCGAGGGTGGCAAAATCTGCATTTTAAGCCTACTTGCGAGTAGCAAACCGCTTTAAAAAACAAACGTGAAATATTTTGTTCCAACTCAGGCGATCCAGTCTATACTTGTATGCTGTGCGCATCACATAGTAAACCTAGGCTAATAACCAGAATAAGAATGCATAATGTTTTCAAAACTCGATATCATGGTTAGTAGAGGCCGATCTTTGATCGGGCGAGCGGGGGTGCTCACGAAGTGACCTTCCCCAATCGTACCCAAGTTCCCGAGCCGAGGCAACTTTGGTGATGACGGACACGTGGCCTTAGGCAACGAGTGAGGGTTTCCTAAATTTCCCAAAATAAAATATTTAGGTGGCGACTCTGTATCTGGTAAAGCAGTCCATGTTTGGCACTTCTTTCTAAAAATCTGTTTTCTCAAAACGATTTGCCGGATTTGGACTCTTTGGTTTAGATTAAGAACCGTGACAATTTGAGTCCGAACTGTAGTGAGCCCAAAATGAACAGAACGGGGACTCACCCTCCCGGGGACGTTCGGGGACGTCTACAGCTAAGTACAAAAACAACTCCTCTCCAGGTTCTGGATTTGAGAGGACTGGAGCCGTGGTCAGATACTTCTTCAGGTCAGCTAAAGCGGCTTCGCACTCCTCGGTCCATAGGAAGTCTATGGCTTTCTTCACTAAGTTGAATAAAGGTTTGCACTTGTCTAAGCTTCTGCTGATGAACCTATTTAGGGCTACGGCCCTTCCAGTTAGCATTTGCACCTGTTTTGCCGACGTCGGGCTCTTCAAATCCAGGATGGCCTTGATCTGATCTGGGCTGGCCTCAATGCCCCTTCTGGTCACCAGGTATCCCAAGAACTTACCAGATCCAACTCCAAATGTGCACTTTGATGCATTGAGTCGGAGCCGATATTCTTTAAGGATTTCAAAGACTGCTTTGAGGTCGGCCAGATGACCTTCAAGTTCCTTGGTCTTCACGACCATATCGTCGATGTAAACTTCCACCGTTCGGCCAATCAGGTGTCTGAACATCTTGGTTACCAACCTTTGGTAAGTTGCTTCTGTGTTTTTCAACCCAAAAGGCATCACCTTGTAGAAGTACAGCCTTTTTAGGGTGATAAACGCAGTTTTCTCTTCATCCATGGGGTACATGGCTATCTGGTGATACCCCCTGTAGGCATCTAGGAAGCTCATCCTTCCATGCCCTGAAGTGGCGTCCACTAGCTGGTCAATCTTGGGTAGAGAGAAGCTGTCTTTGGGACAGGCCTTGTTTAGGCTGGTAAAGTCCACGCAGACCCTCCATTTACCATTCTTTTTCTTCACCACTACTGTGTTCGATAGCCATGTCGGGTAATTTACCTCACGAATGGCCCTGGCTTCCAGTAGTCTGTCTACTTCCTCCTCCACTGCTTCGACGTGCATCAACGTCGGTCTTCTTGCTCGTTGGATTACAGGTTTGGCCGACCTGTCAACGTTCAGTTTATGGCAAGTGACCTCGGGGTCAATGCCAGGCATTTCGTAAGGCGTTCAAGCGAATACCTCAATATTTGCTCTTAAGAAAGCTTCTAGCTCTTTTTCCTCTTCTTTGACTAAGCCCGAGCCGATAAGAAAGAAGCGTTCTTCATCCCCCTCCTGGACGAGGATTTTCTTTAGTGCTTCTTCACTTTTCTCGGCTGGCTCCTTGCCGACATCCTCTAGGACCTCCATGTCCTCGTCTTCGATCTCTGCCTTCTCTGGTTCTCAAATGCTGCAGGTGGATTTCATTGCTGCCATAGAGCAATTCTTTGCCTACAGTTGATCTTCTTTGACCTCTTCAATCCCATGCTCTGTTGGGAACCGCAATAGTTGATGCAATGTTGAGGGAACAACCCCCATTGCATGCAACCATGGCCTTCCCAAGATGATGTTGTAATGGGAGGGTGTGTCGATTACGGTGAACTCTGTTGTTATCTTCCTGGTGCCTGCCTGCACCTTCAAGCTAGTTGTTCCCAGTGGCCATGTCGGCGTTCCATTGAACCCGACCATTGGGCTATTGGATTACTTCATATCGTCTGGGTGAAGGCCAAGCTCCTTGTAACATTTGACGTACATGATGTCACAAGAGCTGCCTTGGTCAATTAAGATGCGCTTCACTTGGCATTCCCTAACCTGGAGGGATACTACTAAGGCATCGTTATGTGGATGCTGCACCATCTCAAGGTCGGCTTTAGTAAAGGACACTACTGGTCCTTGGTACTCCTCTGCCCGTTGTCTCTTCTCCCCGACTTGGTAGACATGCTGTAAGGGTTTTACCTTCTGGGTTTTCCCCCGAATCTCGTTTTCATTGACCTTTGAGTGAATTACATTAACTACCTAAGGTCCTCCTGCCTGAGGTTACTGTGCTGGGGGAGGCGGAGCTGCTGGCGCCTGAGGCAATCTTGCCTGTTCTTCCCTTGTCCTGGCCTCATCAACAAGGCCTCTCAGATGGCCTTGCCTTACTAAGTCTTCTAAGTGTGTTTTCAGGGCTCCACAACCCTGAGTCATATGCCCATCTTCATTGTGGTAAGCACAATGCCTGCCAAGGTTTCTTCCCATAAATTCTCCTGGTGCCCTCGCTGGTGTTCTGAAATAGGGTTGATTCCGAATTTTATCCAGGACTTTGTGAATTGGGATTCGGAATACAATTGTCACTGCCTGTGTAGCCCTCAGTTCTGTCTCTTGCTTGTTCGATCCATTGTTACCTCGGCCTCGCTTCGGCGAGCCGTTTCCTTTCTCTTGCTTTGTCTCCTTAGTCCTCGATGTGTCTTCCTCGGCTCTGGCGTATTTTTCAATTCTGGCCATGAGCTCTTCTATGCTTTTTGGTAGTGTCTTTGCCAAAGACTTTCGTAGTGGGCAGTCGTCTTTTAGGCCGTTCTTGAAAGATACGACCGCCACCTCTTGATTACATTCGGGTATTCGGTTGAACACCTCATAGTATCTTTTTGCGTAGGCCCTAAGGTCCTCATCCTTACTGATCTTCAGAGCCATCAATGCGTCCACCCTTAATGGCTGTAGCTTGTTTGTCACAAACCTGGCCACAAACATCTCGGCCAGGCCTTCCCAGGTCTTCACACTTCATTTTGGTAGTTTGTGAAACCAATCTGATGCAATCTCCCCGAATGATGAGGGGAACACCTTGCAGAGCAACGGCTCGTTCCCAGTGTACAATGCCATCGCGTTCAAGTATAATCCGACGTGAAAGTTGGGGTCCGACTTCCCATCGTATATCTGGAACCTCGGTATACTGAATCTCTTCGGGACCTCAACTTTGTCTAGCTTTACCGAGAATGGTGTTCTTGGTTTAATAGTTGAGGTTACCTTGGCATGATCTTGCTTCCTCTTGAGGTAATCTCTTAAGTCCTCTTTGGTCCGCCCAGGAGCTCGGCTATCTCCTGATTTCACTCTTTTAGGTGCATTGCTTTCAGCCTCATTGTGAGCCCTTTTTGACCTTTCTCCAATGGTCGCATCGAAGCACAATTCTTTCCTCTGAACGTGCCGATGTTCTCTGGGGTCTCCCTTCTTGGTGCGTTGTGTCCTTCGTGATTCTTCTCTTCCTGGCTTTTCACGCCCAACCTCCCTTGAAGGTCGGTGAGAATGTCTTTCGCTTCTGGGGTGCTGGGGGGCTATAGGGATAGTTTTCTGTCCTCCCTTCTGGGCATTAGCCACTGGAATCGGTGTGTCCTGCAGCGGGAATGGTGGCTGCATTACGTTATTCTTCATCATGAAGTTGACGACCGATTGCAGGTCTGCCAACTTGTTCGCCATCTCTTTAACCTATTCGTCCCTTCGTAGGCATCTGTCCTTCCATACCTGGAGGTTATCTTCGTTATAGTACCCGCTTTGGTCTGTTTGCTTTGGTATGTCGCCTTCCTGGCCGACGTCTTTCATTCCGTAACTCTGGTCTTCGTTGCAATTGTCTTTCTCGACGTCAACGTCAACAGGTCTCCCACTCCCGTTGGGAGTGTCATCCCCAACCTTCTCCTTTTGTCCGTCGTTGGCTATCTATTCTTCTTTCTTTCCTACAGACGGCGCCAAATTGTGTGAGTGCTTTCTGACCACACTGCCAACTTAGTAATCAGCTGGAGAGTACTGGCAGAATAGATGACACCTGGCTGACCTACAACAGAAAGAGAAGATTCCGGCGGTGGTTCGTCCACCCGGGGGCACTCTGACGATCAAGTCAGTAAACCTTTCATGGATAATTAATAGTGCTAAACTTACTGTTCCGAATATAAATTGCGTACCTTAAACCTATGAGGGTGCTTCTCTTTTATAGTTAACTCAATCCTTGTCCCAACAGAAGCCTAGCTTCAATGGACTTTAGTTCAGTACTTATCTAGGACTCTTTAATAGATAGAGATAAACTCCCTAAGAGGTTTATCCTTATCCAAGCTGAGTCTCCTCATCATTCTAGGACTCTTGTGCCTTATCCGCTTATCTCGGATTCCGACATCTTCGGAGATAACCTCGGCCTTGCCGAGATCACATCGGCGTCATGACCAGGACACGTGGCACCTCGGCTGAAACGTCGGCGTCACCTTGACCACGTGTTGGTACTCAAAAAATATATCCCCATAAACATATACATAAATCATGGTGAATTTTGAATTTAGGTATTATTTTTTGTTAGAATGAAGAGGGTTATGATTTTTTTTTTTTCAAAAAAAAAATTCCTTCTCTTCCTAAATTAATTTATTCACAATCATTAATTGTAACTTAAGTCAAAATTCACATATTTTGACTTTATTTATTTATTTATATTTTATTTTGCCCCTTTCAAATAGCCTCAACAAAGAGAAATTATTCCATGAACATAAGGCACTGCTATGGGGGTATTTGTTTAGGTTTTTTTGAGTCAATTTATGACTTCTGGCTTTTGAAAAGTTATTTTGGACTGTTTAGTTAAATTTATTTCAAACAACTTTTGATTCTAACAACTTATTTTAGGTCAAAAAAGCTGATTCTGAGAAACTACTCACCTCTTGCTTCTGATTATCAGTTTCTGCTGTGGACATGTTAATTTACGATTATACTCTTAGATTTTTTTTTATTTTTTATTTTTTCAAAAATAGAAAAAGATCTAAATGGACTATAGAATATTATTATTATTTTTTATGAGAAATGTAGACAAGTAGTGAATAACAAAAAATAAAAGTTAATTGAAAAAGTTACTTCACAGCTTATTTAACAAATACTACTCGGCAGCTTAAATCTATAATTCAACAGTTACACCAAACAGATTAACAATTTCTGATTAAAGTCATAATCTATAATCTGTTAAGTTATAATTTATAATCTGTTTTAACAGTTACACCAAATGGGATCTATGTGGTGTTCCGTGAAGATTGTCATTGATTGAGAAAACGGGTTACGATTTTGTGTTATGTATTGAAAGACTCTGGCACAATATTTGATGATTGAAGCGTGACATAGGTAACATGGTGTCCGAAAACATAGAACAAAATTTTAATTTAAGCCAAATTTGGGAACTTGTAAAAAAGTCAAAAAGTCAAAAAGTTATTCAGAAAGTTAAAAAATTAACACTATTCACCAAAAGTCAACAATTACGGCTGCACAACTCCCAATTCGAATTTTTCCTTGCAAATCAATTTTTACAATTTTTTATTACACATTTTTTCATAAAAAGTCAAAAAGTTAACCCAAATATCCATATTTTCAACCTCAATTTTTAAGTCTAAAAAGACAAAAAGTACATTTATTTAGGACACCCCAAACAACCCCTTACTAATGCTAACACGTCGTAATCGGTACGTAATATTACTATCTAATAACAAATTATTATATATGTATAATTAATTCCATTTGTATTATGTATATACAGTGGTTATATAATTATAATAACGTTGGAATGAGTAGTTACATTTTAATTGTAAATTCATTCTCTTATATGTAAGATTTATTAGAGTTAATTGTACCAAGATTCCTTTAATTATTAATAAATATTATTTTATTCATCTCTTTTATTAATTCGTATATATTAATTCTTTTAATTATGAAAATTGTACAAATGTATTCATTTTGGGAGTAATCCGAAGGTGGTAAAAGCGAGGGAATAAAAATTTATGACTTTATGAATTAAGAAGTAAAGAAATCAGTAATAATCAGTTAATGCTGGTGTAAATAGCCCATTTATAAGGTGATTCTGGGTAAGCCAATGATGGGTAGATGATGCTCCGTCGTGCGCATTGAAAGAATAGAATAGGGGGGAAAGTCTACTACACATATTCTTCTTATATACATATTTTTAAATTATGATTGATTTTTTTTTTAGTAGTAATTTTATTTTAATTATAATTAATGAGATCTTTAATTATGAGTGATATTATTAGCACTCAATTTATTATTTTGGACCTCTCATTTCTTTAGACCATCACTTATAAATTTTGAAACCTTTAAAATTTCTTTTCTCCTCTCAAATAATATCAAAATTATCTTTATAAAAACATTTCACATATTCAATTGAATGTATATCCCATACCCCCACACCTCAAAAAAACCTCTCTTCCAAAACCTTTAACAAAACCCATGAAGAAGAAGAAGAAGAAGAAGAAGAGCCAAGGGTAATTACTGTCTCTGTCGCCTCATTCTTTTCTTCGGTTTAACCATTGTCACAGTTGGTATGTTCTCTCTCTCTCTCTCTCTCTCTCTCTCTCTATGCCGCCTCATCCTTTTCTTCGGTGATTAATGTTCTCATCCTTTTCCGAACAAATAATAAATGTTCAGTTACCGGTTCCAGAACAAATAACCAATATTCGACCTTGTGTTCCAGAATTTCGATCATATGTTCAGGAGTTCAGTTCCAAAAAAATGACGAACATATTTTATTATTTTTGTCATTTTTTTTAAAAAAACTTACCTTTACAAGGTCAATCTCCTCTGAGCTAAAAACACCATCAAAGTTATAAACCTTCTCTAAACTTTTATTGTTGTACTCTTCTTGTCTCATGGAGTTGTGGTTGCTGAAAAAACTTTTACTCATTGTCATTGCTGGAGAAGTGTAAGTAATCAAATGATTGCTACCGTTACCGCAAAAATATTACTGCCAAAAGATTTTTAAGGTTTTGAAGGTGGGTAAGTTTCGAATGTGGAATTTGGAGAAGATTGATGGGTGATGCTGGAGGTGAATGCTTTTATAAACCCTAATTCATAATATAGTGGAAGTGTAGGTTTAATTATGAAATGGAATATTCTGAAATTAATGATGTCTTTTTTAATAATTTTATTTGAGATTAATATTGTAATAATAAAAAAAAAATTAAAAATTGAAGAGTTCAAAATAATTCACGGGATACTAATAGTATCACTTAATTATATCTTATGTGTTATTTAATTATGACTTTTTTATTTTTTTTCTTTAATTATAAGATGTACATCACAATCTTTTCCATTAAACATATATATTGTGTGTACCGTCCACCATGCTAGTGCTTCAGCGCGCAGACACTGCTTGCAATTTGTTATCAGCTTCTTTCTCTGCTTTTTACTGCATGAATGCGGTTAAGGAAATTTCTTACTGCGAGGCATGAGATTTTCGTTAGAATTTTATGAGTTTTGCAATTCCTCCTTACATACTCTCAATTGAAATTTAGTTTGAATGTTAAGAAAGTCTGCTCTAGTTGTTACACAAACAATCAGGGGTGAACACAGAATAACATAATTCTAGAGACTTTATCTCAAACATTAATACGACATCTAACATTGAATAACATAGAGGAAGAGTCATGTTAGGAGAAGAACAGAGGTTTATTACATAAATAATACTAATAATCGATAATCAATAACCCAGGGCAATATTAGATACATGGAGAAATCAAATTTTTTAGTCAATTTTACATGAAAAGATAATGTTACATACATTCTCGCACATCAACGTCTAAATTCCCAAAGGTGTTTTGGCAGGGTGTGTTGGGACCCCACTTGCAAATATGTGCGTGCAGTGCGGTGTGGAGATCTACTCAAAGCAAATGAAGCATTGGCTGTTGTGAATGACAATTCATATATTTATTTCCAAGGTGGTCATTAGATGCCATCGCCACCTTGTTCTCCGCTTTATTTCCATTGGTCTCCATTGCAGCTATCTGTAAGTTTCACAAGCATGCATGGTGATTAAGCATTCTTTTCTCTGTTTTTCACATACAGAACTTCAGGTAGTAGTATCTCTGTATGAAGGTATTTCTATTTTCTGTGCATACCTGATTCGCTAGAAGCTTGTTTTCTTCCTGCAGAATTCTTTCCTGAAGAAAAAAGTACTTGGATAAGTACTTCTAAATAGACCTTGTTTTCAGTCATCATATATAGGGGTGACCACTGGTTCAATATTAAAATCTTGGCCTAATAATCTTAAGGTTATGGGTTCAAGTCTGGGAGTAATCACTTTGTGTATTATGCCAAAGATTAGGTGTGTATCCAATTTTTTTCCCTCCCAAACATACATTAATGTGTACTAACTGGGCACTATTTTTATATATAGGTTTTATTTTCTCAAGTCCTCTGAAAAAAGATTCTATATACTTTGACAACACTTGTGCTTCCGAATGTCCATTAAAAGAAACAAATTATATAAACAATATACTCATAAAGTATGGAAGTATCAATCTAAGTGCAGTTATTTTGTCCGAATGCTAGATGAACAAGATCATACAATGAGATATAGTTAGCAGTAACCTTTAGTGCAATCAAGATTACATGACTATAGCAGGGGATAAGTTTAATCCTTTTACTGCAAATTACCCTGCTAGTTCTCCCATTAAATACTTATAGAAGACTTGGTGCAACATTCTCTTGATAGGGCAGACGGCGAAAGTCGATTCCACCTGAATGGATCTAACGGTGTAGATTAATTCGATGTGGTCTGGTCAACTACAACATTAGATTTAAATGTAATTTCTAACTCTTCCTGAAAATAATGGAAATTTCTCAACAAATTGCGTCCAACATTTTGTAGTCAAAACAAAATGATAAATAAATCTGCATGTAACTGGATAATACTACACTAATCTGGTGGAAAATTAACAGTACTTATTTGTGCATAATTAATAAAAGAACCAAACAATTTAACCAATCTTTCTCTTATTAACAACAGTTATCAAAACATAAGCCATTATTCACAGCAGCAATTAGAATTAAAATAGATGACACTTTATTTAAAATTATATCTTAACAACAAGGCATACCCGAAATTGAAAATGTGAGAACATGAGAAACATAAGCAATCACATACCTTTTCATGAAGAGCCATTATGGACTCCATCATTAGTAGTGTCTGCATAAAAGAAAATGAGAATTGTAACATAATGTATCGGACTTGTCTCGTTTGGGAATACATGATTTTAGTCAAAAAGTCAAAAAGTCACTAAAAAAAGTCAAAAAAACGAACAAACTATAAAATAAAATAAGTCAAATGGTTTATTTTCTCTCTACTTTTTGTATTTTTTTGGTGTAAAAAGTCAAAAAGTCAACCCCAAACATAATAGTTTTTTTATCTCATATTTTTGCCAAAAAGTCAATAAATTACTAAAATAGTCTATTCTCAAACGAGACAATTTATATAACCCAACTTTTCATTTAACACGAAAAAGTAATATCAATAATAAATCAAATAAATATATTAGCTTCTACAAACAAAGTGGCAGTCCATGACATAGAACCATGTTCAACGGTGTACAATCTCTAAATAACAAATTGTTTAAGAGAAATGAGAAATCTCAACAGAGGTAGTTAATTTACTATGCAAATAGAAAGAATTTACAGAATTTTATAATCCTATAAAATACTAAATAGGCAAAAAAGTTGCATCCATGTGACATGATATAGAAATTGCCTAAAAATAGATGAAGGATAGATAAACCAAATGAATAAATTGATGACGTTTGAATGTCTCCTAGGATTGCAAAACGAAATACTAAGCCTTGTTGACTTCCACTCTGAACCATGATATTAAATGAATTGATTAAGAATATCTCTCTTTTTAAAAGACACGGCAGGCAGTCAGTGGTTAGACCTTAGAGACATTAGATTCTTTCATGGCACAACTACAAGATAGGATGAGATCTGGTAAAGACTTCATCTGAATTCTTTTATACTGTGCTTGGTCACGATGGAGTTCCTTTCTTCCTGGCCAATTGTTTCATTAAAGGTGCCATTTTTATTATCAGTTAGTGCAACAAAAGGCCGATTAATGATTTGCAGTTTGAGAGGGGTAACTAAAGTTTGACTCATTGGTGAAAGAGGACATGACTGACATACGTCACCACATTGAGGTGGCCAGGAGATCTAGAGGACATGACTGACATACTTCATCACATTGGTACTATTGTTTGGGTGGATATTTTGAAATTTTTTTTGGTACTAAGGGATAGTTTTTATTTTGTCTCCAATTTTGTATTAGATTTTTGAGCATATAGAATGTGTTCATGGTTCACATACAGTTTGTATGGGGATCCTGAGGAAGTGAGGACGCTGCTGCGCAGCTCGCGCAGCAGCGTCGGCTATGCGCCGATTTGGGCCCATTTCAGGACCCATTTTGATAATCCGAACCATTCACATTTAGAATATACTAAGTAGAACATGTCTGTAAAAAAATTAAATTAATCGGATATCGTTTACCCATTCATTCACTCACATTTGTATCTACAAAAATAAATTCAAATGTATTTTAACTTGATTAAAATGAATATAAATGTGAGTAGATGAATGGATAAATGATAACCGATTATCTTGATTTCTTGCAGGCATGTTCTACTTGACGTATTCTAAAATGTGAATGGTTCGGATTATCAAAATGAACCCCGAAATGAGCCCCAATCGGCGCACAGCAGACGCTGCTGTGCGGGCTGCGCAGCAGTGTCCCCACTTTCGAATCTTGAACACATTTAGACCATATTTGTTTGGACGGATTGGATTAGGTTGGATTAGCATTCCAATGATTAATAGTCCTAAGATTACAAATATCTTTGGATTGTGTATCCTATCTTATATTTGGATTGATATTTGGATTATATATCCTATCTTATGTTTGGATTGAGTTAGGATTATAAGGAGGGACTAATAGTCCAGATTTTGGCTTAGTCCTCCAATTTATATCTTACCCCCTTTTGTGAGATTGAATAGTTCATCATATGTGGGATAGCATATCCGAATGGATTGTTAGTCCGTATTTCAATTGTTTAACCAAATGTTGGATTAATAATTTTATTGGACTATTAGTCCAATCCCAAGCCCATGTCTATCCAAACAAACATGGCCTTAAGGAATCAAAATCTGTTTCGGAGTATGACTTTAGTCTGCCTATATGTGTTATAATTCTAAGTTATTTAATTGTTTGGTATATTAATATCCATCAAGTTAATAGCTTTGGATTTCTTAGGTTTTATATTTATCTTGGGTTTGTTAGTTGAAATTGGTTTTTGTCTCAGCTTGTTCTCTGTTTGGCATGCCTTTATAGGCTGTTTTTAGGCCAGTTGTTCTTACTTGTATAGTTGGGATTAGGGCCTGGGGCATGCCCCTTGTATTTGTATAATTTTAATGTTTTTAATTAATGACTTATTCACCAAAAAAAAAAAGAAGTGGTGGCTAGGAGATCTAGACGGTCTGTTTTGGAGTATGACTTTAGTCTGCCTATCTATGTTATAATTCTAAGTTATTTAATTGTTTGGGTATATTAATATCCATCCAGTTAATAGCTTTGGATTTTTCAGGTTCTATATTTATCTTGGGTTTGTTAGTTGAAGCAATTTTTTGTCTCAGTTTGTTCTTTGTTTGGCATGCCTTTATAGGCTGTTTTTAGGCTGGTTGTTCTTGCTTGTATAGTTGGGGTTAGGGCCTGGGACATGCCCCTTGTATTTGTGTAATTTATATGTTTTTAATTAATGACTTATTCACCCAAAAAAAAAAAAAAAAGAGGTGGCTAGGAGATCTAAACAGTTAATTACTCGTATTGTTTTGAGGTGGCTTCGCTTGGAGATGTGGGCAGTTTTGAATGTGTTGACAATGGTCTATGATTCCTGTGTGTGATGATGACTTGGTGTAATACTGAGAGTGAGGCTTCCTATTCATAAGTTAAAACTTTTGATAGTTTAGTTGCTTCTATTTTGTTGGATTTAAGAATCATTTCATGTTCATACATTACAGTTTTTTCAGAGAACTACATACCATGTAGATTGATAATTATTTATTATTTGATGCTTTTAATAAAATTGTTGCTTATCCAGAAATGTATGCTTTAGGCAGACAAGATCTTTCTTTTTTGACAAGTAAATAAATGTATCAAAAAAGCATCAAGGGGATGCCACTAATTTATATCACCCAAAAAACCTAAACTAGGGTCTCATAGGACCCCTCAAAATCCTATACATCTTATCTGAAGTATAAACAAAATCCAAGTATTGATCCAGATTAGGTCTTCGGTCTAACTCTCTTGGACAACCAAATGTTCAAAATCCCAACAAAACTACTCTACAGTCTACACGAGTTCCTCATATCCACAAAAAATTCTCCTAACAATCCACAAGAGACAAAGGGGCTTTTCATCTCTGCTTCCTGACTTGGCTTCCCCACCAACTGTGCAACAAGCCCACGACAACCCCATCATCATCAAACTCAGGTCCCACAACTCCTACATGCCCTTAAAATTTCACCTGAGCTACGAAAACAACTCTGCATGTAGTACAATAATATTACTAAAGTTCCTGGGAACACTAATAAAAAAGGGAAGAGTGTTTACAGGTCACAGACAAAAATTTTACTGCAGCTTTACAGGATTGATTAGAGATCACCAAAAAAAAAAAAATGTTATGAAACTAACACATATCTTCAACATATTCAAATTGCTAAATCTACAAATACTTGAGGGGACAAGGAAATTGCAAAACAAGAATCGAATGATTCTTAGATGAAATTTGAAAGTAAATTGTGATTTATGGTATAGGTTCAAAGCTCTAAATGCCTACTCCGTAACACATAGTACATGCAAACTTTTCATCAGTTCTATGGTAAAATATGAAAATCCTACTTGCACTGCAAATGATGTGGGTTTATGAGGTTGAGTAAGAATAATGAGATGGACATTGACCTTTCTAGACTTTATTTGCGTTAATGCAGCATCAAATTCTTTCTCTAGTTGGATGAGGTCAGTCACACTAAGCTGGTCCACATAGGGCTCTTCCAGGTGCCTGTCAGAAAATGAGATTATAAGTCGCTTGATGTCATGCATTATGCTTATTAAGACAGGCCAAAAGTGAATTAGAGAGTTATTGCCTTTTGGTTATTTGTAAAAGCTCCGAAATTGTCCGAAAACTGGCAAATCTGGACTGAAAAATTTAGAATACAGGTTAAATTTTTTGTCAATGGAAAACAAGATACAAAGACAAATCAATATGCAGATGGATCAAAGATTAAAAAGTTTATAATCCACTGGATAACAGATTGCAAAATAGCCCCTTTGACTAATTTTGACCACTAGTTTAATCATTGATTAGATATTATTGAATATCTAGTGAGACTCATAGGTACCTTCTGTATTACTTCGGCAAAACCTAAACAATTTTGAACACTTAGAATTTTTAGGAGATGCAAAACACAAGATACAAATTAACATGGAAAGATTTTAAAATCATAAATCACGGGTTGTTACATCTAGTACAGATCAGTGTAGAAATGTGTGTAATTGTTGTTGGTGGGAGTGGGGTGCAAATCACTGTTGGTGATTCACAATGAAAGGATTAACACTGAACCAAACTTTACTTAAATTCACTCAAATAATTCTGAAAAAAACACAGAGCATGAACTACAATCTTCTCTCTTTTATTTTCTTTCTCCTACACACTTATCATTTTGATACATTAACTATTTATAGATAAACTAGACAATGTAAAATCATTAAATGCAAATACAGCTAAGGCAACAAGTTCAAACGGTGGCAACCAACCATCTTTGAAAATTTTGATTTCAGCCTTAGCCTCCATACTTCTACTCTTAGGCCGGTGGAAATCGTTTTATTTTATTATTATAGTGAAGTAAGATTACTTCACAACATTCCCCCTTAATCTTGATTCTCCATGCTGCTTCATCCCGAGCATCAACTTCATTCTATTGAATAGATCATTTTTTAATGGCTTCGTGAAAATATCTGCAAGCTGATCTTGAGATTTGTAAGGAAATAATTCCACCTCTTTATTTTTCACATGCTCTCGGATGAAATGATAGCGAGTGTCAATATGCTTACTTCTTTCATGATAAACTGGGTTCTTTGCTAATGTAGTTGTTGAGCGATTATCAACATAGATCTCAGTAGGAATTTCTTGTGGAAATCCTAAATGCTTCAGCACATTTCTTAATCAAATTGCATGACACACAACTGAGTTGGCTGCAACATACTCAGCTTCGCAAGTCAATAATGTCACAATGGCTTGTTTCTTGGACGACCATGTGAAAGCTACATCTCCCATAAAGAAAGTAAATCCCGTAGTACTTTTCCGTTCATCCAAGTCACGTCCCCAGTTGCTATCTGAGTAGCCAACAAGACTGAAATTATCAGTTGGTTTATATAATAAACCATCATCGATTGTACTTTTGATGTAGTGAAGAATTCTCTTTGCTGCATATAGGTGTGACTAATCTGGGGTTTCCATATTTCTGCTAATCAGTCCTACTCCATAGAGTATGTCTGGCCTAGTGCAAGTAAGATAGCGAAGACTTCCAACTAAGCTCTTGAAATAAGTTGGATCCACATCACCTGCCTTTATACTTTTTTTGAGCTCCACTTCACTGTCTACAGGAGTGTTCACTAGATTGCAATTCTCCATTCCATATCTCTTGAGAATCTCCTTAGCATAGCCACTTTGGGAAATAAAAATTCTATCTTTTCTTTGTGCCACTTCAATGCTGAGAAAATGAGCCATCAATCCAATATCTGTCATTTCAAATTCTTGGACCATGCTTCTTTTTAATTCTTTGAACATGATTGGATTGTTTCCGGTGAAAATTAGATCATCAACATAAAGACAAGCAAACAACATACTGCCATCAGCTTCTTTCTTCAAATATAGTGCGTGCTCATATGGACATTTTTCAAAACCATTGTCATGAAAATACTGATCAATTTTAGTATTCCATGCACGCGGAGCTTGCTTCAATCCATAAAGTGCTTTCTTTAATTTGTACACTTTGTCTTCATGCCCATTCTGAACATACCTCGAAGGTTGTTCAAAATAGATTTCTTCTTCAAGAAAACCATTAAGAAATGCAAATTTCACATCAAGTTGATAGATCTGCCACTTGTGCTGGGCAACCAAAGAAATCATTAGCCGGATAGTTTCTAATCGGGCAACTGGAGCAAACACCTCTCCATAATCAATTCTAGCTCTCTGCTTGTAATCTTTTGCCACTAATCTTGCCTTATAGCTTTGCACTTCGTCTTGTGCATTCCTCTTTGTCTTGTATACCAATTTCACTCCAATGGGTTTATGTCCCTCCGGTAGACTTGTAAGCTTCCATGTGTCATTTTTCTCAATGACATGAATTTCTTCATCCATTGCTTTCTTCCATTTATTTTCTTGGATGGCTTCTAAGAAAGTAAGTGAATCACTATCTACGAGTAGGCAAAACAAATTCAGATCTGCTTCTTCTGTAGCTTCATATATCTCCTGCAAATTTCTCATTGGTCTAGGTTGTTTGAAAAAACTATCATCTGATGATGATGATGATGATGATGATGCATCACTTCTGTGAGAAACTGCCGATATAGGTACCGGTATTCTATGTAGAGGAGTTTGTGGCTCATCTTGAACTTCCCTTGTAATTTCAACCGGAGCTTTTGATGTTTCATCTTCAAGAATGAGTTCTGTATTTTTAACAACTTCATCTTGATTCCAGTTCCAATCTTCTTCTTCAAATATCACATTTCTACTCATGATCACCTTTCTGATAATGGGATTATACAACTTGTATCCCATTGTTCTATCTCCATATCCGACAAGGACACATTTTTCTCTCTTATCATCGAGCTTGGTTCTTCTTGCTTCTGGAATCTTGGTGTACGCAACACATCCAAATATCCTGAGATGGTTGACACTTGGCTTATGTGAACTCCAAGCTTCTTCTGGAGTCATAGAGTGAAGGCTCCTGGTTGGACATCTGTTCAACAGATACACAGCACATGATACGGCTTCAGCCCAAAATTGTTTGGGTAGTCCCTTTCCTTTCAACAGGCTCCTTGCCATATCTAAGATTGTGCGATTCTTCCTTTCAGCAACACCATTCAGCTGTGGTGTATAGGATGGTGTTGTTTGATGCTTGATTCCACGCTCTTTGCAATAATTCTCGAAAGCATTTGATGTATACTTTCCACTTGGATCTGACCACAATGTCTTGATGTAGTAGCCGCTTTGCTTTTCTACAAGAACTTTGAATTCTTTGAAGATATTGAACACCTCCGATTTTCTTTTAAGAAAATACACCCATGTCTTCCGGCTATAATCATCAATGAAGGTGATAAAATATCTATTCTGTCCATTTGACATTGGCTTCAATAGACCACACACATCAGTGTGCACTAGCTCTAATGGCTTTGTTGCTCTCCACTTCACTTCTTTGGCAAAGCTAGTTCTGTGATGCTTGCCAAGAATGCAGCTTTCACAGACCTTATTAGTATAAGCAATATGAGGGAGCCCTTTCACCATATTCTTGCTTGACAACAGCTTCAAGCTTCCAAAGTTGAGATGTCCAAACCTCAAATGCCATAGCCAGTCTTTGTCTTTGATGATGGCACTTAAACACTTCACAGCATCATGTTGGATGTTCAATGTAAACATCAAATTCTTGGTCATTCTCACCCGAGCGATCAAATTACCATGATTGTCTTTGATGGTAAGATGACAATCTTTCATGCTGATGTCGTATCCTTTTTCTAGGAGTTATCCCATACTCAAAATGTTGTTCTTCATTGCAGGAATATAATAAACATTGGAGATGTAATCATGATCTCCATTCTTGAGCTTGATCAAAATATTGACCCTCTTTGGTAGGGCTTATTTTCAGCTTATTCCAGTTTTTAGCTTAATTTAAGCTATTTTGATGTGTTTGGTTCAGCTTAACAATACAGTTTATACCTTTTTGTAAGTAAAAAATCAACTTATTCTTTGAGTGGGGGAGAAGAAGCTTAATTTATAAGTCAAAAATCAGCTTATGTTTACAGTTATAAGCTATAAGCTGTTAAGGTATAAGCCATAATCACTTTCCCATAGTTTTACCAAACGGGGCCATTGCCTCTTCCTTTCACTGGAGTCTTTGAAGAATCACCAAATGAGACTTATGCTTGTACAGTCTCGTCAAGCTCAATGAACAACTCTCTTTTACCACACTTGTGATTACTGGCTTCCGAATCTAGATACCAAACATTGTTTTGGTTTTCAGTATCTCTATGGTGGACAAACAAGACTGTAGGTCCGACTTTGTTTGTTTCCTGCTCGGCAAAATTTGCTTGCTCTCCGGCTTTTGTTATTGCTCTATTTTGGCATTCATTGCCGTAATGCCCAAACTTGTGACAATGGTAACACTAAACATTACTTTTGTCAAATCCTGGTCGGTTGCTGTAACCACCTCCTCTTCCTCTTTGAGCAAAGTGTGGTTGACTTCTTCTTTCTCTGGCTGGACCTCATCCGCTTCTTCCTCGAAAACCAGAACTTCAGTTATTGTAACCACGACCTCTGCCTCGGCTTCTTTGTGATGTCCCCCCTTGCTTGTTTCTGTCATCTCTGAAAGACAGCTTTGATTGAAGAGCTTGCTCTAGAAAATTTGAGGGAGTTTTCTTGTTGATCCTTTGTTCATGAATCTCAAGTGTGCCCATCAGCTCATCGGTGGTCATGGCACTGAGATCCTTGGACTCTTCTATTGCTACAACCACATGCTCGAACTTGAGACTGAGTGATCGGAGAATATTCTCTATCACTTGAAGAGATTCCATATTCTCTCCATATCTTCTTATCTGATTAACAATGGTCAATGTACTGTTGAAGTACTCAGAAATTGACTCATTTTCATTCATGTGCAGCATCTCAAATTCGCCATGTAATACCTGGAGTCGAACTCTGATCGTCTTCTTAATCCTACGGTGTGAATTGCGAAGAATACTCCATGCCTCTTTAGAGGTTGATGATGCTGAAATCTTCTCAAAGCTCGACTCATCAATGCCTTGATAGAGCAGATACAAGGCCTTTTTATCTCTCTTTCTTGAATCTTTTAACGCCGTCTTCTAAGCTTCATTTAAATTTTCTTTATCTTCGAAAGTAGCTAGCTCGTTATATCCTCGATCCACTAACTCCTACAAATCTTGTGAGGCTAGTAGGACTTGCATTTGAATACTCTAATTTTCATAGTTCTCCTTGCTGAGTTTTGGAAACTGGGGCTGAAAGAAGTTGTTTGTGCTGGCCATTGGTTGACTCTAAAAATCTGCAATTTTTTAGTACGTAATTTGCAAATTTTGACCATACAGATGTATCCGGAATACTCCAAATAGTTGGAAAGCACTATTAGATCACCAAAAACGGACTTCAAACGGCTCAGATCTAGCAAAAATATTTGAACGGCTCAAATCGACGGAATTTGGAACTTCTGAGAAACACCGGATAATTTTTTCGGAACGGATGACGCCAGCGGCTTGGCGGCTCGGCTTGGTCTGCGGCTTGGCGGCGCGGCTCGGTCTGCGGCTCGGCTCGGCTCGGCTCATGGCTTGGCTGAACGGCTTGGCGTGACGTCAGCAATGATGTTGGCGATGACGTCAGCTATTGGATCTGGATCCGGGCTAATGGATCGGATCGTGTGCCAGATGGGTTGGACCTTGCAACTCCGGGTGAAGAAGGCGCGTGGTAGCGTGTGCGCGTGTAGCGGTGCATGGCAACGGCGTCAGGAGGTGCGTGCTGTGAGGCTCGATTTTCGACGTTCTTTTTTTCAGTGTGATCGTCTCGATGAGACCTACACACTAGTGTGATCAAAAACGAATTTCAACAACTTTGATTTCTAGGCAAATTTTGAAACGACACTCTGTTCTTGAAAATTTTGCAGAATGTCTGCAAATTCAAGTTACCTTCGGCTCTGATACCACTGTTAGTAAGAGTGGGGTGCAAACTACTGTTGGTGATTTACAATGAGAGGATTAACACTGAACCAAACTTTACTTAAATTCACTCAAATAATTCTAAAAAAAAACACAGAGCATGAACTACAATCTTCTCTCTTTTATTTTCTTTCTCCCACACACTTATCATTATGATATATTAGCTATTTATAGATAAACTAGATAATGTAAAACCGTTAAATGCAAATACAGCTAAGGCAACAAAGTTCAAATGGTGGTAGCCAGCTATCTTTGAAAATTTTGATTTCAGCCTTAGCCTCTATACTTCTACTCTTAGGCCGGTGGAAATTGTTTTATCTTATTATTATAGTGAAGCAAGATTACTTCACAACAATTGTTTGGACAAATAAGACTGAATTTTACTGGACTATTCCCCGAGGAAAAAAAAAAATCTTATTTTAACTCGACTTTCCACAAGCCAAAAGAAACTGTTGTGCAAAACAGTGCAAGAAAAGATCGAGAGTAGTAACTTAAACCTCATTCAAAGGTAACAGATAAAGCTATTGCAATTACCTCTACTTCACAATCACTTGTTGAGAACCTTCCTTTTGCCCCAGGGTGGTGATGATATTGCTTGAGGATCTTGGCCATACTGAATCATAAGGACTACTCAGCTTGATCCTCATCCAAAGTATAAAGTAAATATAAAACATTCCAAACATTATGGTTTGAGTAGACGCACAATGAAGTTTGAATTTCATTAATTTCGCATACATTCAATGCTTCAATGCCAAAAAATAAAAATAAAAATAAAAAAAATTGAAAGATTCTAAACATGCTTCAAATTTATATTCAATGCACTAGAAGAACATGTAAAAACACCCACATGTTTCAAATGCATACTCACATGTTTCAATTTGTATAACGCTTGCCTTAATCTCATTCTGTATAATTTTTTTTTTTCTATAATATTTCCCTTGGTTTCGGTATAAATACATCTTGTGTTGTCTTTTCCAAGTCTCCACATATATATGGTCATGATGGGCACTACAACAAGCTAACATCAGACTGTCAAACTAGGTGCAAAATTTTACCAGCAATAAAACAAAAAGAGTGAACACTGACGTATTATAGAACAGTATTTGCTCGGCCATGGTCATTCACACCTCATTTTCATAGGGTATGCCAAGTAGTGATTAGGAGCACTGCTTGCCCGAGCACCTCTCCAATATATCACTTCAACTCAGCAACAGCAACATAAACTCTTTTAGCACGGGTGATTAAGGTCTTATACTGCCATCCTCTTTTCCCCTCGTCTTCTCCTCCCCCACCTTTGACAATTCTTGGCCATTGAAGTGTTTGCCATCTATCTATACGTCTACAACCAAACACCCCCTACACCTAATACCAACATAATAGTAACAAAAAAAAGTGTACCAAATTCCTTTGATTATTGCTTGGTTGTTTCTGTTGTACAAACTTGGTAATATCTTTAATTAATTTTGTTGATGCTTGTTGGTTGGTTGGTATTTAATTTTATTGAAATCACTATAAGAAACACACATTTGTCAGCGCAAAAAAAGGTATTGACAAAAGTCTTGGCTGACAAAAAATGTTACATAGGCAACTCATAAAATAAGGTGTATCGAGAATGTTTTTACCGACACAAAATCACTACATCAGGGAAAAAAAAACGAAAAGAAAAAAGAGATTACTGACACAATAATTCGTTGACAAAAAGCTTGAACCCACGTAGATAATTAATTACTTCATTGGAAAAGATGGATATAATAGAGGTAGAGTGCTACTTTTGCCGAAGCAAACAACCGGTGGTAAAAAGATGATTTTGCGATGCATAAGTTGCATAGGCAAAAGTAATTGTAATATTTTTATTTATTTTTTAACGCTTATGTCTTTAACCAATTTTGCCGAAGATTTGTAATTGTATTTGTTGTGTGCCTTATCTTTTTGTTGGATATTAGTATTTGGAAGAACTTGATTTTGTAGCTCCACTCAACTTTTCAAGAATCGAGTTATATTACATGAATAAGAACTTTCCAAAGGCTATCTAAATAAGGAAAGGTTTATGATCTCTACGTTTATATAGACCATACACAACATTGATATTTGATCTATATGAAGAGTTTGTAAATCATTTTAATCAATTCACAAATGCAAAAATAAATAAATAAATCAAAAAGAAAAAGAAAAGAAAAAAAAATAAAATAAAGAGTATATTTAGTTAAATAAATTTCTAAACAATAAAATATACTGTAAAATCCATTTAGCGCCTTGATGCACCTAGAGCTATTTAAATAACTGAATACGAGTACAACTTGTTACATTTGTATTAAGAAATTTATTTTTAACTTGGAATAATGTGCAAATTAGTTAAATTGTTTAGTTCATTAAGATTCAACCTACAATTCACGTTTAACGCCAAAATAAAAGTATAAATTAAAATTAAATGTCATTATATTAGATAAGTTTGATAGATAAGCATAAAAAAATTTCAATAAAACTAATTTTACCTCTGTATAGAAGAAAATACTATTCCGATTAAGGTATGACTTTGGTATATAGTAGGAACCCCTGAGGTATGGCAAAAATTAAGAAGAAAAAATTACTCACTACAGATATGACATATTTGTTAAAATACCCGTGTTTCATAGCTAATCCCTTATTAAAATAAGAGAGGTTAAAGTGAATTTTTTTTAAAGAGTAATGCTAGAGACCCAAAAAAAAATCACTCCTAAAATTACTCACATTAACGTGGTTGGGTCTTACTTCATTGATCTTTAAACAAATCAACAATTGATATGTAATACCATAGAGGTAAATTTAAGGTGATGTTTCAAGGTGGAAGTTGTCCCAAGAGTAATGTCATAAATCCATAAAATATTTTTGACATCAATGTACATGATACTGGGTCTTCACTTGCTTGATTTTTAAATAAAGCAACAATTGACGTGCGATAATCCACATCATTTAAGGTAAATATGAGGTAGTGTTTGTTAGAAATCATAGGCATTTTTGTTTTCGTAAAATATACATTTAACTAAATTGTGTTATAATGAAAATACTTTTCAACTTCATTTATCAAAATATATATATATATATATTTTCAATGATGATGCATAGCTGATCTCACTTTCACAGTAAAAGTAGGAGAATGATAATACCAATATGAATATATACAACAAAAGACAAAATTGCATATGATTATAAAAACGGTAGATCCAAATGGTAAAACAAAATTCAAATAGCCTACTCCAAATAGTTCGAGGCTATTTTTTAACTAATTACAATAATAATATCAATAAATCCATCTAACTTATAACAATCAAATCTATTTTCACTTAGTAATGAGTATAACCATCAAACTTAGTGCCTAGAAGCCTATTTTGTACGTCCCCAACTGACTTGAGTAATAGAGAAACATCAACTATTTTTAGTTACTACAATTTGGGATGTTTATTACAACCTAAAGTTTTTACTTAAAAGATCAAATTTTGTTTGAACAGCATATTTAAAGTCTAATATTGACGAGTTTGAATTGTCATTCCTAGTTAGAAAGCACAGACACAACCAATCACTTCGCCTTTGCTTACACTTCTTTAAAACTTGCTATACTGAAATCCATTAGTGAACTTTCTTCTTTCTCCTTACCATTTTTTTTGGCATGTAGGTTGGAAACTTGCACTCACTCATTGGAGTTCCAACATTAGATCTTGAAGCATTGGTGTAAAAGTCAAGAACAATAAAAATCATAAAAAAAAACAATAGAAAAGATGGTAACGAAAGCTTCACATCACAAAAGTAAGCATTATGTAAATTATATACAAAAAGTATCTCAAAAAAAAAAAAGGGGGCCAATCCAATTAACCTAACCTACTAACAACAATAAAACATTGGCAAAAAAACTAGACACTAATGATTTGTGGCCATGTATACAATAATTTCATTTTAATAGGCTAACCATATGTATTAGTATTATGTTGGTTTTGTTCAGTCTCACACCCGAACCAAAGACCAAAAAACCCCATAATATAACACCCATAAATGAGAGTCATATCATGTCATAGAACTCTTCCAGCTTTTCCTTCACTCACTACTATCGTCGTTCACCTTCCCTTTCCTTCACCATCATAGATCATTCACATTCCTTCCAATACCTCATTTCATGCGATGAATTCACTATGGAATCCTTGATTTCATTGATCGGAATTGTGCCCCTTCCTTTATTGTTGCCTATACAACAACAATCTCCATTGTCGACGATATGATGCTCCACAGAATCCACAACTTCAATTTTGCTGCAATTGGATTAGCATCATCCAACCATATTTTTCTTTTGTTCCCTTGAAGTGTATTTCTTTTTTCCTTTTTAAATTTCAACAAATTTTTAGACTTACTCACATTGTGCAATCTAAACCAGTGGTTGGATTACAGTATAAATTGCATGAAAGTGAGAAATTTCAATTTCAAGGTTAACACACCAATCTTTATGGAAATGTGAAATTCGAACTTTCATGAAGAAAATTGTGAAACATTCGTCTCATAAAAGTGTGAAGTTTGACACGTTTGCCTTTCTTGTTATTTGAAGTGTGAAATTTCACTTTGAACATATCCAACTTATGAAAGTATGAAATTTGACAAAGATAGATAATTGAGAAACATCATCTCATAATTTAATCTCATTTTAAAATAGTAAAATTTCATTTTGAGGCCATGCCAATTACATCTCACTTCACATTTTTAAACCTTGAAACTTCATAGTTTTTTATTTTTATTTTTTATTCCTTGAAAAGTTTGAAATGTAACTAGATTCCCATGGCTTTCACAATTTGTTAGGGCTTTTTTTTTTTTTTTTTTTCCAATTTTTCAAGATTGAAATTTCACATATTTTTTTAGTTCAAATTTGAAATTTTTTTAAAACTAATTTCACACCTTATACAATGGGACTTTACGTGTTAACAAAAAAAAGTTGAGATCTTATAGTAAACAATTCCACCCAAATGGCACTTCCCACTAATTTTTTTTTTTCCTTTTTTTTTTTTACCATACCATATCCATAAGAATAATGCATACCAATGAGAGCATTGAATAATTTTTTTTATCAAAGAATTACATAACAAATTAATCTAAAAATTTGTCATGAATTGTATGGCAAACATGCCATGATTGCGGAAGACTTTTGGAGTTAGGAGAACCAAGTGAGCCGTAATAAATTCTAGTGTCTTGCATCTAGTACTTCTTGATTCAATTTTGGTACTTTTAGGTTGTGGGGGCCATTTTTTTGTCCTTAAGAGTGTTTTCCTTGAGGATGACAAACTCTAGTGGAGAACACGCAAAAGATGATACTCACCCAAAGATTCAAATGTGGGAAACAATGAAAAATAAATAGAAGGAGCAATTCTTTCTTTTCAACACACCTTAGGTTATAAGAAACGATTCGAAATGGTTGAAACAACCTAAAATAGTGAAAGAATATGTAAAGAAGTTCATTTCTTTGAAGTTGGATATGAAGAACATGTCAGAGAAAGCTAAGCTCTTCAATTTCATGTTTGAATTACAAAATTGGCCACAATTAGAACTCCTTAGGTCGGGAGTCAAAGACTTGCCCTTTACTGTGGTTGCAACTAATGGCTTGCTTGACCACAAATTAGTTAGAACTCCATAAGTAGGGAGTCAAAGACTTGCCCTTTGCCATGGTTGCATTGCAACTAATGGCTTTTTTTACTACAAAGTAGGCAAGGATTATATATCGAAAACCAATAATCCAAAAGGAAGGGAAAAACTAGAAGGAGGAAAGTTCGGTTTCAAGAAAAGTAAAGAAAGTTTCAAGTTCAAAAAAAAAGGAGACGGAAGAGTTCACAAAGTAAATGTATCCAAAGCCAAATAAGGGTTGCTTGATATGTGACGCAGTCCCCATAAGGGGGAAGGAATGCCCTAAGTGTAAAAAAAATTGAGCATTGTAGTGACAGAAGATAGCAAAGAAGAGTCTTAACTCTGATGGTCCAACTGTTGTGAATTCCTTTAAATTGTTGAATACAATTCATGTGAATGAGACCCCTTTTATCAAGTTTGATCCACATTAAATTGTTGTTCGTAGGTACTATTGTGTTGGCTATAATGGAAACAAGTGCCACACACAATACATAAAGGACGATGCAATCCCTTGGTTTGAAAGTTGTCCAGAACACAAATTAAGACCATAAACTTTGCTACATGATTGGTGTTTGAAATGAATTCTAGTGCGCAAATCAAGGAGAAAGAATGAAATGGACATGTTAATTAGATGGTAATGCTATGACTTCAATGCTTTAATCTTAATGGGTTTCTAATTTTAAAAAAGAATTAGCTTATATAGGCCCGAAGAGAAAGAGAGAGAACAAGAGCTTCTCTCTCTAGAGATTTCCAGCGACACACCAGTGACCACTTTTACACTTCTCTACAATCCTATAGTATAGATTTGAACTTTTGAAGTGTAGATTTGAGCTTTTTATGTTTAGAATCGGGATTTTGAGTATTTCTCCCCCCGATTTCGATATAAAATTTTGGATTTTCAACACCCATAATGGTTCCTTTTTCTCTCAACCCTTCTCCCATACTATTGTGGTCTTCCTCTTCAACTATAACTTCTGGCAGTGTCCGAAATACGGCAACAATGGTAGAGGCAGTGGAGTTGGATAGTGTCGACGGGTATAACAGCAGGAGCGGGTGTTGATACAGATCTTGCTTGGTTTGATGCAGATCTAACTTTCCAGACTATATCTATGAGAAGATCGGTGGTTTTTCTGGATCGTTACTGGTTTTTTTGGCGGATTTGTTTTTATTGTTTGTAGTTTGTTGTTTGGCCCCTTAAGGTCTTGTTGTTTTTCTTTTTAATTGTTTGTTGTTTGTTTTATTTTAATATAACTGCTTTTCATGTTCTCCCAAAAAAAAAGAAAAAAGAATCAGGCTCATTTTGTTCTTGGTTGCAATAGGCCAACAAAAGTGCCTTAGAGAATGTCTCTGTCAGAGCATGTAGAGTTGCGAAATTTGACAAAATTGCTAGATGGTGGATTGGAATAGAATTGCTAGACCTAATGAGAGTCACTGCAAAATCTGTGTTCTAAACAACTCTCTATTATGGGCATCCCTCCCCAAATTCTACATGTGGTTGCTAACTCTAATACCAAATGCTATGAAAAAGACAAATGTGCACTTTTTCTTTCAATTTTATTTCTAATTCGTTAAAGCATGTCTCTTTTATGTTAAAGACCTTGACTGTTAAGCCTAAAGAGCATGCAGATTTCACTTGCCTACCAAGTTATCAATGTCTAACTGTTTTTTTTTTTTTTTTTGAGAACAATCAAATGTCTCACATGAATGGACCATATATGATCGCGAGGCACCATAAAACACAACAAAAGAGGTTGTTTACAACTGTTTCATGCGACTGATGGAGATGTAGCATATTCCAACAGATAATCATGAGGTTCATAGTTGGTAATGAACAAATAAACAAGGTAATACACAATTTTCATACAAATTTCATGACCTTTTATGGTCATTACATTTCCACCCAAAATGGTACTCATAATTATAAGTATGCTATAATCACATCATTCTAAATGTACCCTATGTATACAAATTATATTTGTAAATCATACTGACAACAATCCAACAAAATACAATATTACATGCACTAGAAAAAAATAAATTTTAAAAAAAAAAGACTACATGGTATTTGGTTGCAATTTTATATTATAATTTATTAGAAATTTTCAATTTATTTGGCAAAAAAAAAAAAAATTCTCTTAACCTATAATTTATAATTTTTTTAGTTTATTTGAAATCATTAAATAATAAATACCTATCCACAAACGAGCTCCAATTCCTTTGTCTTAATTATAATTTTTTATGGTATCTTAAATATTTGCACAACAAAACAACTTATTTGATCAAACAGATTCAGATTATTTTATAGATTATAGAAAGTTGAACCAAACAAATTAATAACTTATTTCAAACTTTTAAATTGTGTTTGGTTCATAAATTTAGAAATAGAAAGGAAAAGATTATGTAAAATATAAATAAAATATAGTTATATTTCATTTACATTTCAAATATCTTTTTTTTTTCCCTTTCTAAATCCTTATCAACACAGCAATAAACTAATAATCTAAAAAATTAACTTATTATGCTAAGTTTGAATCTCATTGTTGCATTGGTAAATTCCCTCTCCATTTCTCTCTCCTATAGATTAAATAAATAAATATATAGAACTTTAAAAAAAGAAAAAAAACTAGGGTTAACGTGTAGTCCAAATAAGACCGACCGATTTAGAATCAGAGTAGAATAACATGACAGGCCATTCTATGCTACGTCTCCGTCTTCTGTAATCGGCCATTGTAAACCTAAACACGGTAGCTACTGAACTAATATAACTTGCAATAAATCGACAAAAAACAGAAACAGAAAATGTCAAGAAAGTTCACGCACAACAGTGATTCCAAAAACATGAAAACAAACAAAATCCAAGAGAGAGAGAGACCTGTTGTTGGCGCTGCAGAATTGATAGAGCTTGCCGCGGCTGGAGAAGACGAGGAGAGCGACGTCGACGTCGCAGAGGACGGAGAGGTCGCGAGCTTTCTTGACCAATCCACCTCTCCTCTTCGAGAATGTCACTTGTCGACTACTCTTCGATTCGATTCGCTTCATTTCCACCTTCTTTCGCCCCATTCTCCTCTCTCTCTCTCTCTCTCTCTCTCAAAATGTTCGCTTCGCGCACAGTTATTAGCCCTAATTCTGAAATTCACAATTACTCCTACTACATGAGTGCGGATATATGAGTGGCGCAAATAGATAAGCGAGAATTGAATCCACAAAAAAAAAAAATTATGAGACTTTTTGAAAAAGCATCCCGTTCAGCTTTCCGTTTTTTATACTGGCAGCAGTAAAGTAAGTAAGAAGAAATTTGTTTTTTTGAGTCAGGCTCGAGATCCAAGTGAATTATTAAATATTTTATCAAATCTATATATTAAGGAAAAGGGTCTTTTAAAACTTAAGGCTTGTGGAATCTCTAACATGTCAATTTTAATTTCTTAATTTTTTAATATTTTTTAAAAAAAAAATTGACTTGGTGATTGGTGATTGGTTCAAAGATTGTAATAATTACACTATTGATTACAATAAATTCAAAGATTGTAATAATTACACTATTGATTACAATAAACACTTAATTTATAATAATTACACTTATTAAATGAATAACGCAATAAATGAAATCCTAATTTCCTTACTTTTTGCCTCCCCAAGAGACCCATGTAATTATTGTATAAATGCCTCTTAAATAAATAAATAAACACTTATTAAATTCTTTCAAACTCCTCGCTCAAACCTCATGTATTTAATTTATATATTATGTAATTATTGTGTAAATGCCTCTTAAATAAATAAATAAACATTTATTAAATTCTTTCAAACTCTTCGGTCAAACCCCATGTATTAAATAAACACTTATTTATAATAATTACACTTATTAAATGAATAACGCAATAAATGAAATCCTAATTTCCTTACTTTTTGCCTCCCCATGAGACCCATGTAATTATTGTATAAATGCCTCTTAAATAAATAAATAAACACTTATTAAATTCTTTCAAACTCCTCGGTCAAACCCCATGTATTTAATTTATATATTATGTAATTATTGTGTAAATACCTCTTAAATAAATAAATAAACACTTATTAAATTCTTTCAAACTCCTCGGTCAAACTCCACATGTATTTAATTTATATATTATGTAATTATTGTGTAAATACCTCTTAAATAAATAAATAAACACTTATTAAATTCTTTCAAACTCATCGGTCAAACCCCATATATTTAATTTATATATTAAAAAAAATGAAAACAAATATAAATATCTATAATTATCCCGTGCATAGCACGGGTGATAGGCTAGTTTTTTATATGAGTGCAAGATTCATATAAATTATAGAATAAAGGTTGAGACCCCCTTTGGGGGTCACCTCCATCACCCTTTTAGTTTTGATTGGTCAACTTTTCTATTTTTTTTTTTTTCTTCTCACCCAATCCCCAACCTCCATGTGTGTGAGGGAGTTGTGGGAGTGGGTGTTTTAAGGGAGTCTAAATCAATGCCCTGAATTATATGTGTGTGAGTTTAATATTTATGTGAGAGGTTTGATAAAATATTTAATAATTTATTTAAAATTTATAATATTTTTTTTATTTAAATTAATAATAATGATAAAAAAACTCTAACTTTAAAATTTTTAAAAAAAATTTAATAATGTGACAAAAGAAAAAAATATATAAACATGCACATCATATCACATGGAAATTCCTTTCTTTGCCACGTTAGTAAAACTCCTTTTAAAATTTTAAAATTAAAACTCTCAATTTTTATTTTTAAATTAATGATATCAAGTTTTTAATAGACACGTGGCTTTCAGTAGGCGTCCTTCCTATCGTATAAGAGTACAAACAAAATTCTAATAAAAACTTGTGTTACTGTTTGCATCCTAAACTATTTAGGAGTTGATTTCCCTTTATCAGATTAAAGGGTACTATTAGATTTGTAGGTGTTTATTATATGTCTCATTTTAATAATTTAAATCGTTAATGTATAAGACTCGTTGAGTATTATATATTTATTAAAAATTACGTTAATCGAATATCGATAACTACGTGATTAAATTAGTTTTGTATAAAAAAATAAACAGTAAAAAAATAAATAATTGATAGAAATTTGGTCAGATGATATAATTATCAATATCCGATCAATGTAATTTTTTACAAACATATAGTACTCGATAAATTCTACATATTAAACGGTTCGAATTATCAAAACGAAATCCGTGATGAGTCTGCATAGACCCAACAATACCCTTCAGTTTAATTATAGACCAAAAGAAAACCCAGCTCATTACTTATCAATTGTATTAATTATCACCTATCGATTGTATTAGTTATGTCTAGATTTAAATTTATTTACCTACTATTATTATTATTATTATTATTATTACGTAGGACATGTGATCACTAAGAGGTTAAGATGTGTTATGAAATAAGTTACGAAGATTGAAGACACAAGGATACATGGCAATTTAAGAGCATAATGACAAATGTTATAAATAATATTTGTTATTAATATAATTTAGTAATAAATAGTAATAAATTATCAAATTATAACAATGATATTCCAATGGTCATATGTTATTTTGACAAATCTCAACTAACTTCTCTATAATTTTGTAGGTGTTGTTTGGATATAGATTTTTTAGTGATTTTTTTATGTTTATTTTTTGTCTTTTGTGACATTTTTCAAACTTTTTCTAAAAAAAATTAAGGTGCCGTTTGGTAACACTTACGTTTTCAGTTTTCTGTTTATATTTACAAAAATTTAAAAAGCTCAAATAAAAACGTGTTTGGTAAATTTTTTGATTTATAAATCAATGGTCTCAGTTTATAAATTTGACCAAAAAATGTGTTTCCATTTTGAGTTTTCAGTTTTTTTTTTTTTTTACCACCCAACACTAGCCACCACCCGCCACCATTTTCCACCACCATCTTCCGCCACCGCCACCCACCACCGTCTTCCACCACCACCACCACCACCACCACTCACCACCCACCTGCCACCACCACCACCCACCACCCATCACTCACCACCACCACCCACCAGCCACCCACCTGCCATCCACTCGCCACCACCATCCATCCCTCGCCACTACCACCACCACCACCACCACCACCCACCACCCCACCTGCCATCCACCCGCCACCACCATCCACCGCCCGCCACCACCACCCGCCACCTACTTGCCACCACCACTCACCACCCACCTGCCACCCACCCGCCACCACCACAACCCACCACCCGCCACCACCACCACCACCACCACCATCCACTCGCTACCACCCACCACCAGCCACCCGCCACCGTCATCCACCCACCCACCCACCACCACCACCACCACCACCCGCCATCCGCCACCCACCCACCACCACCACCACCACCACCAGCCACCCGCCACCGTCATCCACCCACCCACCCACCACCACCACCACCACCACCCGCCACCTATCCGTCACCACCACCCACCACCTGCCACCGCCACCCCACCACCCGCCACCGTCATCCACCCACCCATCACCACCACCACCACCCACCCGCCACCACCTACCACCACCACTCATCTGCCACCACCCATCACCACCAGCTACCCATCACCCACCGTCACCACTTTCCACCACCGTCTTCCGCCGTCACTTGCCACCACTTGCCATTTCTCACTCTTTTTTATATTTTTAAAATTTTTTAAACATTTTGTCAATTACCAAACGCGTTTGTAGTTTTTGTTTTTCTAAAAATAAACAAAAAATAAACAAAAACCAGTTTATAAATTTTTTGTAAATATAAACTGAAAACGTAAACGTTACCAAACACATACATTTTACCCGACTAGACAAATATAAAAAGTTTAAAAAATTGAAAAATTAAATACATTGAAAAATTATTGTCTTCATTTCAATAAGTTTGTATTTTTTTCATAATAACAATGAAAAATTAAAATTATATTGAAAAATACATTACATTGCAAAAGCAAAATTACATTGAAACAATGCATTACATTGGAACGATACGATACATTACATTACAAAATAAAAATTACATTGAAACAGAAATACTAAAAATTACATTAGAAAATGACATTGCAAAATGAAAAGTAAATTCTTCCCCAATTATTCATTAGGAAGCAGGGGAAAATAGTAATTTGGATTGCTCACATGTACGGACTACTTTGCAAAAATCTCATTTTTGCATATTATGTAATAAGCTTTCAGTTGAGGGTCCATATTAGAAAGGTCTGCAATCATTATGGAATGTTCTTCCTTTTTCATCTCAAGTTTTTTCAACTCTTGCAATACTTGTATCATTTTACCTTCTCTTTCAACTCTTTTCATTTCCTTCTTAGTAAGGTGTTGATATGTCTCTAACAAATTGTTAAATTTGTGGACTTCAGCTTCAACGACTTGATTTTTCCGAAATAATTCTTTTGCAAATTTCCTACCTATAGGCCTTTTACCTCTTATAGAGACACTATCATCCCCAACACTTGGATTATTACCTTCAGTTGGACTATTATTGTCTTGAAGAGAAATACAGTTATCTATAGGGGAATTGGGGATTGAATCGGCAAATGGTATATGTATCCTTGACTTGACTGTGTTCGTAGGAGTTACATCTTACCACTTGATATTGTTTTGCAACACTTGCTAACAATGTTCAAAAGCAAAATATTTTTTTTCATCTTGATGGTATAAAAGTTTTGCTTGAAGCATCTATACGGATAAAATATTAAATTAATTAATTAGTTAATTTTTACACAACATGAAATAAAAAAACGAACATAATAAATGAAGATAAAATCTTACTATATCAACTTGAGACATTCCACTTGGGTGTAGATTTTCGACTTGCGCTAAACACCCACGAAATTTGCTAGAACATTTCATGATTATACCCCATCGAAATTGGATAGATACTTGTATTCTTAATTGACCATTCTGAAGTGAGTAATAATTTTTATAAATTCTTCTTCAAAAGTGAGCATGAGATTGCGAATTGCTAACAATTGGGTCTTTAGAAATGTGATACCAAGCTTTACAAAGTGCCACATCTTCATTAATGGTAAATGATTTTTCTCTCTTTATTTTTGATGAACCTTCCATAGTGATTGTGTGAAAAAACTATAAATAAAAATGTAATTTTGGAGGTTTGTTGTGAAATGAAATTGAGAAAAAGAGAGGAGAAAAAGAAAAACATAATTTCTAAGGCTTACTGTGAAATGAAATTGAGATCGAGAGTTTATATTTATAGAAAAAAAAATAACAATTTTTTTTTTAAAAAAAATTTATATAGCCGTTAAAACATAAAAATATGACCGTTTCTTTTTTATAGTCGTTGCCTCTTTTATATATATATATATATATATTTTTTCTCTTTTAGGAACAAAAAGAGCTGTTGTGCAATTCCAAGACACCATCCAAACCATTGGATGATTTCTAATCCACAGCTGAGATTTAGCCTCTGGAATCTTCGAGGCTGAGAATATCATACTGATGCCATCTTCATTTTTATCATCTTTCTCTCCCTCTCTCTCTAATTTCGACCCAGAGCTCTCTCTGTTTATCTGTCTGTCTCTTTCTCTCTCCATCTCCATCCCTTTTTTTTTTCATCACCACGAGCGCTGATGGTCTTCAAACCAGTCGACTCTCTTTCTCTCTATGATTTTGATGACCACCTCCTTTATCTTGACCTTCTTCTTCTCCAACAACGATTGCCTCATCGATGTCTTCTATAGCATCTCCATCGTCTGGGAACACGTCGTCACCCACTTCCAAACCCACACTTTCTCCTAGTGTCCATTACTGAAGGAGAAACTTGGTTTCACTCCCCGAATCCAAAAAAACAATAAAAATCTCATCCTCAAATCCTACCTCGATCACATCATGGAAAAAGAGAGGGATAAAGATGGAGAGAAATGATGATCATGATAGATTTCTCTACACCAATCGCGAGGCGATTCTCTCGATGCTAGAGGTCATTCTTGGGAGTCTGTACTTTTCAAGCTTTCCAGTACATTCGAAACCCTACCTTGTGAATCCTGGTACATTTGTTTTAGATTTGTTATTCATTGAAAGTTGTTATAAAATTTGTTATGAGATTTGCGAAAATTAGGTTGACTGATCATTCTGTTTTTTAATTTGTCATGAGATTTGTGAAATTTGTGAAAATTTGTTATGAGATTTGTGGAAAATAAAATGATACCCAAGTTATTGGGTTCACTGATCATTCTCAGATTTGTGAAATTTCTAATTTATTCTTCACTGAAATTTGTGAATTTGTGAAATCAAATAGAGAACGAATTCTGTTTTTTAATTTGTGAATTTGTAATGAAGAACAAAATCAGATGAATTTATGAATTTGGAGCCAAAATTCTGTTAATATTTGATGATGTGGCATGTTTGGCAAATGCCAAAACTCGTGCCAAATTTGATAGTAGAAATGGCATTTGTTATATTTGGCAGGAGGAATAGCATGCCATTGGAGATCTCATTTTTTTTTATTCTTGTCAAATTATAGCTTTGGCAGCTCATTTGACAGCTCCATTGGAGATGCTCGAAGATGAAAGTTATGAATAATTATTTGTGTGATAACCCTGTTCCGTATTATGCTAATTGATCTTAATTGTGATTGTGATTATGTGTTTGATATGATTTTGAGTGCCATTTATGTGATTATATGTAGTTTTGAATTTCTATCTGTTCACCGTAGGAAAATCTATTTAACCTACTATTATGAACTGAAAATTGAGGGTCTTATCGGCCACAGAAACCGAAATTGACTACGACATTGTGATTGACGTAATTTTTAGAGCCTATGGTGAAATTTAATTGAAAATTTATTCGGATTAAAATAATTAGATTCAGAACGATTAATTAAGCTCAATTACTTAGCTTTAATCAATTTGATTAGGCAAACATATATAAGGGCCTTATTACATTCATATTCATCTTGCTTGGAGCTCAAAATCTAAAAATCACACTCTAGAGAGAGAGTGGGCCGAATTTAGAGAGAGAAAGGGGCTAACATCGTAGATTTTGCAAGAAAAATGGAGAATTAAGTGGATTAACTCAAGGATTAGCTATAGTTGAAGAATTAGAGCTCCTAGGCGAGTAAATTCATGAGTTTGAGTTGTGATTTTGTGAATTCAAGATTTAATGGTGATCAAGAACATGAATTGAGTTGATTATGATGAGATTGAAGTCTATATGCACATGCTTGTTTAGAATTGTCATGAATTTGCATAAGCTAGCATGTAACATGTTAATTATGAAAAATGGAGCATTGAAACACACATACAAGCATGGTTTTGATGAGTTTTATGATTATAAGCATCTTTGGTGCCATTTGAAATGGAATTGGAGTCAAAAATTAACATGCATGCTAGATTGATGGAGATATGAGGCTTGTATGAAGTTTGAATGCATGGGTTTTGACCATACAAGAAAAATGTTAATTAATTTGAGAATTAAATCATGATTTTAAACAATTGGCCTCATATTGCTTATATCCTTATGATATATAAGGTGTTTCCATATTTTTGAACTAAAAACAAGAGTTTTGGACCTTTGAACATTGAGTTTGAACTTCAAGAACAATTCTGGAAATTCTAGAATTTGGCATATCCGCTCGAGCGGGAAGAACGCCGCTCGAGCGTGAAATGTTAGCTCCCAGAACTTTTGCAGACATTGATGTCCGCTCGAGCGGGAAGAGTCACGCTCGAGCGCCAGCCACTTAGTTTGAATTCCAGCTCGTGCGTCCAAAGTCACGCTCGAGCGTAAATGTGAGGCTACCAGTACTTTTGCAGACCAAAGGGGTCCGTTCGAGCGATAGAACCCGCGCTCGAGCGGGGAGCCCTGTTTCAGAAATTTTGTAAGGTTGATTTAGGTTTTGTTTTCCGTTCTCTTTCATTTCTAAGCACTCTTAGGCATGCATTGAACATTATAAATGAGTTAAAAAGGATAAGAAAGAAGCCTAAGAGAAATGTATGAATTAAGAATGGATTGAATCGTTTGTGACCCATATATGTGTCATGTATTATGTAGGGTCAAGCACAAGGACGAATCCACCAGCAGAACACTGTGAGTAATATCTTAATAAAGATATTTTGAAGTATGCTATTTGTCCAATTATTAACTCCTATTTGAGTTTTGCAAGCTTGTTAATCTGAAAGGTGGACAATATTTGTTATGCTATATATTGGGTCAAAGGCCGTTTGACACGAATGATTGGGCCAAAGGCCATTGGATATGAATGATTGGGCCAAAGGCCGTTTGACACGAATGATTGGGCCAAAGGGCCGTTGGATATGAATGATTGGGTCAAAGGCCGTTTGACACGAATGATTAGGCCAAAGGCCGTTTGATACGAATGAATTGGGCCCGAGGTTGTTTGATACGCTTGGATTTGTAGTCGTTTGATACACTAGATAGAAACATGAACTGGGCCTAAGGCCGTCCGATGCATCTATTTCAAATTTCGTTCATGTATCTTCTTTATTTGATATTATTCCCTAGGCTTTCGCTCACTCTCATTTATATGTCTGTAGGTGAGCCAAGAGATGTTCAAACCCAGCCCTAGTGAAGTATGTGAGAAATAGTCAAAGTTTTGAGGAGTCAACCCATACGTCTCACGCACGAGACTTGTTTTCGCCCTTTTGTTCTTTTGTTATATTTCTGCTATGTTGGCGAAAACTTTGGATCACCTTTGTATATAAGCTTTTGGTTTGGCTGACTATGACTTGAATGATCCTGTTGTGTAAAGCTTATATGTTAACTTCCTTTGATGTGAGTTATTAATGAATATATGTGAAATGTTATGATGTGCCATATAAGCACAGCTGTAGACGTCCCCGAACGCCCCGGGAGGGTTAAGTCCCGTTCTGTTCATTTGGGCTCACTACAGTTCAAGGACTCGATTGTCACGGTTCTAAATCTTGAACCAAAGAGTCCAAATCCGGCAAATCGTTTTTGAGAAAACAGATTTTTGAAAGAAGTGCCGAACATGGACTGCTTTGCCAGATACAGAGTCGCCACCTAAATATTTTTTACGGGGAAATTTAGGAAACCCTGACTCGTTTGCCTAAGGCCACGTGTCCGTCATCACCAAAGTTGCCTCGGCTCGGGAACTTGGGTACGATTGGGGAAGGTCACTTCGTGAGCACTCCCGCTCGCTCCGGTCAAAGACCGGCCTCTACTAACCATGATATCTATTTTTGAAAACATTGTGTGCTCTTATTCCGGTTATTAGCCTAGGTGACTATGTGATGCGCACAGCATACAAGTATAGACTGAGTCGCCTGAATTGGAACAAAATATTTCATGTTTGTTTGTTTGAAAATGGTTTGATGGTGCTACCCGCAGGTAGGCTAAGACGTGGATTTGCCACCCTAGGGTGGGCTTAGAAAACAATGGTTTTGCCACTATCTAGTGGGCTTAAAACAAACATTTGATGAATTGTTCCAATCCAAATAACACAACCTCCACCCACAGGCATTCAAGGTAGTTATATCACATAAGCAGTTAGCCTCATGGTAAGCATGCTATTCATGGCAACACTCACACGCATGCAAGGATACTAAAGCATAAAAACTTACCGAGTACTCCAAGCCAAAACAGAAGCTCATTAGAAATCCATGCATGATCTTAGATATACAGAATTGCCTAATGCAACACATGCAAAATGCAATTATAGCAGGCTCGGCTATTCTAAACATGGCATATGATGATGCTACAGTTAACATGTATTCAACTTGGAATTGAAATACAAATGCAGTTAGTATGATGCGCCGAGCCCGGTGCATGCAAAACAGATGAATGAATGCAAACATGCTATCATACTGTATGCTAATTGAGATATGCCCTAATCTAACCATCATAAGCTGGTAAATAAAAGGGAAGAAAGATGTGGGGTTGGAAAACATACATCACACTCACGCACACTTATTACAACATTGCCCTCACGCAGAGGGTCCGAATAAATATACAGTCCCGAATAAAAGAATAGTACAATCCAAATAATGTACAAATTCCTAATTAATTTACAAATTAACTAAGAAAAATAATAAACTGGCATGCAAGCTAGGGACTTGCCTTGACTCTTCTTCCGATGATGGATGATGCATGTTCGGGTTGCCTTTGCGCGGAAATCCATGGCGATGCCCCAGTTAGCCTCTGTTTGCACTTATTCTTGGAATGCGCGCCAAGCTCCGGAAGGCTGCTGATTCTTGTTTTGCTGCAACAGAGAGCAGGAAAGGGGCATGGCAATGTATTTTCACAAATGTATGCACACCTCGATTCTCGTGCCACCAATCACGCATCTCGATGCATGATGGCCGAGGAGCCGAATTGCACAACTCAATATGAGATGAATGCACATGAAAACACAACAAGACCTAACTCCATCATGGATGATCCGGAGTGTCGGTGACTGGGGAATTGAGACACGTTCCGTCACTCGGAGTACGAAACGTACCTCGTTTCCCGTGCCCGGGCTAACTCCTATCCCGAATACGATGCAATATGCATGATATGCATGAAATGCAACTAAGATACAACCTAACATGCAAATGTTATGGAATGGCATATACGATGCACGAGGTAACACGGCATACACAATGCGCTAATATACATCCTAGCATACACAATGCTATGAAATGAAATGGCATACACAATGCAATATGGACTTACACCAACACAAGTGGACCTCAGTCACACTCACATAGGAGGCCATAAGATGAAAATGAGACAACTCGAAGTGCGTGCACGCGTGTACGCAAACCGAGGACCGAACCTACGGCACGGAATGCCACTCTAACAAGACATGGCAAAACATGAATATGGCATATGATCATGCAATTTTCAGAGGCAAAATGAGATGAAAAACAGCCCCGAGTCATGGCAAAATGATACCCGATGCATGGAACGAATCCCGAAACATGAAGCTTGGCGCATGGAATGGCCTATAGCTATGCAATGCATGCATAATTTGAACATGAAGTGTAAAGACAGAAGCAAGGCAGCCCCAAAACAAGCATGTTTTCAGTTTTAAGCAAGACCAAACAGTGAGTAAAAATGGGCCTAAACTAGCATGCAAAAATGGCCAAAAAGAGAGGGGTAATGAAGCAATTCACAAATTCTGGCCCCAAACAGGAAGGGGCCTTCTACAATATTGAAGAGGGGCCAAAAATATAATGTATTACAGTTTATGACAAACCCCAAAAACAGATACAAGTATGCTCAAAATGCTATGCAAAATAAGGGCATCAAGAGAGTTATAACATGAAGTATACAAAGGTGTCCCAAACAGCCATAGACCCTTAATGAAACATGAGAGAGGGGTCAAAATAGGGCCATTTTCAGTTCGGACCAAGGTCCAAAAATAGAAGCTCAATAGGCTAATAAATCATGCAAAAATGGGGACCAAAGAGGGGTGCAATGGCAAGTGATACATGGATGGTCCCAAACAGTGGTGAGACCTTCTTCAATGTTAAGAAGGGCTCAAAATAAGCCTATCTACAGTTTACATTATGCTTCAAAACAGATTACACACAGGCCAAAAATACTATGCAAGATTATGGTATACAAAGGGGTAATGAAGCAAGTGCAAGATGGGGGGTCCCAAACAGGGGTAAGACCCTTAATGAAAGATGAAATAGAGCTCAAAAAAATGCCACTTTCAGTTTTTGGTCGGAACTCAAAACAGCAAGCAAAGAGGGCTAAGAAATGGTACAAAAATGAGCTAGAAAAGGGGGAAATGGTGCTTACCCTTGAAGACCAAGCCTTGGCTGCCTCTTGGACTGAAAAATGGTGCCTCCTAGCCTCTGAGAAGACCTCCAAGCTGCTGGAATGGAAGTGGTAGTGTGGGTGCTAGGTGGTGGATAAAGAGAAAAGGGTGTAGGAGACTTGTGTTTTTGGAGGGTTGGAGTGAGGGAGAGAGGGAGATGCAATATAGGAGCTCAAAGGATTTTTTTTCCAACCCTTTTCACCAGTGCTGGAGGCTGGTTATATGGACCAAAGAGGGGGAGAAAATGAGGGGAAAAAAGGGGGGGAAAACAAGCCAAGTTTCCCCCCAAAAAGTTTCCCCCTCGGATACAGATTTTGGGGGAAAAAGAGTATACAGTTGTAATGTACCACCTGTAAGGATCAAGGCCGGCCAGGTATTGGAGCTGCAGGTGGCCGGCTGGCCACCTCCCATGGCCGGCCGGCCAGGGGTCAAAAAGGCCAAGGTGAATTAATGGCCGGCCACCACAAATTGGTGTCCTCCCAGATGCTCTCAACACAGCCCTGTGGTCCAAAACTGGAGGAAGTGAAACAGGAGAGAGAACAAGCCATTTTTCAAAGGGGTTCAAAAAGTTCAGATGGAATTACTAGCCGGCCATGTGATATTTGTGTCCTCCCAGGTGTGCACAACACAAATATGTGGTTTGGAGTTAAAGAAAGTGGCCTTAGGGTGGTCAACATTGGCTTTGTAGTGAGAAAAACGGGCGTCGGAGGGCGATGAAGGAATATAACTGGTTGCTGAAACAATTACTGGCCTCCCACCCTTTTATGACCTTCCTGGTGATGAAACAGTGGTCCCTGCCAAAAATGAACGAAAACCGATGCAAAATGAAGGTTCGAGGGCCGAAACGCGCAGTCCGAGGCCCCGAAAACTGACTGTTAGGCACCGGGAGTGGTGTTTGACCACGAAGTGGGTCTCTCAGACTACAGTGTCCCTCAAAAGGGAGTAAATAAGATGCATGCCAAAAACCGGAGCAAACAGAGGTAGTTAGGTGGTCCCGAACCGAGGCACACGGCCTGACGGCTCCGAAAACCGGGAACCGGGCTCCGAAATGGGCAAAATGGCCCGCGACCACGAAACGTAGCCTACAGCCACCGAGAGATGATCTACGAGACCTCTCCCTCCCCTCAGGAAGAGAAAACAGAGAAAACAGAGCCTGGTTCGCAAACCGAGGCAAAGTACAGAAAAGCCTGGAAATCCGGAGTCAAGGCTCGCAGCCGAGACTCTGAAACTTCTGGACGAACACAACATGCAACATCACCGAGCGCTCAATCGGTGACGTCTGAGTCTTAAGGTCGGTCAAAAATGGGGTGTCTACAGTTGCCCCTCTTTGACAGAACTCGGAAGTCGCAAGTGACGGGAGTGAATGTCAAAGCCCAGAGACGACCTATTTTTGACAAGGCCGAAGACTTAGACAATCAGGCGAGATAAACAGAGATATGCCCGCAGGCGTGCCCGCAGGCAAGGGGGCAAAATGCAAATTGATATGCACAGAGCCAGATGTAACTCAATGATCATGCAAATGCAGCAAGCTGTAATGAAGCAGGTATTCGCAAATAGATGCAACAGTTTTAAGCAAGAATGCAAAGCAACAACTACGTTTCGTGCAGTTAGGAATGCGGAGAATTATTCAATTCTCGTCGCGTCTCACAGGAGAAGATACGATACCTTCGCGATTCGTCTGGTCGCACCAGCTCCAAATGAACCGTACATACAATATCGTGCCTGCGAAAGAGAGAAACTCAACAAGCACAACATGTTTAGCAAGATATATTCAATGTGATATCGAAAGTTCGACAAAAGTGGTGTCGGTGGGTGAATGCATCGCAATGCGAGAAAGGAGCGTGCGTGACAACGCAAGCTTAAGCACAGAGGCATGGTAATATCAAGAGAACGTGCATAACAATGCAAGTATGTTCATGAGAATGCAAGTTATGTGCACAACAATGCAGAATAAGCGCGAACTAGAATGCATGTTTGTCACAAAACCACGAGCAGAGAAACGCGCGTTTCGGCGAGGGCGACTCGATCGCGGCCTCCGGTTCACCCCCCGGAGAGGTTACAACATGTTTACGAAGGATACACCTTGATTCTGATGAGTAATGATGAGACACATGCCAGAAGTTAAAGCTGAAGTTCCGGCGGAGGGATTTCGCGACAGAAAGTGCAATTTTCTTAAACTTTTTCAGGTCTCGGGGACTCCAATCTTCCTCAAAATTTTCAGAGAGCTAGGTGGGCATGTGGGGAACACCACCGGCCACTTTTCTTCCCCAGGGGAGGCCACCGGCCACTTTTCAAAAAGGAGATGGCCGGCCAGCCTGAAAAGGTGGCCGGCCGGCCACTTGTTCAAAACAGTGGGCATTTTTGTCTTTTCACCTCATTTTCTTTAAAACCACTTACCCAAACACTTTGAACTCATAACTTCAGATCCAAAATCATCTTCTCCTCCCTCCCAAACCATTTTCCTCTCCAGATCTGAGCTCTATACGCGTTTTCCAACCTCCCACGCAAGTTGTTTTCGCGAAAACTTTCAGTTTTAAACACTTTGAACCGATTAAATTTTGATTTCGGGGCTTCTTTTCTCATTTTCGCCACTTGAGGTAAGTTTGTCTCAATATTTGGAAGATTTTCTCGGGGGTTGACTTTTGTTGACTTTTTCATTTCCCGAGAGTTGACTTTTGTTGACTTTTTCCAATTTTGGCTCATTTTTGCTCCTTTTTGCAGATTTTCTGAAATGGCCGGTCATTTTCCTCATGGGGGAGGTCCTCCGGGTGCCGGGGATGATTTTGATGTCATGACTCTGCCTCCGAGGGTTCGATCCTTCATTCCCGAGAAGTACGCCCCATCAGCACACATACTTCCACGAGCCGTTTTTCGTCACTTCACTGACTTTAATGAGCGAGCACCCGGAGATCTGCTTCTGCGGGAGCCAGAGTATCACCTCTCCCACGAGGCACGAGAGGTATTTACTTCGTTTTTTACCTTTTCTGCAACATATTCTGTGTTTTTTATGCACTTCGTGTCTTTGCCATGCTTGTCTGCTCATTTTGAGTAAGCAGCTTATTTAGAATGTTTAGTTCATGACACAGCATCCTGTTTGCATTCTGAACACACAGTTCAATCACTTGAATTTCTGAACACTGGGCCCATGAATTGATTGTGGACGCACGGCACACACCGGTAGGGAATTGAACACACGGCCCAATACTTGAATTCTGAGATGAACACACAGCCCATTCTTTGATGTCGAACACACAGTTCATTGTTGAGGTGAACACACGGCACACACTGATTGAGAGTTGAACACGCAGCCCAAACATTTGAGATAAACACGCAGCCCATACTTTGATGTCGAACACACAGCTCGTCGTTGAGGTGAACACACGACACATTGATTGAGAATAGAACACGCAGCCCTAACTCGGATTTTCTGAACACACAGCCCAAATTGAAGGTGAACACGCAGCAGACACTGATTGAGAGTAGAACACACAGCCCTAACTCCGATTTTCTGAACGCACAGCCCAAATTGAAGGTGAACACGCAGCACACACTGATTTAGAGTAGAACACACAGCCCTAACTCGGATTTTCTGAACACACAGCCCAAATTGAAGGTGAACACGCAGCACACACTGATTTAGAGTAGAACACACAGCCCTAACTCCGATTTTCTGAACGCACAGCCCAAATTGAAGGTGAACACGCAGCACACATTGATTTAGAGTAGAACACACAGCCCTAACTCCGATTTTCTGAACGCACAGCCCAAATTGAAGGTGAACACGCAGCACACACTGATTTAGAGTAGAACACACAGCCCTAACTCCGATTTTCTGAACGCACAGCCCGCATTGAAGGTGAACGCGCAGCACACACTGATTTAGAGTAGAACACACAGCCCTAACTCCGATTTTCTGAACGCACAGCCCAAATTGAAGGTGAATATGCAGCACACACTGATTTAGAGTAGAGCACACAGCCCTAACTCCGATTTTCTGAACGCATAGCCCAAATTGAAGGTGAACACGCAGCACACACTGATTTAGAGTAGAACACACAACCCTAACTCCGATTTTCTGAACGCACAGCCCGCATTGAAAGTGAACACGCAACACACACTGATTTAGAGTAGAACACACAGCCCTAAATCCGATTTTCTGAACGCACAGCCCGCATTGAAGGTGAACGCGCAGCACACACTGATTTAGAGTAGAACACACAGTTCGCTTACTTTGCTTCGCACGCAGCCTATTTACTTGCACACAGCTTATTCATTTCATTTGCACACGGCTTATTCCTTTCATTTGCACGCAGCTTATTCATTTCATTTGCGCGCAGCTCATTCATTTTATACTGACACATGTATTCATTCTGAATGCAGATTGGTTCTCACACTGTGCGGGGATACGGCTCCACCGCTGCTAGAGATTGGTACGCTGAGCTCCCGGAGGCTGTCTGGGATTTAGTTGATTTGGCGGGGTTCGGGTCCTTCTGCGCTGGGTTATCGCGTTGTCCTGCCAGGAGGACACTGATGGCAGCTTTGGTGGAGAGATGGTGGGACACCACCAACTCCTTTCATTTTTCTGCCACTGGGGATTTGACTATGACCCCGCTGGATTTTGCTGTATTGACTGGCCTAGACATAGGAGGTCGGCCCATTCCTTACGACGAGGACATGGGCGAATGGGAGGCCGCTTGGATACATTTGCTGGGGGCCCGCCCGCCTGTTGATAGAGCTTCAGGGAGAGTCCGATACACCTGGTTCTCTTCCCATTTTCGGAGGGAGGGGATGGAGCCCAGGACTCCTGAGGAGGCAGAGCAGTATGCCCGTGGTTTTCTTATGTTCCTCTTCGGGACTACTCTGTTCGCCGATAGAGGGAACACGGTTGGGCTGTATCTGTTGAGCGCTCTGGTGGACCTATCACAGGTTAGACGGTATGATTGGGGTGGCGCCGGCTTGGCTACCCTTTACTGCTACATGAGCGCGACCTCCCGCGGGCAGGGAGACTTACTTGGCGGTTATTGGAGAGCCTGGGAGGTACTTTCTGTCCTCTTGATTTACATTTCTGCTCCTCATTACTTGTACATTGCACACACAATGCATTTTACACTGTGTATTTTGCCCTCAGCACTTTGTATTTACATTCTGCACTGCTTTCCTCAGTTATGGGTCTACGTATATTTCCCGATGTTAGCCCCAGAGTTGGTGGTGGCAGGGCCCCTCATGACCCCGTACTCACTGGTATTCGAGGGCCAGCATCGGCCGAGACCCTGAGAGACTCTCTTTTATCTACGGTAGTATTTCGACACTGTGCGGACTACGGAGGTATTTCAAAACTCTCAGTCCTTTCCATTTTCATCTTTGATCTGTCCCGTATATTCCCGATTTCTGATTGGTTTATGCACTGGTTATCCGCAGATTACATGGCAGCCCTAGGCGCCCTTGGGTGATGGTCTCCGATTTCAGTATGTCGGAGGATCGGGCGCCTCCCAGTACAGGATCCTATTCGAAGGACGAGTTGGTAGAGCATGGTTTCTGGGGGAACGCCTTTTGCGTCAGGTATGGGGGTACACTTCTCAGGACCCTCCCGCAGCACCCCCAGTCAGTATGCGAACTGCTGATAGGCTCTCTTCCTGGGATGTTGTTAGTGCTATGCTGGGCACTGATGCTTTGCTACATCTTGAGGAGGGGGACTATGCCACTTATCGCCACGTATATCTGATGCCTCCCTTGACGGGAGTGCGCACTCCCTCGATGAGGCCTATTGGTGTGCCGTCTTCGAGCCAGGCTCGGGCTACAGATATTCTTTCCAGCAGCGGGGCCGGTACATCCAGAGGTGGGGGTGGATCGGTTCCCCCGATTCCTCCGACTCTTCATCATCCTGGGTGGCCAGACATGCCGACCGAGTTGACGAGTTGGCGATTTGGGACTCCTTATCAGGTCTCGCTGGAGCCTCCCCTTCCCGACCACAGATATGTCAGAGATCCTGATTCGCCACCGGTATGTTTTACAGCTTTGATTTATCAGTCGGATACTTAGACATTCATTCCTTTACTGATAGTTTCGCATTTGTGTCTACAGCCTCCTGTTGAGTACGTGGATGAGATGCTTGGAGTGATGGCCGCGTTTGAGGGCATGATCCTGCGGAGGGAGGCACAGCTGGCCATTATGGGTGTGCAGGTGCTGTTCATCTTTCTTGTATTTATCATATTTCTGATGACACGCTGGTTTTGAACATCCTACTGCATTTATAGGCTGTTTGTGTAGAGCACATCTGACACACACCCCACTCACATACTGTACTTGCATCTGATTTTCATATTCGAATTAATGTATTGAACTCTTCACTTTTAGATGCCTCCTGTATATGCTCCGCCATGGGCCGGGCCACCCGGGCCTTCTCAGGGAGGTCGATCGTCTGGACTTTTTCGAGGCGCTGGGCCATCTGGGCCCTTTCGAGGAGCTGGGCCATCCAGGCCTTTTCGAGGAGCTCGAGGAGGGTCCTCTCGCAGACGCAGGGCACATATTATAGAGGCGGAGCCTGATGAGGATGAGGAGGAGGAGGTCGCAGGCCGTCAGTCGGAGACATCCGCTGAGGATGGGGATTCCGGTCTTGGTTCCGGGAGTGGAGGCGAGGTTGAGGGGGATCCTGAGGATGACAGCTCCGACCCGGATGGTGATGGTGTTGCAGAGGTTGTCTCACAGAAGAGGATGAGGAGGGCCTCTCATTCCCGCTCCCGAGAGTATTGATGCTGCTGTTCCCTGCTTTATTTTCCTTTTTGCTAGTAGTTTGTAGCACTTTGCATGTTGTTAGGCAGTTTTATTTTCTGTAAAACTTGTACCTTTGTTTGTAAAAGGAAATATGATGGGGTGAAACAGCTTTTTGAAAAAGTGTTGTATTTTTATGCTCTCAGCATCGCATCGCACCATTTTGCACAAAAATGGGATTGAATGGAAATGTGCACTGTGTATTTACCGGGTCAGGTAATGAACCGATGCAACAAATCAAATAACTCGACTCACTAAGAAATAACAGAATCTTAGCAAGTTTACAACTCGATAAGCAAAGTACAACAATGTTAACGACTCGATAAACAAGACTTAACAAAATTGCGTAAACAAAGAGTAACAACTCAAAACACAAAATACGGCAGCTCGACAAAACTTACAACTCGATAAACAAAACGACAACTCGATAAGCAAAAATTACAACTTGATAAACAAAACAAAGCATACTTCGGACGATCTGGGCAACGGAACGCATCCGAAACAAAGGGAAATGGAGGCCTTCGATACACCCGATGCTTGGAAATGCCTGGAACTTTCCTCTGGAGGGTAAAACAGGACCAATGGCACACATGGGAGCATGGCCGGCCACTTTTGGGAGCCGGCCGGCCAGTTTTTGTATCTGAGGGGGGAAAAGGTAGCCGGCCTGCTAGAAAAGGTGGCCGGCCGGCCACTTTGCTCAGCAGCCACCAAATTTTTGACACGTGTCCCCGAATAGTGTCTCATCCCCTTTAAAAGCCTCAAACCCGTGGTTGATTCATTTCATCTTAGTTTTTCACCAAAATGGAAGCCTTTCTTGCCGAAAATCTCACAGTTTGGATGGCTTCTTTAGATGGCTCGGAAAAGTTGAATTTTCGGGGTTTCGGCTTGAATGCACTATTCACGCTGAGCCGCACTCCGCTGCACTTTCCCTTCCTCCATGTTGCGGCGAGGTTTTGGAACCTAGTGACGCATGTTTTCAGCTTCGGCGGGCAAGAGGTATGTCCAACTTTCGAAGATTTTCAGGTTTTGATGGAGTCTGAATGCTGTGAAGAGATTTTGCCTAAGTTTCGCTTTGGTCACACCCAAGCTTTAGGGGAAATGTGTGGGCTCTCCATGCACGATGCTCGGTCTCTGATCTCCAATCGGGAACTGGACATTCTCGGCTTGATCCATCGCTTTTCCGACACCGGTGACCGCAGTAACCATTATTGGCAAGGTTTTCGGCAACACGCCCTTTGCTTGTGTATTCTATCTCATTTTCTGCTCACTTCAGGCCTTGGTGGATCTAGCATTCGTCTGATTGAAGTTGCTCAAGGCTTGAGAGAAGGGAAGAGCTGTATCGCCATGACATTGGCCGAGACGCTGATGGGCTTGGACGCTTTCTATCGTCGGGAGACGACCAGATTTGCAGGGAGTCCACTACTGCTGCAGGTAATGTTTCCCACCCAACCTCACATATGTATATTGCTCACATCACTCGGCCCTTGGGCTCGGTTTTTCTCACAAAACCCTTTTCTCGCTTTTCTCTCATCGTACATCTCTCTATTCTTTATTCTCTCATTTTTCATCCCTCCCCAGGTATGGTTGATGGATAAATTGCAGGTTGTGGACTCTTGTCCAGCCTATTCAGCTCGCGGCTACTTCTTTCGCCAACGCTTAGTCGATGCCCTGGACGAGGGGTGGTGGTTCGACTGGATGTGCAACCTGTCTGCAGATCGCATTGCTTGGCGTTGTCCTTGGCTCAATCTCCCGGCGATGAGCTATAGCATGTCCCGGCTGGTCGGGATCCAGTTGATTGGTCTGACCCACTGTGTATTCTACTTTCCGTTCCGGTTCCTGTGTCAGTTCGGTCATGATCAGACTTGCCCACCAGAGGGGATTGAGTATCCGGCTGCTTTCCCGGTCCGAGGCGCACAACTTGCCCGATATGCCACGGCATGGAGGACTAGAGAACTCCTGGCTCCTGCCCCTACTTTCAACTGCACTTTGTCTGACGAGTGCTGGGATTGGCTCAATGAGGAGGCACAGACCGGGCCCAGCTTGGCATCAGAAGCTTCGACTAGCTCTGGGAGGGGGCGCAGGGACACCTGACTTGACTATGCCCCAGATTTATTGCTTTATTAGTACTTTCAAGTTTTCATTACGAGTGTAATAAAAAGTAACTTCAATTGTATGCAAGAGCAGGAGAACTCTGTTTTGAAATCAATGAAGTTGAAGGTTGTGGTACTGAAAATTTTCCGCTTTGGTCCAAAAATGGTCTTAGTTGTAAAAAGACTAATTTGAACAAAGTCAACTTCTATTAAAACTTTTCAAAACCATTTTCGATGTGGATCAGAACTGGACACGCCTGAGATCTGTCACTGAGATGCATAACCCCGGATTCTGGCAACTGGAAAGTTGCCCCTAGTCTGCATAGCGCCGCGGCACTGCACAGCAACTGAAAGTTGCCCCTAGTCTGACAAGCACTGCACCGGAGATCACGATGAATGCTGATGGACAAGGATGACTGAGATGATCAAAATGGACAAAGTTGATCGGGGAAAATGTTTATGGCTGAACTTTAGGATGAAGCTGCCTACGTATCCCAAAGATGAGAATCAAGCCTTACGTAGTTCAGGCTTAGGTTCGCTCGGGTATTTTCACTCTCCTTTTACGCTCTAACTTTTGCCAAGGCCGCCCTTTGTGGGTTTTCAACCTTGCGAGCTCAGTTTTTATAATTTCAAAATTTTTTGTGCTCTGAGTTTTGCCTAGGTCGCCCTTTCGGGTTTTCGGCCTAGTGAGCCTCTCAAGGGTAGTATTTCTTCAACTTGTCCAGGTTGATTGGTTGTGAAAACTCTAAGCCATCCAGATCCATCAGAACCACAGCCCCACCTGACCAGATAGACTTACTGATGTAGGGACCAGTCCAATTAGGTCTAAACTTGCCCCTAGGGTCATGGATGGGAGCTCGGTTGTCCTTGAGTACCAAATCTCCTTCCTTTAAATTCCTGGACTTGACTTTCTTGTTAAAAGCCCGGGCGATTCTGCGTTGATAGCCTTGAATGTGGTACAGTGCTTTCAGTCTTCTCTTATCAAAGAGCATGAGTTCCTCGAATCTGCTCTGCTGCCAATCTGCCTCGGCTATTTGACACTCAGCCAATACCCGCAATGACGGAACCTCAATCTCAATAGGTAGAAAGGCCTCCATCCCATAAACCAATGAATACGGAGTCGCCCCAGTAGAAGTTCTGATTGAAGTCCGGTAGCCCCACAGAGCAAACGGCAGCTTATCTGGCCAGTCCCGGTAGGTTTCCACCATCTTCTGCAATATGTGCTTGATATTCTTGTTGGCGTCCTCAACCGCTCCGTTGGTTTGCGGCCGGTATGTGGATGACTTATGAAAAGCCACATTGTATTTTTCCAACAAGTCTATCACTTCCTTCTTGAAGTGGGAACCGTTATCTTAAATTATCTCATTTGGGACCCCGTAGCGACAGATGATGTTGTTTTTGATAAACTTTGCAACGTGCGAAGCCTTCAACACCGCGTAAGATTGGGCCTCAACCCACTTTGTAAAATAATCTATCGCAACCAGGATGAACTCATGCCTATTCGACCCCTTTGGCATGACAGCCCCGATCACATCAATTCCCCAGACTGAAAATGGCCATGGTGAAGTCATATTGTACAGCTTTGTCGGCGGGATGTTCATGCGATTTGCATGGATCTGACATTTGTGGCATCACCGAACGAAACCGATACAATCCTCCTCCATGGTGGACCAGTAGTACCCCTGTCTGAGGATCTTCCGTGCCAGCATTACCCCATTCATATGTGCTCCACATTCTCCTCCGTGGATGGCTTCCATCAGATGCTTTGACTCTTCGGCATCAACACACAGCTTATGCATCCCCAGATGACCTCTTCTATACAGCTTACCCCCACAGATGATGAACTGAACGGCCAGTCTTCTTATTGCCCTTTTGTCTTTGGCATTTACCCCTGGCGGGTATGTTTCATTCTCTAAGAAATTCCAAATGTCGTAATACCAGGGGTTTTTGTCCTGAACCTCATCTATAGCAGCAATCGACTCGTAGGCTGGTGCAAACTTCTGGTCAATGATGACTGGACGCATCCGGACTCCACATGGGATGTCTATCATGGAAGATAGAGTTGCTAAAGAATCTGTGAACCTGTTGTTCTCTCTTAGTAGATGAGTAAAACTTAGCTTTTCGAACCGAGGAATTAGCAAATCCAAGGTTTGGTGATACATCATCATCTTTTCCTCTTTTACTTTCCAGTCTCCTTTCGCTTGAGACACAACAAGGTTCGAGTCCCCGATGACGTCCAACCGTCTTGCCCCTAGTTCCAGGGCTGCTTCCAAACCGGCAATGCATGCTTCATATTCAGCTTCATTGTTCGAGACTTTAAATCGGAGTTTGAAGGCTAGGGGGATACGGGAATCGTCGAGTGCTATCAGCAACACTCCTATCCCATACCCGTACTGATTTGATGCTCCGTCGAAGTACATCGTTCAAGTTTCGTCGTCGATATACAAAATTGCTTCATCTGGGAACAAGTATTCAACTGCTTCATCCCTCTCAACCGGATGGTCGGCAAGGAACTCTGCTACTGCTCTTCCTTTGACTGACTTGCGTGTGACATACTTCAAATCAAATTCAGAGAGCAACAGCAACCAACGAGCTAGCCTACCCGTAAGTGCTGGTTTCTCGAAAAGATATTTGATGGGATCGAGACATGAAACCAACATTACGGAGTGAGCTAACAGGTAGTGCCGCAGCTTCCTGGTAGCCCATACCAAAGCTAAGCAAGCCTTCTCCAGCGGTGTGTACTGAGTCTCATACTCTAGCATCTTCTTGCTCAGATAGTAGATGGCTCTCTCCACCCTGTCTTCAGACTCTTGTGCAAGCATACAGCCCATCGTGGTCTCAGTCACTGATAGGTACAAAATCAACGGTTTCCCCGGTTCTGGTGGTGATAAAACGGGCGGGTTCTGTAGATATTCTTTAATCTGTTCAAATGCGGCTTGACATCGGCCGTCCCATTGGAACTTCTTGCCTTTCTTCAGGAGACCAAAAAGTGATTCACAAGTCAAGGTTAATTTTGAGATAAACCGTCTTATGAATTGCACTTTACCCAGAAAGCCTCGCACCTCATTTTCAGTCCTTGGTGGGGGCATTTCTAGGATGGCCTTGATTTTGGAAGGGTCGACTTCGATGCCTCTTTGTGTAATCAGAAACCCCAGCATTTTTCCCGCTGTAACACCGAATGTACATTTCTGAGGATTCAGCCGCAACCGAAATTCTCTGATCCTTTGAAAAAACTTGTGCAAGGCGGTGTAGTGGCCCTCTCTATCTTTGGACTTGACAATCATGTCGTCCACGTACACCTCAACCTCCTTGTGGATCATATCATGTAATATTGTGGTCGCGGCCCGTTGATAAGTAGCTCCAGCATTCTTCAACCCAAACGGCATGACTCTATAGCAATATGTTCCCCACGAGGTAGTGAATGCAGTCTTTTCCCGGTCTTCTGGTGCCATTACTATCTGATTGTAGCCGGAGAAGCCATCCATGAATGAAATCAACGCGTGCCCTGCTGTGAAATCCACCAACTCATCAATATGCGGTAAGGGAAAGTCGTCCTTCGGACTAGCTCTGTTCAAATCCCTGAAGTCTACGCATACTCGGATCCTGCCATCTTTCTTTGGCACTGGAACGATGTTGGCCAACCAAGTCGGATATTCAGATACCAGCAGGAAGCCTGCGTCGATTTGCTTGGTGACCTCTTCCTTAATCTTGAGAGCCCAATCCGGGCAAATCCTTCTGAGTTTCTGCTTGACAGGTCGGGCCTCGGGGTCAAGGGGGATCCGATGCTGTACAATCTCAGGATCAATTCCAGGCATGTCTTTGTAGGACCACGCGAAAACATCTTTGAAATCTTTTAATAAAGTGACTAAGCGCTCGCGTTCCTCCGAAGACAACGTGGACCCGATCTGGACTAGCCGCGGGTCCTCCTCAGTACCAATGTTCACGGTCACGATTTCATCCATTAGGGGTTTAACAAATCTCTCCTGCTCTTGCTCAATTAAACGTTGCAAAACCGGAGGAATTTCTTCCTCGTCGTTTTCATCAAAATTTTGAAAGTCTGAGTTTATGCAATAAATCAAGGGCACAGACAAGTACTCAGAAACCACAGCTACTTGATTCTCATTAAGTTCATCCAAATTGTCCGAATTCTCGGTTACAACAGACTCAAATGAGAAAGAAAAAGACGACCTGGACAAGACTGTGGTATCCGGGTTATCATCCCCAGGATCACCAGACTCAGACTCAGTCGAGCTGGAATCTGATTCCGACTCACAAGACTCGGTGGAATCAGATTCCAGCTCACTACCTGACCAGGTGCTGCTGGACAAAAATCCCTCCTCGTATTGCCAAGTAAGAGAGGGTGCGATAGATGCATCCAAGATAGCTGCTGGTAGGCCCACGGCCGTTTCATCCCCAATCATGGAAACCTCGAAGTTATCCCCTAAGCACTTATGGTTGATCGAAAGATCTGAGAGTAGACATGCCAGTGCTACCCCCATTTCAATTTCAGCGCCCTCGGAATCCCCTGCCTTACACCGCTCAACCTCAGCTGATGGGTCTGTCTGCTCTTCGGCAACATCCTCCCTGGGTAGTTGCAGATCGAAGAAGATCTCGAAACCCGGCACGCGCTTCTTCTTCGCGTTCAACCATGGCTCTGGGAAGCCACAAAACGGAAAGTCCTCCCCCTCCCGGACGAAGCGTCCGTTCAGGGTACCCTGGATGGGTCTATGCATCAACTCAAAAGGCTTCCCAGCCTGCTTTGCTCTGGCTCTTCCGGCCATTTCCTTTCCCTTCCTTACCCAGTCCTCTTTGGTGGGCAGATAACCCAAGCCAAAGGTATGAGGGTTGTGTGGCACCTCGGCCAATACTGCGACGCCTTTCCTGCCGCTCCTTCCTAATCCCATCCCGGGGATGTGTTGTAGCTTGTTCATGAGGTAGACGGATTGAGCACTGATGTACACACCTTCATTCACAGCCATAATGTTTTGCACAACCCGGGCCTCGGCCAGAGTAAACCCTGATATAAACATGTCCTCCATGCCGTGCTCGATTTCTAGGACTGGTGTAGATGCCTCCGGAGGGGGATGGATCGATGAATTCCCAAACACAATGGCTACTCCCTTTCCATAGGGGTATTTCACCATCTGATGCAGAGTGGACGGGACGGCCTTCACCTGGTGCAACCACGGTCGCCCCAAAAGTAGGTTGAAAGTTGCGGGAACCTCCAAGACATGGAAATCTATCTCGTGTTGTCCAGGTCCAACCTTTGTCTGAATCTTGACAGTCCCCATCACCTCTCTGCTGGTGTTGTTGTAGGCTCTAATCACTTGAGTAGTCGGCACGAAGTCCGCGGGCTTCAACCCAATTGCATATGCTGTTCTGGCTGGGCAGACGTTGATAGCGGATCCAGTATCAACAAGTACCACCGGTATCCATTTGTCTCTACACTCCACAGAGATGTAAAGAGGTTTGTTGTGGTTTGCGCCCTCAAGCGGCAGTTCTTTGTCTGAAAAGGTTAATGCCGGGGAACCTCCTCCCGGAAAAACCAGCCCAACCAGCTGCTCTGGTGTAGTGTCTATAGAGAGTTTGGCCCTGTCCATAGCAGATAGGACAGCCTGTCTGTGTACTCGCGACGCCATAAGCAGTCCCCAGATGGAGATGTCTGCTTGTATCTTCTTTAATTGCTTGAGCACAGCTTCTTCTTCAATCTGTTTCTCCCTCTGTTTCTCACCTTCCTTGTCTTTCCCGGATGCCTCAGGTTGGTCTAAGTGCGGAGGCTTGAAATACCGCCCACTTCTTGTCATATGAGCGATCTCATCGAGATACCAGGTGTCATCTGGTTGATTACTTCCCCAATCCTCGTCTGTGTGGGCAAGACATAAGTCATCGTCTTCCCACCACATTCCGTCAGCAGCCGACAGACACTTGTCCGGCTCCGGTATGATCGTACTCGCAGCACCTTCAGTTTTCATGCCCGCAGCATTTCCTGTTCCCGTGCACACAGCACTCTCGACCCCCACATGGGCCTTAGCTTTTCTGATTCTCTCGGAATCCTCAAATCTTTATTGTTCCAACTGCGTTAGTACAGCTGGTTGGTCAGTATTCCCTGCATTTACAATCCTCAAATTCTGAGCGAAATTCTTAGTGCCGGCGCTCTCCGGCGGTGTATTCTGACTCTCGGCCCTTCCGGCCACCACTGATGCTCTTGCCCCTGCCGGGGGCCCTGTTCTGGTTGATATTCTACGACGTCTGGTTGATCATCTAACCATCCGGTAACTTCTGCCGACTCTTCATATTCGAACCACTTGATTGCTGCATTCCCTGATTCTTGGTCATTGAAAAACTGTAGGTTGGCAAAGTCCTCCTCCACAGTCGTCAGATCATCCGTTCCCTGTTCAAGTCTGTCCCCCTGAATCATACATAGTTCTGCCCTCTCTAGAAACCCCACAATTGGCTTAGACTGACCCACTGACAGGATGTACTCACTTGGATCGTAGGCTTCTTCAGCAAGATGCCCAGACTGCTCAATGCCAAATTCAGCAATTCTGCTCTTCTCTGAAACCTGCCCTGTCCCATCTTCAGTGGTCACCACCATTGGCTTAGGTTGGACTGTGGAGATGTCCATCATGCACAAGTCAGTGCAGACAGGAAGGATCACCTCCGGCTTAGGTAGGTGGGATGGGGTGATATAGATACTAGGATCGTAAGGCACGACCCCAGTCTGGATGAAGTTGATTCTGTTGGGAGGAGGGGCTTGGCTATGTGGTGGGAGGGGATTTGTTGTGACGTTGGGTTTTTCGGGAGGCGCGATCACCTGTTTGTCAATAAGATCCTGGATCTCATGACGCAATCTAAAACAACGGTCGGTGTCATGACTGTGTTGTTGGTGATACGCGCAGTATTTTGCCGGGTCATGAGAGGGAGGGAGTGGATTTGGTAGTGGCCTCGGCTCTAGGGGCGTCAAATGCTTCTTCCTGATTAATACCCCCAGAGCCTTGGACAGGGGCATATAGAGGGGTGTAAAGGTTCTTTGGCCTCTGGGCTGATATTTGGCGGTTTGGGTGCTGCTTCCAGATGCGCCAGAGAAAGGCGTGGCTGCCGCGGGCCTTGGATGGGGAGGGGGAATGGTGGTGACCATACTGACCTCCGAAGCTCTTGTGTTTGCAGCGCCACTCGGGCCTGCGTTGTTATTGCGGTTAAATGTCCTTCGGGGTTGCTCCCGGTCCTGGTCAATCAGACCTTGTTTCATTGCATCCTCGATCTGTACCCCCTTCTCATGTAGATCTAAAAATGTGGGAAAGGAGAGTACAATCATCTTCTGCATCAGTTTTGGTTGGAGATTGCGCACAATCATCCTGATCTGGTCTTTGTCGGTGGGCCTTAAAGTCATCATCGATGCCTTTGCCCTCCACCGGGTCACAAAATCTGAGAAGCTCTCTTTGGGCTCCTGCCTTGTCGTTTCGAGATCACAGGTCGTAATCTCGATCTGGGTATTGTACGAGTATTGTGCAACAAAGGCTTCAGCCATTTCATCCCAACTTCTTTTGACCTCATCTTCCAACTTCGCGTACCAAATGGCGGCTACACCTGACAAGGTTCGGCCGAATAGTGAAAGTTTTTGTGGTCTGGTTAGGCCCATTGGCCGTAGTATATCTGAAAATAGCCGGAGGTGGACCATTGGGTCCTCGGATCCATCAAAGCGATCGATCTGGGACATTTTGAATCTGTTTGGCAATGTCACAGCCACATCGGTATATCCGTCCTCGATATCCGGAATAGCCTTCACCCCCTGGGATTTCTTGAAAAGCTTCTCAAGCTTGCTCAATTTCATAGCTGTATGGTCTATCTCGAACTCGAAGGGGGAGTCCGGGTGGTTGGGTGTATGGGTCTTGGACAGTTGAGGCGGAAGCGGGGGCGGAGCCGGCCCCGTTGGAAGGCCCATGTCCTCCTGAATATTTGGTAGGGTGTTTTGGGGATTTGGCAGGGTATTTTGGGCGGTCGGTGCCTGCTCGGGTAGTGGGACCCCTAGTGGAGGAGGGACTGAGTGTGAGGTTGACGCTGCATTCTGCTGTTGTAGCCTAGTAATGAGCTCAGCCTGCTGGGCCATGACTGTGGCCTGTTGCTTCGAAAATTCCGTTTGGCGGATGGCATCCTCCTGCATCTGTCTCATGCTCTCTTGCATTTGACGCATCATTTCCTCTATCCCGGCCATATTCTGTTGGTCCAGCTGACTGACCGGTAAGTGTATCTCTATGGCGGAAACAGAAACCTCAACCTGACTGTTCACTGCTAGGGTAGACCACTGCTCTGGTAACCTCTGCTCAGACACACTGCGCCTCCTTGGCTTTCTTCTAACAACTGGGGGTAGAGAATGGAACACTGGCTGTCCGTCAACCAGATCCTCAAATCAATTGAGCCGACGACCTCTTGTCCAAAGTGCTTGGGGAATATCTACTAGGTCGGAAGCAATTGTGCTAAAACTGTCCTAGCAAAAAGATAAATAAAGCAATAAGGAAATAAACAACCAGATAAACGGACAGCATAACAGCTTAAATTAAATACACAACACACGGCTGGGCATAATGACACACGGTCGATAAGCTGAACACACTGTCCTCCAACACTGATCATTATCCCTAAATCACTGTCCCCGAAAACTGAATCTGATACCCGCAGATAACTGATTCTCAAACACTGACTGATGCCCAAACTCGCGAACTGATACATGCATTCCTGTAGAGACGCACTCTAACAAGCACATAATAGATAAGTGAGAGCCAAAACACCCCTATGTTGGGGTTGGGTTTCCCTGTCCTATTTTGTCAGGAACTAAGGTTTCACTACGCACGCAGCGGTTTCAAACAACCTATCGGGTAAGCAACCTGTCCTAGTTTGGAATGGTCACTATGGATCCGAATATGCACTAGGTCGAATGGTCAAAAAGGGTGCCCCGGTAAAACCGGGGTTTGTGTTCCCATACTGGCAGAGCCCACAACCGGTCAGCCTTATGGACATGCCTTGACAAGACAAGCCTCCGGCAAACCGTTCAGGAATAGCAGATGGCAAACACGGTGTCCTAGGCGCACCAATGCAAATGCAATGCAAAGAAACACACAAGTGTAGTCAAAACAAGATATCATGAGTTCGAGTCAAGTTCTCTAAATCCCCAGCAGAGTCGCCAGAAACTGTAGACGTCCCCGAACGCCCCACGAGGGTTAAGTCCCGTTCTGTTCATTTGGGCTCACTACAGTTCAAGGACTCGATTGTCACGGTTCTAAATCTTGAACCAAAGAGTCCAAATCCGGCAAATCGTTTTTGAGAAAACAGATTTTTGAAAGAAGTGCCGAACATGGACTGCTTTGCCAGATACAGAGTCGCCACCTAAATATTTTTTATGGGGAAATTTAGGAAACCCTGACTCGTTTGCCTAAGGCCGCGTGTCCGTCATCACCAAAGTTGCCTCGGCTCGGGAACTTGGGTACGATTGGGGAAGGTCACTTCGTGAGCACCCCCGCTCACCCGGTCAAAGACCGGCCTCTACTAACCATGATATCTATTTTTGAAAACATTGTGTGCTCTTATTCCGGTTATTAGCCTAGATTACTATGTGATGCGCACAGCATACAAGTATAGACTGAGTCGCCTGAATTGGAACAAAACATTTCATGTTTGTTTGTTTGAAAATGGTTTGATGGTGCTACCCGCAGGTAGGCTAAGAAGTGGATTTGCCACCCTCGGGTGGGCTTAGAAAACAATGGTTTTGCCACTATCTAGTGGGCTTAAAACAAACATTTGATGAATTGTTCCAATCCAAATAACACAACCTCCACCCACAGGCATTCAAGGCAGTTATATCACATAAGCAATTAGCCTCATGGTAAGCATGCTATTCATGGCAACACTCACACGCATGCAAGGATGCTAAAGCATAAAAACTCACCGAGTACTCCAAGCCAAAACAGAAGCTCATTAGAAATCCATGCATGATCCTAGATACACAGAATTGCCTAATGCAACACATGCAAAATGCAATTATAGCAGGCTCGGCTATTCTAAACATGGCATATGATGATGCTACAGTTAACATGTATTCAACTTGGAATTGAAATACAAATGCAGTTAGTATGATGCGCTGAGCCCGGTGCATGCAAAACAGATGAATGAATGCAAACATGCTATCATACTGTATGCTAATTGAGATATGCCCTAATCTAACCATCATAAGCTGGTAAATAAAAGGGAAGAAAGACGTGGGGTTGGAAGACATACATCACACTCACGCACACTTATTACAACATTGCCATCGCGCAGAGGGTCCGAATAAATATACAGTCCCGAATAAAAGAATAGTACAGTCCAAATAATGTACAAATTCCTAATTAATTTACAAATTAACTAAGAAAAATAATAAACTGGCATGCGAGCCAGGGACTGCCTTGACTCTTCTTCCGATGATGGATGATGCATGTTCGGGTTGCCTTTGCGCGGAAATCCATGGCGATGCCCCAGTTAGCCTCTGTTTGCACTTATTCTTGGAATGCGCGCCAAGCTCCGGAAGGCTGCTGATTCTTGTTTTGCTGCAACAGAAAGCAGGAAAGGGGCATGGCAATGTATTTTCACAAATCTATGCACACCTCGATCCTCGTGCCACCAATCACGCATCTCGATGCATGATGGCCGAGGAGCTGAATTGCACAACTTAATATGAGATGCACATGAAAACACAACAAGACCTAACTCCATCATGGATGATCCGGAGTGTTGGTGACTGGGGAATTGAGACACGTTCCGTCACTCGGAGTACGAAACGTACCTCGTTTCCCGTGCCCGGGCTAACTCCTATCCCGAATACGATGCAATATGCATGATATGCATGAAATGCAACTAAGATACAACCTAACATGCAAAATGTTATGGAATGGCATATACGATGCACGAGGTAACATGGCATACATAATGCGCTAATATACATCCTAGCATACACAATGCTATGAAATGAAATGGCATACACAATGCAATATGGACTTACACCAACACAAGTGGACCTCAGTCACACTCACATAGGAGGCTATAAGATGAAAATGAGACAACTCGAAGTGCGTGCACGCGTGCACGCAAACCGAGGACCGAACCTACGGCACGGAATGCCACTCTAACAAGACATGGCAAAACATGGAATATGGCATATGATCATGCAATTTTCAGAGGCAAAATGAGATGCAAAACAGCCCCGAGTCATGGCAAAATGATACCCGATCCATGGAACGAATCCCGAAACATGAAGCTTGGCGCATGGAATGGCCTATAGCTATGCAATGCATGCATAATTTGAACATGAAGTGTAAAGACAGAAGCAAGGAAGCCCCAAAAAAAGCATGTTTTCAGTTTTAATCAAGACCAAAAAGTGAGTAAAAATGGGCCTAAACTAGCATGCAAAATTGGCCAAAAAGAGAGGGGTAATGAAGCAACTCACAAATTCTGGCCCCAAACAGGGAAGGGGCCTTCTACAATATTTAAGAGGGGCCAAAAATATGATGTATTACAGTTTATGACAAACCCCAAAACCAGATACAAGTATGCTCAAAATGCTATGCAAAATAAGGGCATCAAGAGAGCTATAACATGAAGTATACAAAGGGTGTCCCAAACAGCCATAGACCCTTAATGAAACATGAAGAGGGGGTCAAAATAGGGCCATTTTCAGTTCTGACAAAGGTCCAAAAACAGAATCTCAATAGGCTAATAAATCATGCAAAAATGGGGACCAAAGAGGGGTGCAATGGCAAGTGATACATGGAGGTCCCAAACAGTGGTGAGACCTTCTTCAATGTTTAAGAAGGGCTCAAAATAAGCCTATCTACAGTTTACATTATGCTCCAAAACAGATTACACATAGGCCAAAAATACTATGCAAGATTATGGCATACAAAGGGGTAATGAAGCAAGTGCAAGATGGGGGTCCCAAACAGGGTAAGACCCTTAATGAAAGATGAAATAGATCTCAAACAAATGCCACTTTCAGTTTTGGTCGGAGCTCAAAACAGAAAGCAAAGAGGGCTAAGAAATGGTACAAAAATGAGCTAGAAAAGGGGGAAATGGTGCTTACCCTTGAAGACCAAGCCTTGGCTGCCTCTTGGACTGAAAAATGGTGCCTTCTAGCCTCTGAGAAGACCTCCAAGCTGCTGGAATGGAAGTGGTAGTGTGGTGCTAGGTGGTGATAAAGAAAAGGGTGTAGGACTTGGTGTTTTTGGAGGGTTGGAGTGAGGGAGAGAGGGAGATGCAATATAGGAGCTCAAAGGGATTTTTTCCAACCCTTTTCACCAGTGCTGGAGGCTGGTTATATGGACCAAAGAGGGGGAGAAAAGGAGGGAAAAAAGGGGGGAAAAATAAGCCAAGTTTCCCCCCAAAAAGTTTCCCTCCCGGATACAGATTTTGGGGGGAAAAGAGTATACAGCTGTAATGTACCACCTGTAAGGATCAAGGCCGGCCAGGTATTGGAGCTGCAGGTGGCCGGCCGGCCACCTCCCATGGCCGGCCGGCCAGGGGTCAAAAAGGCCAAGGTGAATTAATGGCCGGCCACCACAAATTGGTGTCCTCCCAGATGCTCTCAACACAGCCCTGTGGTTCAAAACTGGAGGAAGTGAAACAGGAGAGAGAACAAGCCATTTTTCAAAGGGGTTCAAAAGGTTCAGATGGAATTACTGGCCGGCCATGTGATATTTGTGTCCTCCTAAGTGTGCACAACACAAATATGTGGTTTGAAGCTAAAGAAAGTGGCCTTAGGGTGGTCAACATTGGCTTTGAAGTGAGAAAAACGGGCGTCGGAGGGCGATGAAGGAATATAACTGGTTGCTGAAACAATTACTGGCCTCCCACCCTTTTATGACCTTCCTGGTGATGAAACAGAGGTCCTTGCCAAAAATGAACGAAAATCGATGCAAAATGAAGGTTCGGGGGCCGAAACGCGCAGTCCGAGGCCCCAAAAACTGACTGTTAGGCACCGGGAGTGGTATTCGACCACGAAGTGGGTCTCTCAGACCACAGTATCCCTCAAAAGGGAGTAAATAAGATGCATGCCAAAAACCGGAGCAAACAGAGGTAGTTAGGCGGTCCCGAACTGAGGCACACGGCCTGACGGCTCCGAAAACCGGGAACCGGGCTCCGAAATGGGCAAAATGGCCCGCGACCACGAAACGTAGCCTACGGCCACCGAGAGATGATCTACGAGACCTCTCCCTCCCCTCAGGAAGAGAAAACAGAGAAAACAGAGCCTGGTTCGCAAACCGAGGCAAAGTACAGAAAAGCCTGAAAATCCGGAGTCAAGGCTCGCAGCCGAGACTCTGAAACTTCTGGACGAACACAACATGCAACATCACCGAGCGCTCAATCGGTGACGTCTGAGTCTTAAGGTCGGTCAAACATGGGGTGTCTGCAACAGCTCTATGAACAAAAGTTTTAAGTTTGCTTCCGTTTTGGCCCCTTAACTTTGTTAAAATATATCCAATCTGGTTTGAAGCCGTAGGCAATCTCTTGATTACTGGTTGGTTATGACCTTAATCCATGGGGGCGGGTTCGGGTCATGACAATTTGGGTGATGGTTAAGAGTAGTTTTTTTTAGCATTTTTTTATTTATTTATACATTGTCATTTATAAAGCTTAATGGAAATTTTGACAGCTATACATGTGGTAAGTTCGGTTTTAAGTTCGAGTCACACCTTATGAGACACTTGGCATAAAAATAAACAGAGAAGCTTTTGCTTTTATATAATGCCATCGTTCAAGTCAAAAAATATATATATATATATATATATTTTTGAATTATTTTTAATTTTGAGTTAAAAAAATTTTACTCGGTCAGAAAAATTATAAAAATTATTTTACTTTTGTCTTTCTAGAGTTTTTCAAAAAAATAAAAAAATAAAAAAAATTTAAGATTGTCTAATTGAAACGAATCTAAAAATAAATAAATTTGATTGATATGAGCCACCATTAAAAATTTAGACAGAAGTTGATCTTTTCTTTGTAAAAAATTATTTGGTGGTCCATGACCACTTAGTAATGTCCCTCATTAATCACCGAACATGTACTTTGTTTTTCTTCATTATCTAACACAAAATGGTGAGTTCACACTCCACTAATTAGGAGACTTCTCTTTCTCATATTTAGGGTTGTTTTGAAAAGTGTTAAAAAAAAGTTTGTTTGTTTGTTTTTTTGTTTTTTTGTTTTTTTGTTGTTATTGTTGTTGTTTGTTTGTTTATTATAAAAAGACATGCACAAGTAGAAAAGTGATGCGATTCAAATAAGTCAACAAATTGACTTTTTTGACATTTCCTAAAAGAGGCCTTATAAGAGCATCTCCAATGCATTGCTAAAATAGCTGCCAAAGCTATAATATGGCAGTTTGGGCAAAAATGGCTTCTCCAATGGCATGCTATAGCAGCTGTCAAATCTGTTAGGTCACCCAAAACCCAACTGCTTTCTTCCTTCCGTCCTTCATTTTCAATTGGGCCTTTTCCAAAAAAATCTCCCAAAAATGTCTGAAGTTTTTTTGTTTTTTTTTTTCCCCTTTAAAACGAAATTCATCATTTAAAAAAAAAAAAAAAAAACAGAATTCACCAATTTGTTACTTCAAGGTGTGTCTAAAAAAAAAATTCACCAAATTCACCAATTTGTGCCTTTCCCAGACACAAATTTCACCAATTTATATGAAAAAAATTTCAGCAAATCTCACAAATTTCAACAATACAAATTTCACAAATTTATATAAATTTCTAAAGCAATCTCAAATGAATTTTAGAAGATAAATACCTAGATTTGAAAGTCAAATTTATACGAAGTTCTCCAATATTTGTCTTCTCCATCAGAAAGCCAATTTGAAGAAATGTGACCATTGGAGTTTAGAGTTAGGGTTTGAAACTCGAAGAAAAAGACACAGTCGACTAGTGGTTAGGATGTTTAGGGTTGGAGAAAAGGGTTGAAGATAGGGGTTAGGGCATCAAATGATAGGTGGATGGAGGGGATAGGGCTTCAAGGGATAGGGATAGGTAGATGATCTGGTGGTGGTTTCAGAGAATGGAGGGGAGAGAGAGAGAGTCGACTTTGGAGTGAAAACAAGGGAAGAGAAAGAGAATCAGTGAGTGTGAGTGAGAAAAAGAATGGGGTGGATGAGGGAAGATGATCTGCAATCCGAAGAGGGGGTGATCCGCGATTCGAAGCTGAAGTTCATCGAGGCTCATCGATTTCTCTTTCTCTCTCTCTCTGATAAAGAAGCTGAGAAATAGGTGGTTCATCTGAAGACCAGAGAGATAGATAAAAAGAGAGACAAAGACATGAAGATGCTTCCAGATATGATTCATCTGAACCGTTGGACGGTGCTCTTTTGTTCCTTTGTATTGCACATGAATTATATATTAAAAAAATATATTTTTTCAAAATTTTCAATTTTTTATATTTGTCTAGTTGGGTACAATGTAAAATTTTAATTTTTTTTTTAAAAAAAAGTTTTAAAAAGGCCACAAAAGACAAAACATAAACAAACCAAAAAAATTCACTAAAAAACTTAAATCCAAACAACACTTACAAACTTGGAAAAATTTTTTGTTGAGATTTGTCAAAATAGCATGTGTACTATTGAAGCATCATTGCTATAATTTAGCAAAATACTAAATACTACTATTTATTGTCAAATTATAACAATGACAATGGTATTATAGCAAATACCATTAGAGATGCTCTAATGATGTTAATTATTATTGATTGTTTTACATTTTTGTTTTTTGGGTATCATATAAATAATCATGATGTAGATAAGTTAAAATAGTTAATAAGTTAAAAAAGTCTTAATTTTAAAAATTAAAATTTTTTTTTCAAACGAAAATAAAATATTATATATAAATCATAATTATTTTTTTCTTACCATTATCAAATCAATTATAAAAAAATCAACTATCACTATAAATATAATTTTTAACTAAATTAAAATAATTAAATAATAAAAAAAATTAATTAAAATAACCAAATTTTCAAACCGACCAGAGTCTCATAAGTAAAATCAGTACCATCTTTTGTTCTATTTGAACATTTGTCAGCATTATCCGCTATATGTGCAGTGTTAAAGTATTATGACCAAGTACCCTTTATTTCAGATCAAAAAAAGTACTCTTTATTTGAGCATACTCTTTATTTCAGATCAAAAATAGTACTCTTTTTTTTTTTGAACGAAAAAAAAAAAAGAAAAAAAAAAGTACTCTTTATTTGAGCATTTGTCAACATTACCCATCAACGTGCACTTGCAGTGAAGAAGAGTCAATTTGGTTTTTATGTGAGCATTCACTACTACCGTATCCACACCACCACATGGATAAGACGTGGCTGCCCTCTATTTAGGTGTGAAATTTGGGCCCGGGCTGGGTCGGTCTGTCTTCGGATTTTACGGATTCTCGTCATTTTTTGAGTTGGATCGGGTTGTATTAGTTTACATGTTAAAAAGTTCGGTCTAGGCCCACTAAAATTAGGATCTCGGGTCACGGGCCATTAGCCGGGCTTGGCAGGACATGTTTTTTAACAAAAAAAAAATAAACGATAAATATATTATATATAAATTATTTATGAGAGATGAAAAAAAAAAAATTTGTATTAAAGTATTTTAGTTAAGATTAATAAGATATTTGGTTATATCTCATGGGGTGGTGTTTAATTATGTATGATTTTTATTTTTTTATTATGATTAAAAAAGTATGAAATTATGTAACCTTTTTATTTTGAAATGAATAATTTTATATATATCAAAATAAAATGAAATATTACAATCATTAAATTAAATAGATAACATTTATTTAATGAATAATTTTTATTTTAAAATGCAATAAAATATTTTAAAAATTTATATCATTAAATAAAATAGATATAGATTATTAATGATAGTAAAGAAATTGAATCACTATAGGTCCAGTACATCCCAACTAGGTTGACACCTACTAACCTACTAATCATTTGTATTATACTTCACCTCAATAATCTAATAGATACATTACGAAATGAAATAGTGGAAAAAAAATTGTTGATCAATTATCGAAGAAGGTAGATAATTCACTTGCGTTGCCGAATGATATATCATCAAAATCACTTTGAATTATATCATTTTTACTATAATTTTGTCTTCTCATAAGTGCATACATATGATCTCTCTATATCATCAATGTTTCAATCATATGAGGGTGAAAGTCTGCTGTGGTAATCGCTCAACACTCATTCATCTGCATCAAAAGTTGTTTCAGAAGCAATTGTAGGAATAAGAATGGTTGATATATCACAGAGCATCTGTGAAAACACATGCCACATAAGTTGATTTTATTTTCACCAATCCAAAATATCAAAATTATCGCTATCATCCACTGGTAGGCTATCAAAATAATGTTGTAATTCAAAACTACTTATACTTGTATGTTGAGATATTTTTCTACGTCGAGATGATGTTGGTGTAGTGTGTGTAGGTGTATTTGCAAATACAACTTTTTTATATTCTTCAAAAAGTTTTGTTAATGTTTTCATAATAGTAGCAAGTTGTTTTTTATCAGCAAAAATATGATCTAAAAATTTTTATAAATAAATTTCTTTACACTTAGGATCAGTTATGATGGCTAAACTTAAAAGATAAGATAATGAATCATAATATTTATCAATTTTTTTATAATGAAAGTTTTATCCATATATTTTATAAAAAATTTCATTATTTCTACTAATATATATAAAACAAATGATGAAGTAGGAATATTTTTTTTTTTAAAAATCTTTTCAAAACAAAAATAAAAAATATATTTTTTATTTTTTTCTTTAAATGTTTCTTTACTTTTTATTTTTTTAAAAATAATTTTTCCAAAAAATATCTTATTTATTTTCATTTTTGAAGAAAAATATTTTTTTTTTATTTTTTGAAAAAATATTTCGTTATTTTTTTAAAGTGTTGGCCAAATAATTTGTTATGTTTTATATATATATATGGGAGATCTAAAATTTTTTAAAATTAAATATAAAAAAATAAAAAATAAAAAAATATTTAAAATAAGAAAATATTTTTTAAGATTTTTAAATATTTAAAAAATAAATAAATATTTACAATAAAAAAATAGGGTAAATTATACTTTGCCCCCACTTAAGTTTTACCACTTTCTTACTTTGGCCCTTATATTGTGTTTAGTTGGGGGATTTGGGAAGAGATTTGAAAAGGAAAAGGAAAAATGTGTATAAAACTAGGTGAAATATAGGTATGTTTTATTTACATTTCACATTTCTTTTCCATTTTCATTTTTCAAATCTCTCATCAAATCTCCCAACCAAACACAACATTAAAGTTTTTTTTCCTCACTTTGGCGCTTCATGTTTCAACATTTTCCCATATTACTCTTAACACCAATTTCTATAAATAAATAAAAAAAAGACAAAAAATGCCACATTGGCAGCCACGTAGCGCCATGTGGCATAAATAATAATATTATATTTAACCCAAATCCACGCTTTAACCCAAACCCCAACCTAAAACTCGCATACTCTTTCTTCTCTCTATCATTATTCTTTCCTTACACCAAAACCCTAGCCACAGTTCTCACCTCCTCCTTGTTGTTCCATTGCCATCAACATCCACCTTATCCCTCTACCATCACCAGCACTACCATTGTCTCAAAATCAAATAAAAAATAAAAAATAAAAAATTGAAATGAAGAACACCACGACCGGTTGTGAATGTAGTGCAATAGCGGCAACTTGGATATGGAGGTGTAATGGTGTGATGGATCTGGTAACCTGATGAACTATGATGGTTGCGCGACAATGTGATGCATGCAATGGTGACTTCGATCTGGCGGTGCGATAACGACCTGGATCTGGTGTGCGATGGCAACTTGGATCTGGCATGGTTTGACCACGCAACAATAATTTTGGATCTGGTGACACGACGGCGTGCGATGATGATCTTGGATCTGGTGGCGGGACGTCATGTGATGGTCATAGGATTTCAAAATCGAAAGAGATGGTGAAGGTAGAGGGAGAGGTAGGTAGAGGTAGAAGGCGGTGGTGTATTGCAGCAAAGGAGTAGATGGATGTAGACACCCTATTTTTGACCGCCTTTAAGACTTAGGCACTACTGATGGTTTACTTGGTGGAGAAAGTTGTGCAGGGCAAAGGTTCAGATTTCTTCGACAAGAGGAGAATCAAATCCCAACCTCACACCTCATTTTGGACCAAAGCTATTTTGAATAGTGTTTAGACCTTAAAACCCTATCTTTCAAAATGTTTTGAAAATAAAGTTCCTACGATGTTCCGACGCTCGTATTTCGTTAAATGTTGCACTTTTCGGTAAACCGAGTGAGGACAAAGTGGAAATGAATGAAAGAGAGATGAAATCTTTGAAAAATCTTTCAAAACACCTTGTTTATGGGTTTGGAGTTGAGGAAAATTGGAGAAGAGGGAAGAAACCAAGTTGAAGAAGAAGGTGGACATGAATCGCTAAGAAAGAGTCGAGCGGTCCTCGCTAAATCAGGCTTATCTGTCTATACACTTGGATTTAAGCTATGAGGTCACCACCGTTGGAAAGAAGACTTCCGGGGCTTCATTTTGCACTAAAGCCAACTCCGGATGGGGGAGATATGGTTGGTTGAAGTAGGGCATTAATCCGGTTGGACCGAATCTGCGCGGCTTCACCGAAACGGGCATAACTCTTTGCACAGGAGGAATTTTGATGCAAGGTTGGCGCCATTGGAAAGATAACTTCTGGGGCTTCAATGTAGCCACATGGCCGACCAGAAAATCAAATGGCAGACCACTTAGGTGGTCAAAAGTGGTTCGGCATGAATCCAGGTAGGAGAAAGAGGAGCAGCCCTCGCTAAATCGGGCTTATTCATTTGCATACTTGGATTTAAGATGTGAGGCCATTACCGTTGGAAAGGAGACTTCCAGGGCTTCATTTCACACTGAAGAATCTCCTAAAGCCAAGTCCGGGTGGGGGAGATATGGTTGGTTGAAGTAGGGCATCAATTCGGTTGGACCGAATCTGCGCGGCTTCACCAAAACAGGCATAACTTTTTGCACAGGAGGAATTTTAATGCAAGGTTTGCGCCATTGGAAAGCTAACTTCTGGGGCTTCATCCTAGGGGGTGGCCAACCACCTTGACCCTTTTGACCTGGTCGGCCGACCAGGTCAAGTGGTCGGCCGACCACTTGAACTGGTCAGCCAGCTCCCATCCTGTTTGTCTCAGTGAGTGTGTTCCAGCTGTGCTAGCTGGGAGGCATTTGCTGCATCCTCCATACACTATGGAGGATCTTGGCCCTTGGTTTGAAGCTTCTTTGAGAAGCTTTAGACCCTTTGTTCTATAAGAGAAACCATATCCCTCACTTGAAAGGGTTCAGAAAATTACTAGGGCTAAACAATATATCTCTCTTTATATCTCTCTCTTTTGAGCTCTAAATTGCTTGGTTCTTGGCCCTTTACACCACCTCTCATAGCCTAACACTTCCATCATCAACCTAAGTTCCTTGGAGGGTATTTTCAGAGGTTCAAGGTTGGGTTTTTGGGTCCAGAGGCTGCTGGTTTCTGCTGGTCTTCAAAGGTAACCATTTTTTCCCCTTTTGAGCATTATTTTGATCCATCTTTTAGCTATACTTGCAAGCATTTTTGAGCCTTGACATAAACTAAAAAAAGTCTTATTTTGAGTCCCTCTTGAAGTTTGTTTAAGAACATTTTTCTGTTAGAGGTCATCTACCCCCTTGTATGCTCCATCTCTCTTTTAAGGCTTATTTTGCTTCATATCTTAGCCTTACTTGCAAGCATTCTCGAGCCTTGATATAAACTAAAAAAATTCTTATTTTGAGCTCCTCTTGAAGATTGTTTAAGGTCATTTTTCTGTTAGGGGTCGCCTTCCCCCTTGCATGCTTCATTTCCCCATGTTTTGAGCCATGCATTAGAGCATTTGTGATGGCCTTGGTTTGGCCTTTTAGCCACTGAAATATAGTAGATTTTCAGTGGCTAACATGTGTTTTTGAGCCCTAAAATCAGAGAGGGGTGACCCTCTCACCCCTTGTTCTCTTTACTAGCTTTGTTGGCTTTCCAAAGGGGCTCTACTTTGCATGTTTTGAAGCCATGTTTCAGGCCCTATTTGGTGAGTTTTAAGGTCTGCATAAGCTCTTTCCAGTGCCCTTTTGGCCATTTTGAATGTCTATTATGCATGTGTAGAGCAATCCTATTCAAGGTCTTTCAAAGGAGCTTTTACTTGCATGCTTCCTAGGTTCATTTCAGACCATTTTTGGTGAGTTTTAGGACCCTCAGAACCTCTATCCAAAGGTTGTTTCACCATTTTGTATGTCTATCTTGCATGTGTAGAACAACCCCTTGCATGGCCCTCTAAAGGAGCACTTCATTCTTGCATGCATTGACTGAGTTTCAGTGGGTTTTTAGGCATTATTTGGCATGGCATACTTCTGTTTTTGGCTGGTTTGGTGAGCCCTCATGTGCTTCATATAGTTGTAGTGCAACTCATGGTTCACTAGCTTTCTTTGCATGCTTTGTTGACCCTTGATTTTAGCACTTTTTGGTCATGCCTTAAACTGATTTTATGCATATTTTTGACTGCCTTGGCTCCGTTTTTGACTCTCATGGTCGAATGATGTTTGTTTTGCATGCTTGTAGTTCAATACCCATGCTTAACTTTGAGTTTTGAGGCTCATTTCATGCATATACTGAGGTGTGTTCATGTTTTGGGTCCATTATACATCATATTTCAGAGCTTGTTTGAATGCCATATTACCATGTTTTGTACTCTTTAAATGTGTTTGAGAGTCGGGCTTGTATGTCTCATTTACCGACCATTGAATGAGCTCCATTTCTTTGCATTCTGAGCCATCATTTTAGGCCATTTCCCCACTGTTTCAGACCTACCTAGGGTTTGTTTGGGGTTGGTTTTGCCATTGGTGCATTGCTTTGGGTACCTCTAGAGTAACGCACTTCACTAGTTTCGGTACTTGGGCCCCCTAGCTTGCATTGTGTGCCATATTTGCTTGATTCGGGACCATTGTATATCATGTTTCAGAGCTGGAACTTGTTTGTTTGTATGCCATGTTTCATCCTCTGCCAGGCTTTGGTAGAGTGGCATTTGTGCCTTAGATCGGTCCATTGCATCCGTGCATGTTTGCATGTAATTTTGATTGTCTCATTTCCATCATATGGCCACTGATGTGAGTGTGGCTGAGGTCCACTCATGTTGGTGTAAGTCCATCGTACATTGTGTATGCCATTTCAGTCCATAGCATTGCGTATGCTAGGTTACATGTTAGAGCATTTTGTATGCCATGTTACATCACGTGCATTGTGTATACCATTTTAGCCCATAGCATTGCGTATGCTAGGTTACATGTTAGTCGCATTGTGTATGCCATCTCATTTGCATTGTGTTTGGGATAGGAGTTAGCCCAAGCACAGGAAACGGGGGACGTTTCGTACTCCAAGTGACGGAACGTGTCTCAATTCCCGGTCGTCGACGCTCCGGATTACCCATGATGGAGTCTAGGCCTTGTTGTGTTTTCATGTGCATTCATTTCACATCGAGTCGTGCAATTCGACTCCTCGGCCATCATGCATCGAGACGCGTGATTGGTGGCACGAGGATCGAGGTGTGCATACATATGTGAAAATACTTTGCCATGCCCCTTTCTTGCTCTCTGTTGCAGCAAACCAGAAATCAGCAGCCTTCTAGAGCTTTGCACAGCATTCCGGGATTAATTGCAAACAGAGGCAAATCGGGGCATCGCAAGGAATTTTCCGACGAGGCAACTCGAGCATGCATGCATCTTTCATCATTCGGAATAGAGCTGAGGCGGTCCATTTAGCTTGCATGCTAATTTACTTGCTTTCCTAGTTAATTTGTTAATTAATTAGGGTTTTGTAATATTTAATTAGCTAGAGTAGTTAATTATTTATTCGGACTGTATTATTTATTCGGACTCTACGAGCGAGGGCAATTGTGTAATAAGTGTGCGTGAGTGTGTGTATGTCTTCCAACCCCACGTCTTTCTCCCTTTTATTTACCAGCTTATGATGGTTAGTTTAGGGCATGTTTCATTTAGCATACTTATGCTCGCATGTTTGCATCCATTCATCTGTCTTGCATGCCCTGGGCTCGGCGCATCATACTAACTACATTGTATTTCAATTCCAATTTGAATACATGTATCAAGTTGCATTTCACATGACATCTTAGAATGGCTGAGCCTATTTCTAGTTGCATCTTGCATGTGTTGCATTAGCCATCTTAACATGAACTAGGATCATGCATTTGATTATTAACTAGTTTCTGTTTTGGCTCGGAGTACTAGGTAAGCTTTTATGCTTTAGCATCCTTGCATGTGTACGAGTGACTGCCATGATAGCATGCTTACCATGAGGCTATGTGCTTATGTGATATACCTGCCTGAATGCCTGTGGGTGATGGTTGGATTATCTGAATTGGAACAATTCATCGATTGCGAGTTTTAAGCCCACTTGAGAGTGGCAACACCATGTTTTCTAAGCCCACTTGAAGGTGGCAAAATCCACATTTTAGCCTACTTGCGAGTAGCAAACCGCTTTCAAAAAAACAAACATGAAATGTTTTGTTCCAACTCAGGCGATCCAGTCTATACTTGTATGCTGCGCGCATCACATAGTAATTCTAGGCTAATAAACCGGAATAAGGGCACATAATGTTTTCAAAACTCGATATCATGGTTAGTAGAGGCCGATCTTTGATCGGGCGAGCGGGGGTGCTCACGAAGTGACTTTCCCCAATCGTACCTAAGTTCCCGAGCCGAGGCAACTTTGGTGATGACGGACACGTGGCCTTAGGCAACGAGTCAGGGTTTCCTAAATTCCCCCAAAATAAATATTTAGGTGGCGACTCTGTATTTGGCAAAGCAGTCCATGTTTGGCACTTCTTTCAAAAAAAATCTGTTTTCAAAAACGATTTGCCGGATTTGGACTCTTTGATGATTCATCGGTCTTGCATTGCACTCTGCGAGATTAGATACAGGACCGTGACATTGAGTCCTGAATTGTAGTGAGCCCAAATGAACAAAACGGGATTCCCTCCCGAGACATTCGGGGACATCTACAATGGAGATTAAGGCTAGGTTTTGGAGTGGAGGACAAACATTGAGATAGAAAGGAATGGTGGGTGGGTCGGTTGGTTGTGGTTTTGGATTTGGGCTTAGGTTAAAGTGTGGGTTTGGGTTTGGGTTAAAATGTGGGTTTGGGTTTGGGTTTGGTTTCAATATAATAATATTTTTTATGTCACATGGTGCCACGTGGCATTTTCTGTCTATTTTTTGATAGAAATTGGTGTTAGGAGTAATCTGGGAAAATTTTGAAACATAAAGGGCCGAAGTAGGAAAAAAAAACTTTAAGAGCCAAAGTGAGAAAGCGATAAAACTTAAGGGGGGCAAAGTGTAATTTACCCAAAAAAAATCCAAAACAATTTCAAAATACAATTTAAACTCAAAATTATTTTCAAAACTCAACCAAATAAGTTTTTTCTTTTCAAAACTCATTTCAGAAGCTTGGGTTGCGTTTGGTAGAGTTTTAGAATTATGATTTGAGAATAGATTGTATTTTGAGTTTGTGAGTTTTGGAATTATAATTTGAGTGTGAAAAATTTGTTTGGTTATGAGTTTTGAATTAAGTTTGAATTAAGTGGTGTGACATATGATATTTGATTAAAAAATTTATAACTCATAACCAAACATACAATCCAAAAATCTATTCAAAACTCATAAAAAATTAAAAAAAAATTCTCAAAATATTTTTTTATTTAAAATATAAAAATAACAGGTGTCAAAAAAAAATACGAACATTGTTCCGGTCAGCCAGCCGGACGTCCGGAAGGATGACTGAGTAGACGTGTTTTGAAAAGTGGGTGTGGAATCAAATTTTGAAAATTATAAATAGATTAAATCATGTTGTGGAATTATATTTGAAAAGTTCTACCAAATACAGCCTTATATTTCAAATTATAATTTTATATTTAAGTTATGATTCTAAAACTAAACCAAACAAAATAGATTTGCTTTTTGAGAGTAGAGGGTGAGGGGCCACGTGCCATGCATGTGACAAATTGCATGTAGTTTGTGCCTCAACGCCCATGTCCTTATCAAAGACTCATGTCAAAGTGTGTCCGCCGCCAACTTGCGTTGGTTTTTTAGTTTTTTAATTTTTTAAATTATTTTAAGGGTGATTTGAGATGATTTAAATAAATATATTTTTTGACTTTTTATGAAATATAGATTGGGTATGGATTGACTTTGAAGTAATATGGTAGAGAGGTGATGTGACAATGATGTAACTTAAATTATGGCTTTGAAGTAATCACTTTTTGACTTTTTAAAATTATGACAAACAAGGCCTTAGGCCAAGTTTGGCAAGTTGAAAAAAAGTCAAAAAATCAAAAAGTTACTCAAAAAGTTAAAAAGTTATCACTATTCACCAAAAGTCAAAAAGTACGGCTGCACAACTCCCAATCTTAATTTTCCCCTACACGCTAATTTATACAATTTTTTAATACACATTTTTCATAAAAAGTCAAAAAGTCAACCCAAACAACCATATTTTTTTCTTTAACTTTTTAGTCTAAAAATTCAAAAAGTACACTTATTTAGGACATCCCAAACAACCCCTATGAAGTTAAAAAGTTTCATTTGGAAAGGACTTTTGATTTTTTTGACTTTTTTGTAAGAGAAAGAATGTAATGATTATGAATTGAATATGATGTTTTGTCTTATTAAACTAAAAAATCTATTTTATTTTTTATGACTAAAATAGTCAAAAAAAAACTCCAAACTTGACTTTCCAAACGAAGTAAATCTTTTTATCAATTTTTGAATAAAAAATTATTCAATGATTCAGTGATATCACGGATATCTATCTTTATTAATTATCCAATATCAAGGGTTGATTTGGGATGTTCTAAAAAAGTGCATTTTTTGACTTATTGGCTTATATGGGTTGGGTTTGATGTGATGTGTTAGAGAGGTGATGTGATTTAAATAAGATGATGTGACTTAAATAGGATAGTGACTTTTTGACTTTTTGTATTATTTAGGTTATGCCAAACTCACTTCAAGTCCTTTTTCTTAGGCTTTCATTCATCAATCACAATTTTATTGAACATTAATTAGTCATACAACAGTGTTGGGACCCAGTGGGGTGACTCCAGCACCCCCATCTCCACGTGGGAGCCTACGAGAGCAAGACTAAAAAAAAAAAAAATTTAAGCCAATCAAAAAACAGTGGGGTGGTGGAAGTCACCCTCACTGGAGGTCTCAAGTATTATTGTTAGTCATATTTGAAGACCATAAAATTGTTGGCTATATATTTTGTATAAGCCAGTTACAGTTCGACACGTGGCAGAGTAAGGGTAATATGGGAAGATTATACAAATCTTCGATCCTGATCGTACACGTGGCAGTTATTATTGGTTCTCGTGTGGTCTGAGTAGCATTGGATCAGTGAAGAGATGCAAGGTGATGTGGCTTCAACAGTTACTTATATTCAAATTCAAATATAAGAGGGAAGCTCAACTGCAAGTGATGGCGTAGTGGAACTACCTATAAGGCAACATGATCGACGATCATGGAGGAGCAGTTCGACGGTTTGAAGTGCAGTTCGAAGGTCATCCTTGACAAGTATAAATAGCAGGGAAGCCCCCAGACTCAGATCCAACAAACCAGTCATTTACTTTATATTTTTCTTTTCCAGTTTTACATTTCCAGTCTTTACATTTCCTTCACTTTAAATACCTGTTCTTTACATTCCTGCACTTTAAATTCCTGCACTGCACTTCATTCATAGGAGTAGTTTCAAGTAGATTGCTGCTGTAAACCTCTACGAGGCTGAGTTTGGCTCATTGTAAGTTTTCATTTTAATGAAATACTTCAATTGTTCGTCATTTACCTTTTATTTTGCTTAATTTCTCCTAAGTCAAGCCACCAGTAAAAGTCCTCTTCATTGAGGCTAAAAGAACTAAAACACAATCGCCTGATAATTGGTTGACAATTATAATTTCTGTAAGGTCTGATTGATCCTTGCTGGCACGCTTGCATTTACAAATATAACCCTCGAAAAGCCAAAAAGCCAACATATATTTTTGGCACGCCCGGTGGGACTAATTAAAATGGCTAGACGAAGACGACAAGGAGAAAATGAACGCTTGGAAGAAGGCGTAGAAGGAGAGGTAGAAATACCTAATCCAGAGGATAATGTGGTAACACATCCTGTGGAAACTCCTATGTTATCAGAACCTATGGTCGAACAGACCAGTACTTCTGGACAAGAACCATATGTTCATAATATTGGACGAAACCAAGGAATTGGACCATCCACTGTTCCATTTACTCAGCCAACAAATCCATAGGATGGCCTAGTAGATGCCATGGGATAGCAATTAATGAACACAATGGAAAGGTGGGCAACATCCTTTTTGGATCGAATGAATAACCACCAACCAACAAACACAAGACACACAGAGGAAGTTTTAAATGTCCCTCAGCAAAGATTGGCTAGAGATAAACAGCCTATGCAAGTTAATGGACATTCTAATGGTCAAACTAGTAATCAGAATTATGAAAGACCATCACCTCAGTCTTGGTATGAACCCATTTCGAGGCCTACAGCAGGCCAAAATGCCTCAGTACTCAACAATGAAGCCATACAAATTGGTGGATCTGGTCAAGTACAAGAAACTGGCATAAGAATGGTTACAAATCCCATGTTCGAAGCCATACCTGGCACTAGGGGGTATAATAATCCCTTGTTCGAATTTATACCCGGGGGGTTGGAAGGTTTTCCCACAAACAGAAGGGACACTACACCTGTTCCAGCACCTTTCGCAGGTCCTTTCGCAGGACAGGCTCAAAGGGGTTACCCACATCTCCAATAGCAACCTGCACCATAGGGACACCCAGTCCCAAATGTACCACCTTATGGACCAAGAGGACCACAGGCACAAGTTTGTCCACCAAACCTTGTGTTTGTTCCTCCAGTAGTGGTTCAGCAGGCACAAAATATGGTCCTTAGGGACCAAATTGCTGATATTGTTAGGGAGATGTGTGAACCGATGGCTCGGGGGGTCCAGACTCCTGTATACAGAAAACCATACCTAGAATGGATAGATAGGTACATGAATACCCAAGGGGGTTCAGAATACCAGATTTTACCCTTTTCTATGGGAGTGGAAATCAATCAACCGTAGAGCATATTGCTAGGTTTACTGCTCAATGCGGTGAATTTACTAATCATGACTTTATGAAACTGAGATTATTCCCAAATTCTCTAACTGGGGGAGCATTTGTATGGTACATCAACCTTATACCTGGCTCCATTCAAACTTGGCAACAAATGGAAGAGGCATTTCATGCCCAATTCTTCCAATTGGAGCCAGAGGTTTCCATGGCAGACTTGGCAAGATTGAGTCAAAGGCCTGAAGAAAAGGCTACTCAGTTTATTGCCAGATTTAAAAGGGCTTGAAATAAATGTAGAGTCATCTTGCCAGAGCCAGAATTCGTAAGATTGGCTCAAAATGGCTTAGAGTTCAGGCTTCGAAAGAAGTTTGACTCAACTGAATTCAGGGATTTGGTGGAACTAATCTATAAGGTCTCTAGATATGAATCATTATTGGAAGAGGAACAAGATCGAAATAATGCATCGTATAAGACATATTATAGAGATCCTAATTATGAGATTGATGCAGCAGAGATTGTGGGCAAAGAACCCGTAATCTGTGAAGCATTAATTTATAAGGATACAACGATTGACCAGCAGTTTAAAAAGAAAGACTTTCATAGGAAGTATTCTTTTGATTTAACCAAGGCAGATGACATTTTTGATCATTTGCTTGCGGCCAATTTTCTTAAGTTACCAAAAGGAGTAAAACTGCCATCTCCAGATGAACTTAAGGGAAAAGTATATTGTAAATGGCATAACTCTTGGTCTCACTCGACTAAAAACTGCATTGTTTTTCGAGACAGGATCCAAGAACAAATTCGGAAAGGAAGTTTGAAATTCCCAGTCAAAGCAGAAAAGGCCATGGGAATTGACAGTAATCCGTTTCCAGAAGTTGGAGAAAGCGCAGCTAATGTGGTTGTACCAAACTTCCAGAATCTATCTCTGCAGGAATTGGAAGAGGTCAATGTGCAGATGCACATTGCCAACCAGACAATTACCAAGAAGGACACTGGAAATCTACCAGCTATTGGACACGGTTTCTCACGCCAGAGGGGAGACTCTGATGAGGAAGCACTGGATGATGATTCCTTAGAAGCAGCTGTAATGCAGAGGATGTGTCCCAGGTGCAGACTGAGTTATAAATGGTTGAAAGGCCTTCCAGTTGATGGGAAGCAATATTACAGGGACGTACAGAGACGTCCTAAATCAACCAATGCTTACAACAAAAGGCCGTATCCGGCTAGTGATAGGTAGTGGCCATTAGTGGTTGAGCTTGCAGTGGATAGAATGCATGCTAAAGGCAAAAGGCCCTTGTATGAGTCCAGGCCACCTAACTATTACAGAATGGAGAGCAGTCATTCTGAAAGAAGGCTGGAGAGGAGTTCAGGATATGGGGTCAAAGCCAGAGATTGGCCCCCTAGACCAACCTCACGCAGGACAGAAAGTGGCCACCTTCATCGAAGGCCTGAATCAGGCTCGAAACATGAGGTCAGAGCTATAGCGGTCCCGTTATTCCTTTTACTGTTCAGTTATACTCCGGACTCGGTTCCGTGGAGTTGGTAGTTGTGTCTACCTTGTTGTCATCCTTTAATTCCATTTGTTTGAGTTTTGAGATGTTTTGGGCAGCTGTGTTACAGGTTGGTTGAGCCTAAGTCTCAAATCTTGTTGCCCAGGTTTTTGGTGTTACGCTCGAGCGGGTTATTCTACGCTCGAGTGGGGTTTGGTTTTTGGTTGTACGCTCGAGCGGGCCTTCTTGCGCTCGAGCGGGGTTTACACACTCCCAGTATTTCGTGCCCCTGCAAAACTTCTGCAGGTATGTTTTTCACGCTCGAGCGGGTTTATTTACGCTCGAGCGGTTCGCGCTCGAGCGGGCTTGTTGGCGCTCGAGCGGGTAGTACATTTCTGGTGTAAGTTCTGGGAGGGGGAAAATTGCGCTCGAGCGGATTGGTTTTTCACGCTTGAGCGGATGTATTTTATTCTTGTGTCTTGGCGCTCGAGCGGGCCTTCTTACGCTCGAGCGGACCTAGTTTTTTGTCTTTATGCTCGAGCGTTGTGTTTTCCGCTCGAGCGGGAATGTCGTATAACAAAAGGCAGACAGGCTTTTTCAAATCACTTTTTGCATTCACTCTCTCTCTCTTACTTTTCCAAAACTCCATTGTTGAGTCTCTCTCTCTAGAACCTTGCCTTCTCTCTAGGTATTGATCTAGTAGGAGTTGTTTTCTCACCTTTGGCCTTTACAAAAAAGTTGTTGATCGTCGAGGGCTATCTTTTGATCCGAGAAAGTTGTGATTTGGAGCATTTTCGTTTTCTTCATCTCCTTCGTTGGGTGTCAACTTTTGAGGTAGGGATTCCTACTCACTCTTATGGTCTTTGACATAGATTTTTGGTTGTTTTGATAAAGTGTTGAAGTTGGGTGATTTTGGGACTTAGGGTTTCAAAATGTTAAAAAGGGGTTTTATTGTTTTGAGTCTAAAATGTATATTTTGGGTTTCAAAATAATGATATTGAGGTTGGTTATTGATATTTGAACCTTTGGGTTAATATTGAGAGTTGGGGGAAAAAGCCCTAATTTGTTGTATAAATTAATTGGTATAATTAATTTGGAAAAGTTGTGGATTTGTGGAATTGAGTTGGAAATAATGAAATTGACTCATTATATTGTGAAATGGTGGAGTTGGATTTGTTAATCGCTCACTTTTGAAAACATTGATATTATATCTGTTGGAGCTTTTATTATCTGTTTACAAATAATTGCTTGGGCTACCGGTGGAGGGTAGTTTTGATTGTTGTAGACAATGCATGATGCTTAGGAAAACTAAAACTAATCAATTGGATATGTCACAGAGTATGACAGTTGATAGAATACATTAGCGTTATGTATTGTTTGATTGTGTATATGACCTATGTGTATAAACGTTGTGTGTGTGGGAGGAGATAGGGGATGTACTCCACGGTTTAGGGGAAGATGGGGGATGGACCTCTAAACCGGATGTTGTTTGGGAGAAGATAGGGGATGGACTCCACTGATACAGCTCATATGCTTGTCAGTTATTGTGTTGATATAGCTCATATGCTTATCTATGGAAGTGCTGATATAGCTAATATGCTTATCTGTTGAGATGTGGATACAGCTTGTATGCTTATCTGTTGAGATGTTGATACAACTAGTATGTTTATCTATTGTAAAATGGGAAACGTTTAATATGAGTCACTGTCTCATATGAGTGGTTGGCCAGGTTCTGAGCTGTTGATGTAAATTATGAAATTGATAAGAAATGGAAAATGAAATGAAACATGAACATAGTGGTCTTGTAATGGAAATGGGTTATGAATTGATCTATGGAATTAAACATTTATCAATTGCTAATGTCTTAGTTATTGCTCATACTGTGTTTAGCATATCTCTACTTGGCGTTGGCTCACCCTATATGGGACATTATTTTCAGGTACAGGTAGCATGCCACCTCCAAGGACATAGCTTGGATGGATATGGGAGTTGAAGACTCTTTTTTTGATTATTTTGTTGTATTACATGTATATCAAGCCAAGGGCTTCTTTTGTATAGAGTTAATACTCTTCTTTTGTGTAACCAAGTGTTGACTTGGAAAGCTGTAAGTCCCTAGGGCATTTGCTTTTGTTGTTAACATGTAATACTGTTGTAAGAAATGATTTAATGAATAGAAATGGTTGATCTCTCTTATATCAACGCATGTCTAGAGTGATGGGTTTTATGTATTATTTTGAGGGCGTTACAAGAGCCAGGCACTTACCTTCACAACCAGCCTCGAAAATGGCTTCGAAGGTAGAAAAAAGCAGTTCAACATCTGAGTCAGTAAGTTCGTGGGTACCTGGAGTTCCAGACTGGTTTGTAATGCAAAACAAACCTAGGGAAGTGTCTGCCCAGAGGGATGTTGGAAACCAAGGAAGGATGGTTAAACCTCCTTTGGTGGCTCCGAACAATTGGGTATTGCTTAAACACCCAAAGACAAAGGAACCAGACATGGTCCCAGTCATTTCGAGATCACAAAGGAGAAAGATTCAGCGCAGGTACACTCAGTACCAGAAAGATATGAAAGAAAATGGAGAGAGCTCTTCATTGGTCCAGACAGAAGGAAAAAAGACTCCAAAGCCAGACCATATTCCAAAGCCAATGCTACAAAGCAAAGTGGGTTGCAGCAGAGAACAGTTGGCCAAGGTTCATTCTGAACTAAAAGCCAGAGAGAGGACTAGCTTAGCAGGATTGGAGAGAGCCCTGATGGAGAGTGATAGCGAGACGGAAGAAGAAATTGGCATAAGCCAAAAGAAAGAAATGGTGGAGGAAGAAATGTTCGAAGCCTTCATGGCCGAGCAAACATTTCTGGTTGAAAAACCAGTCGAGGAAAACCATTCGAAGGAACCTGTTAGCAATGAAGTGCCAGAATGCAGCATGGAGGATGCTTCTGAGGTAACTGATCAAGGTAGCCAAGAGGGGAAACGGGTGCAGCCAGCCATCCAATTTGGCTTATTTCCTCCAGTATCAGTCAACATGGTACACATATTGCCCCATGAGTTCTAGGCTGGAGATGAGGACCAAGATTATCAAGAAATCGATCCTATTCCTATCTCTAGTGAAGACTCACAAGTGAGTATGGTACAAGATGATTCTGGAATGGCTACCCCGATGGAAACTGAATATGAGACTGAAGAAGAGGTGAGCATTAACCTCTCATATCCCTTTGAGTATCCCTCGAATTCTATGACACAACATGTCAAGCCTTTGTACATCAAGGCTTTCTTCGATGGGATACAATTGAATCGAGTCCTGATAGATAATGGGGTAGCAGTGAATTTACTACCGAAATCTTCTTTGAAGAAATTAGGGAAAAAGAATCCTAGATTGATCCCAACCAGTACAACCATCGCTGGCTTTGCTGGAGACAAACAGATGGCTCAGGGAATTCTACCCATCAACCTGAGTGTGGGAACCAGGGACTGCATGACAGCATTCTTCGTAATCGACAGTAATGCTAAATACAATGCTTTACTTGGGAGAGATTGGATCCACACTAACAAATGTGTGCCTTCCTCTTTGCATTAGAAAATTATGATGGCCTTAGGCAATGGAGAGACAGAGGAAATCGATGCAGATCCTTAACCCTTCATAGCCTGTGCAGACTTTGTAGAGGCCAAGTTATATATTGAGGGATTGACACCACTTAGTATACTGAGGAAAGCTGACGGCTCAGCCGAAGTGACGGCTGATGAGGAAGTGACACACCTGAAGCACTTAGTCCAAGAGAGTGCTGATGAAGAGATTGTCGTTAAGGATGACAATGATGCCTGGTTGTAGGCAAAGAGATGAAGAACAAGAAGCCAAGTCTTTGGCTCTAATTAAGTTTTCAACACTGGATTTAAAATCAATAGTCCAGAAAGTACAGGAGCAAGAGAGAAAAGCCATGATAATTGGCTGCAAACAGGAGCAGCAACGGGTCAGAATTTTGACCCTTGGTAAATACTGTGCATTGGACATTAAAACAAAAGTCCAGGAAATACAGGAAGAGGATGCCTTATGGACAGATTTTGTCTATGAGGAGGAGGGCAAAGATGTTGAACTAAAGAACCTGGGAGCAGAACAGAGCGAGAAGGTTGCTTCAAAGGTAGAAGAAACCAAGGAAGAAGCTTCAATAAGTTCTCAGACACAAGACCCCTTAGAAGAAGTAAATTTAGGGGAAGGTTCTATACAACAGCCCACCTATATAAGTGCTTGTTTGAATGTTCTGGACAGGGACCAGTTGTTGGTTGTTCTGAAGAAATACAAAGATTGCTTTGCATGGTCTTATAATGAACTACTAGGATTGGATAGGTCATTAGTGGAACATAGGCTCCCTATGAAGCTTAACTTCAAGCCATACAAGCAGAAACCAAGAAGAATGAGTCCAGAAGTAATTCAGAAAGTTAAGGAAGAGATTCTTAGACTACTCAAGGCAGGCTTTATTAGGACAACCAGGTATGTTGAATGGCTATCTAATATTGTGCCTGTAGTTAAGAAGAATGGTAAAATGAGGGTATGCATTGATTTCAGAAACTTGAATCTAGCAACTCCAAAAGATGAGTACCCTATGCCTATAGTAGATCTGTTGGTAGACAGTTCAGCAGGGCACCAAGTTTTATCAATGATGGATGGACACTCTGGTTATAACCAAATCTGCATTGCAGAGGAGGATATCCACAAGACAGCATTCAGATGTCCTGGGAATATTGGCACCTTCGAATGGGTTAAAATGCCATTTGGTCTGAAGAATGCTAGGGCTACATATCAGAGGGCTATGAACACTATCTTTTATGACCTCATTGGAGGGTGTAACAAGTCCGCGAGGGACCTCGCTACAGTTCGGACTCGATTTGTGTCACGGTTCTCAATCTGAACCAAAGAGTCCAAATCCGGCAAATCGTTTTGAGAAAACAGATTTTTGAAAGAAGTGCCAAACATGGACTGCTTTGCCAGATACAGAGTCGCCACCTAAATATTTTATTTTTGGGGAAATTTAGGAAACCCTGACTCGTTGCCTAAGGCCACGTGTCCGTCATCACTAAAGTTGCCTCGGCTCGGGAACTTGGGTACGATTGGGGAAGGTCACTTCGTGAGCACCCCCGCTCGCTCGATCAAAGATCGGCCTCTACTAACCATGATATCGAATTTTGAAAACATTATGCGTTCTTATTCCGGTTATTAGCCTAGATTTACTATATGATGCGCACGGCATACAAGTATAGACTGGATTGCCTGAATTGGAACAAAGCATTTTATGTTTGTTTTTGAAAATGGTTTGCTACTCGCAAGTAGGCTTAAAATGCAAATTTTGCCACCCTCGGGTGGGCTTAGAAAACATGGTTTTTGCCGCTATCTAGTGGGCTTAAAACTCACAGTTGATGATTTGTTCCAATCTAAATAACCCAACCTTCACGCACAGGCATTCAGGCAGATATATCACATAAGCACATAGCCTCATGGTAAGCATGCTATCATGGCAGTCACTCACACACATGCAAGGATGCTAAAGCATAAAACTCACCGAGTACTCCAAGCCAAAACAGAAGCTAATTAGAAATCCATGCGTGATCCTAAATATACAGAAGTGCCTAATGCAACACATGCAATAATGCAACTAAGATAGGCTCGGCTATTCTAAACAGGGCATATGGAATGCTACAGCTAACAAGTATTCAATTTGGAATTGAAATACAATGCAGTTAGTATGATGCGCTGAGCCCGGTGCATGCAAAACAAATGAATGAATGCAAACATGCTATCATACTGTATGCTAATTGAAACATGCCCTAATCTAACCATCATAAGTTGGTAAATAAAAGGGAGAAAGACGTGGGGTTGGAAGACATACATCACACATGCGCACACTTATTACAACATTGCCCTCGCTCGGAGGGTCCGAAAGAATAATATACAGTCCCGAATAAATAATACAGTCCAAATAAATACAAAATCCTAATTAATTAACAAATTAAACTAGGAAAGCGGTAAATTAGCGTGCAAGCTAGGGACTGCCTTGGCTCTGCTCGGGATGATGAACGATGCATGTTTTGAGTTGCCTTGCGCGGAAATCCACTGCGATGCCCCGATTAGCCTCTGTTTGCAATTGTTCTTGGAATGCGTGCCAAGCTCCGGAAGGCTGCTGATTCTTGATTTGCTGTAACAGAGAGCAACAAAGGGGCATGGCAAAGTATTTTCACATATGTATGCATGTCTCGATCTTCGTGCCACCAATCACGCATCTCGATGCACGGTGGCCGAGGAGTCGATTTGCACAACTCAATATGAGATGAATGCACGTATGAACACAACAAGACTGAGACTCCATCATGGATAATCCGGAGTGTCGGTGACTGGGAATTGAGACACGTTCCGTCACTCAGAGTACGAAACGTCCCTCGTTTCCCGTGCTCGGGCTAACTCCTATCCCAAACACAATGCAATATGCATGACATGCATGAATGCAATCCTAATATGCAAACCTAGCATACGCAATGCTACAGACTAAAATGGCATGCTCGATGCTCGATGCTCGATGTGACATGGCATATACAATGCTCTAATATGCAACCTAGCATACGCAATGCTATGGACTAAGATGGCATGCACAATGCAATATGGGCTTACACCAACACAAGTGGACCTCAGCCACACTCACATAGGAGGCCATTAGATGGAAACTGAGACACTCGAGATGCGTGCACGCATACACGCAAACCGAGGACCGAACCTAAGGCACGAATGCCACTCTACCAAAGCATGGTAAGACATGGAACATGATATGCAAACAAGTAAATTTCAGCACTAAAACATGATGCTAAACAGCCCCGAAGCATGGCAATATGGCACCCGATGCATGAGATGAACCCCGAAACTCAAAACTAGGCATACGCAATGGCCTATAGCTATACAAAGCATGCATTATTAGATCATGAAGCATGAAGACAGAGTCAAGGAAGTCCTAAAACATGAACTTTTCTAGTTCAAAGCATTGCCAAAAGATGCTAGCAAAATGGCCTAACATAGCATGCAACTTTGACTATCAAACATGGATTACATGCAAGTACATGAAGCAAGTGAGCACTCACCAAACCAGCAAAAATCAGTGAACTAAACATGCCAAAATATGCCCAAATAAACATGGAGAGGCAGCCAACACATGCACAAATGAGAGGCTCCTTTAGAGGGCATACAAAGGGATTAAGCACATGCAAGATAGACATGAAGCATGACCAAAACAACTCTGGAAATCAAATATGGTAGTCCCAAAACTCACCAAATTGACCCTGAAATGTGACTTCAAAGCATGCAAGATAGGGTCTCTTTGGAAGGCCAAAATGACCACCAAACAAGTCAAGGTGAGAGGGGGTCACCCCCCTCTGATTTGGAGGCTCAAAATAGCATCAAAGCCACTGGAAATCCACTGGATTCCAGTGGCTAGAAGTCCAAACAAAGCATGCAACAAGGGCTTAGGTGTAAGGCTCAAAATAGGAGACAATCAAGCATACAAGGAAGCATATGACCTCAAAAAAAAATGGAACCTTAAACAAACTTGAAGATGAGATTAAAACAAGATATTTTTCAGTTTATGACAACTCTCAAAAATGAATACAAGTAGGGCTAATCTATCATGCAAAAATGGCCCTAAAAGAGAGAATAGAGGCAAGGGACAGCATCTGACCCCAAATAGTAAAGAGCCCTTCAACAAAGTTGAAGAGGGGCTCAAAAAAAGGTACTTCACAGTTTATAACCAAGTCCAAAGCAGCTCACAAATAAACCTAAAATATCATGCAAAAATAGGCCTAAAAAGGAGTTTAAACACAAAGGGTGAGGAGGAGACCTCAAACAGAGAAAGACCCTTGATCAAACATAGAGATGAACTCAAAATATGACTATTTACAGTTCGGGTCAGAGCTCAAAAATGCTTGAAAGCAAGGCTAATATATCATGCAAGATTAGGCTCTAAAAGGGAGTTAAAAGGAAAGGGATAGTAGATGACCTTAAACAGAGAAAGGTCCTTAATAAAACATGAAGATAAGTTCAAAATAAGACCATTTTCAGTTTGGGTCGGAGCCCAAAAATGCTTGCAAGTATGGCTTAAAAATGAAGCAAAAAAAGGCAAGTTTGAGGGAAATGAGTGCGTACCCTTGTAAAGCAGTTGAACCAGCAGCTTTTGATCAAATTTCTGAGCTTCCAACCTCTGGAAATCAGCCTCAAAGTGTGGGAATGGAGGATGGAGGTGTGGTGCTATGGGTTATAGTGTAAATGGTGCAAGAAGCTTAGGGTTTTGGAGCTTGGAAGAGAGAGAGAGAGGGAGCTTTAATGCAAGACTCCTAAACAAAACTTTGTAACCCTCCAAAATGCAGCTGGAGCTGCTGGTTTTATAGAGGGAGAGAAGGGAAAAATGGGGGGGAAAATCAAATTCAAATTTCCCCCCAAAATAGGCCTAAAAGAGAGATAAAGAGGCAAGTGGTAGCCGCTGGCCTCAAACCGAAGAGAGCCCTTCAACAAAGTTGAAGAGGGACTCTAAACAAGACATTTTACATTTTACATCAAGCCACAAAACAGCTCAAAAATAAGCCTAAAATACCATGCAAAAATAGGCCTAAAAGAGAGTTAAAGAGGCAAGTGATAGTAGGAGACCTCAAACAAAAAAAGGTCCTTAATCAAACATGAAAAGGAGCTCAAAATATGACTATTTACAGTTTGGGTCGGAGCCCAAAAATGCTTGCAAGCAAGGCTTAGATATAGAGCAAGATAGAAACAAAAAAGAGGGAAAAGAAGCTTACCCTTGAAGACCAATGGACCAGCAGCTCTTGGTCTGAGAAATGGTGCTCCTAAGCTCTGAAAAATAGCTCCAAGTTGTTGGAATGGATGGTGGTGGGGTGTATACCAAAAACCGGAGCAAACGGAGGTGGTTAAGCGGTCCCGAACCGAGGCACACGGCCGTCAGCTCCGAAAAACCGGAAATCGGTCTCCAAACGGGAAAAATGGCCTATGACCACGAAACTTAGCCTACGGCCATTGAGAGATGATCTACGAGACCTCTCCCTCCCTTCGGAAAGAGAAAACAGAGAAAACAGAGCCTGGTTCGCAAATCGAGGCAAGACACGAAAGAGCCTGGAAGTCCGGAGGCAAGGCTCGCAGCCGAGACTCTGAAACTTCTGAACGAGCACAATATGCAATATCACTGAGCGCTCAATCGGTGACGTCTGAGTCTTAAGGTCGGTCAAAAATGGGGTGTCTACAGAGGGTATTTAGAGTGTTACGTTGATGACATTGTAGTGAAATCTCAGTCCATGGAGAAACATCTGTTTCATTTAGAAGTAGCTTTTGAAAGAATGAGGAAGTTCAAGTTGAAACTCAATCCTCTTAAGTGTGCGTTTGGTGTATCATCTGGAAACTTCTTGGGTTATGTAGTGCACAAGAAAGGAATACAGATTGATCAGAATAAAGCCAAAGCCATCATTGAAGCCAGGCCTCCATCAAGTAAGAAAGAATTACAAAGGTTCCTTGGACAGGTTAACTTTCTTCGAAGGTTCATTTCTAACACTGTTGGGAAAACTAAAGTATTTTCTTCCTTGTTAAGGCTGAAAGATGAAGAGGAATTTGTGTGGACAGCAAAGCATCAAATTGCTTTCGAAGGTATCAACGCCTACTTGGCCAACCCTCCAGTGCTGATGCCACCAAAGGGTAATAAGCCCTTGAAGTTGTACATAGCTGCAGCAGAAGATTCATTGGGAGCTTTCTTGGCCCAAGACAATGAAGAAGGCAAGGAGCAAGCTGTTTATTACCTTAGTAGGTTTTTAAATTCTTGTGAATGTAAATATTCAGCTGTAGAAAAGCTGTGTCTTGCTTTGTATTTTGCTGCAATGAAATTAAGATATTATCTTTTACCTACAACTGTCTTGGTAATTGCAATCACAGATTTGGTTAAGTACATGTTATCTAGACCTATGTTGAGGGGAAGAATTGGCAAGTGGATACTAGCCTTATCAGAATTTCATCTAGAATATGTCCCTCAAAAGGCAGTAAAAGGGCAAGTTTTGGCCAATTTTTTGGCAGACCATCCATCTCAAACAGAGAGCCAAGAGATAATGGAACTTGGCATGGCTAGTGTTGAGCCATGGCAGATGTGGTTTGATGGATCGAAAGCCAATGGTTTAATTGGAATTGATATTGTGATTAAATCTCCACAAGGGGTAGAAACCACACATGGTTTCAGAGTGGATGAAGCTACCTGTTCCAATAACCAGGTTGAATATGAAGCCTTAATAGTGGGACTAGAAATTCTTATTGGATTACAAGTACATGCAGTTGACAAATTTGGAGATTCTCAATTGGTGGTTAACCAAGTGAAAGGGATTTTCAAGTGTCAAAGCATAAGTATTTTGCCATACTATGTTGTTGCATTACATCTGCTTTCTCAGTTTCAAATAGCAAATGTAACTCATGTTCCAAGATTCTTGAACAATAGAGCTAATGATGTGGCTCAGAAAGCTTCGAACTTCAAGAGAAGGGATAATGCCCAAAGGGACATAAGCCAAACAACATATCAGAGATTAATACAACCTTTGAACAAAAGGAATGTGGTCTTGGAAGTCAATCATAATGACTTACAAGAACAAGATTGGAAGCATCCAATAATGCAGTACTTGGCTGGTCCATCTTCGAAGGCCAGCAGACAAGTTAAATTGCAGTTGAGAGGGGAGATTCGCACCGAGTAGTACGGCCGAGCTCAACTTGACGGATTGCACGGCGCTTTGCTAACTTGGCTCTTGATGTGGTCGGTAGTATGACTGGCGCGGTCGGAGGAGTTGACTGGCCGGGCGTCCGTGGTCAGCCGAGCTATGCCCCATACTCACTGATAGAAGCCCTAGGTAGCGGTTAACCGAGAAAAGTGGCAACCCGAGCTACGCCGTCTGCGCGATCGGAGTTGGTGCACCCAGGCCCGATCAGTCAATGAGCGGCTCCCCGTGACCGAGATTGGAAGAAGAACGGTTGGAGGCCGGCATGCCTCGCAACCGGTTGATCATGAGAACCGACCAATAATAGTTCGGTCCCGATGGTCAGACTCTCATCTATTTTCGGGTAATAAGTCGGTAGCTCATAGCGCGGTTGATTGCGCGTGATGGCGATTTTCCACAAGTGTTAGGCCGGTCGTGGTACTCCGGTTAAGAGTGCCACCTGGGCCAATAGCGTGGACGAGAGGACATCTGCTCCACCCACGTCTCAATACCGTTGGGCAGTTCTGCATGTACTGGTAGGAGGACAAGACCTTTACACGTGTAAGGTGGTGAGAGGCGAGCACTGCCACCTATCCAGGGGAGGACAACAGAGGTGGTGCGCGCACGATCTCAGAGCTGCGTGGCCAGCTTAGAGATAGAGAAGGAAGACAAACGTTCATGGTATGCGAATTCACTCTCGAAAAAAAACTCCTCCTCTCTGAAATTCTCCTTCTCCCTGACAGCGGTCTGACTTGAGCGTCGGAGGGTCTTTCCGGCACACCACCGCCGGGCAGCTCACCATTTTTGTATTGCAGAGATAGATGCCGTTGACGGAAGCTTGACGTTCAAGGCGTACGGAGAGCAAAGGATTTTTCGCCCCCGTACAATTGGCGCCGTCTGTGGGAAGTCTTTGATAATTAACCCTTGTTCTTCGAGCTTTTTCAGCCGTTTCCATGGCCAACAACGAAGAAGTTCCGCTGTCCGTCGTCGATGGTGTTACTCCGGAGTATGTCCGAAGGAGAGATGGCCTCCCAAATGTTCCAGCCATGGCGGGCCTAGAAACTTCTTCGCGAGGAGCGCGCGACAAGCGTGGGAGGAGTTCAGATCGTTCGCAGAGTCCAGAAGGCCGCCGACGTCGGGGGGAGTCCCATACACAGCGCCTGGAGCACAAACTCAAAGACCAAGACGCCCTCATTCGCAAGACGGCGGTGGAGATGGAGCTGCTGAAGCGCCAGATTAAGGGGAAGGGTGTTGCTGGAGAGGGCAACCTCAGTGAGCGCACTTCCTCCCCTCGTTCTAGCAGTCGTTGCCAGAGGAGGACTCACTCTATCTCCATCACCAGGGACTATGGGGTGGGAGATTCCGACCAGAGAGAGGGCAGATCCCTTACTCGCGATAGCACTTACCATCCCTCACGCCCGACGCCGACGTCGCGATCTTCTTTCTCCACACGTTCCGGGGACTTGAGGGATGTGTTGGAGGAGAGAGCGCGCCGTCGAGAGGCTCAGAGGGTGCCGGCGCTACAGAGGTTGAGTGCCCCAGTTCATCGCAGCGAAGAGGTGGTGATGCCGGCGCCCAAAGTCATGGCCCCTACTCTGGTGGACAAGGAGCTGGCGAGACTTACAGCCACGCCGCTGTCTCCAGAGATCGAGGGTACACCACTTCCCGCCGGATTTCACCAGCCAAAATTCACTCTGTATGACGGCAAGATGGATCCGTACATGCATGTGAGTCATTACCGGCAAGTCATGGCAGGCCACCGGCACAACGACGCCCTGATGTGCCTCATATTCCCAGCAAGCTTGGGAGAGCTGGGTTTGAAGTGGTTCGAAAGGCTCCCGGAGGGGAGTATAGAGGGGTGGCAGCAGCTAGCGGAAGCCTTCGTCACCAGATTCAAGACCAACACTCGAACGCCGAAGGAGGTCGATCATCTCCTAGGCGTCAAGATGGAGTCTGGGTGTTCGCTGAAGGCTTACAACGCCAAATACTGGGAAACATACAACGAAATTCTCGACTGCCCTACCAACCTGGCGATCACTCAATACAAGCGAGGTCTTCCAGTCGGACATAGGCTGCGAGATTCGCTCACCATGCGTCAACCTACGACTATGGAATCCTTGATGCAACGGATCAATGAACACATCCGTGTGGAGGAAGACGCTGCCTCTGCGACCGAGAAGATGAATCCGGTCGTGGCGGACAGGAAGGTGGCTGGGAAAGTCCACTCGGTCGGGCAGGAGGATAACCGCCCGAGCGACCGGTCAAAAGATCAACGCCGTGGACCAAACCGAGATGACCGAAACAAGGGGCGCAGGAATGACCGAGCTGACACGTCTCGCGACACAGCCGAGGATGCCAAGAGAAAATTGAAGGCGCGGACAGGGATTACCACGGTCTTCAAAATTCCCATCTACCGCATTTTGAGCGAGATTCGAGGGGAACCTTTTGTCCGTTGGCCGGCCAAGCTGGGGAGCGCGCAGCGGGGCTTCAATCCAAAGTATCACTGCACCTTCCATGAAGAACGGGGGCACCGGACAGAAGATTGCTTACCGCTCAAACAGCATTTGGAGGAGTTAGTGGCGGCGGGACACCTTGACCAATATATTGATGGGGGAGTCAAGGCCGCGCCAACTGGTCAAACCGAGCCAAACGGAATGGCCGCCCTAGAAGGACCCCCGCAAGGTGTGATCAACGTCATCCATGGCATCATTGAACCAGCAAGAGTCTGCGAGCTTAGGGGGATGATAAAGAAGGCCGAGCACATGAGGGAAGTGCTCTCTGTCCAGCCCGCCGTAAAGAAGGGGAAGACCGAGGAAAAGGACATCCTCTCGTTTTCGACCAAAGATTTGGAAAGGGTTCAGATGCCGCACAATGATGCCTTGGTGGTGACTTTACGCGTCAAGGATTTCGATACCAAAAGAATTTTGATCGACCAGGGGAGTTCGGTCGAAATAATGTATTATGACGCGTTCAAACAAATGAAGTTGGAAGACAAGGATTTGGCCCCTACAACATCTCCTTTGGTCGGCTTCAACTCACAACCAGAATGGCCGATTGGGAAGATTATTCTACCGGTCAAAGCGGGGTCGGTCGTAAAGCAGGTCGAGTTCTGGGTGCTCAAAGTTCCATCTACTTACAATTTAATCCTGGGCAGAGGCTGGTTACACGCCATGCAAGCAGTTGCGTCTACTTTTCATCAAGTCATGCGCTTCCCGGCACCGAGCGAACAAATAGAGGAAGTCTGGGGAGACCAAGTGATGGCCAAACAGTGCTTCGTTGCGGTAAATGGCAGCCGAGCAGCCAAAGGGTTTGTCCAAATGATCGAGGGGCCGGAAGGAAAGGAGGTCCTCGAAGATGTGGGAAGGAAGGCCGAGGAAAAATCGATCGAAGATTTGGTGGAGGTACGCATTGAGGAGAATGATCCAACCAAGTTCTTCCTTTTGGGATCGTCATTGTCCAGTGCCGAGCGGTCAGAATATGTCAACTTCTTGGTTTCCAACTTGGAGGCTTTTGCGTGGACGCCTTACGATATGCCTGGCATCAATCCAAGCTTCATTTGCCACCAGTTGAATGTCTTCCCCAATGCACGGCCAGTTATCCAAAGAACGCGCCGCTCAGCCTTGCACCATGCTGAGGTGGTGGCGGAAGAAGTAAAGAATTTGTTGGAAGCTGGAGCGATAGAGGAGGTGCAGTACCCTCGGTGGATATCTAATACGGTGGTCGTCCCCAAGAAGAACGGCAAGTGGCGAGTCTGCGTCGACTACAAAACTGTCAACCGGGCTTGCCCAAAGGATAGTTTCCCCCTCCCTCGAATTGACCAGCTGGTGGACTTAACCGCTGGCCATCAGAGGTTCAGCTTCTTGGATGCATATCGCGGTTATCATCAGATAGCCATGTACGAACCAGACAGAGAGATCACGTCATTCACCACCCCCAGGGGCTTATACTGTTACAAGGTCATGCCATTCGGACTAAAGAACGCTGGGGCAACCTTTCAACGAATGGTGACAAAAATGTTCGCTCCTCTCCTGGGCCGAACTATGGAGGCCTATATTGACGATATGGTGGTGAAGAGTAAGGAGAAGTCCCAGCACCTCGCCGACCTAGCAGAAATGTTTGCCATACTCAAGCGCCACAAGCTTCGCCTGAATGCCTCTAAGTGCGCCTTTGGGGTTGGCACGGGGAAATTCCTAGGTTTTCTGGTCACAAACCGAGGAATTGAGGCCGACCCATCGCAAATCAAGGCAATACAAGAGTTGGAGCGCCCGAACTCCACGAAGGACGTGCAACATCTTGCCGGGATGGCAACCGCGCTGAATAGATTTATCAGCCGGTCTTCGGATCGTTGCAGGCCCTTCTTCAAAACTTTGAAATCCAAGTTCTTTTGGGATGAAGAATGCGACCGTGCGCTTGCAGACTTAAAGGCTTACCTCTCCTCAGCCCTAATTTTGGTCACGCCCCAATCGGGCGAAGAGTTGTACTTGTACTTGGCCGTTTCTGAACACGCGGTGAGCGCCGTATTGGTTCGTGCTGAAGGCATCCAGCACCTACCAATCTTCTATGTAAGCAAGACTCTGCTCCCAGCTGAAACAAGATACCTTCCCTTGGAAAAATTGGCGTTGGCACTAATTATGGCATCAAGAAAGCTGGCGCACTATTTTCATGCCCGTACAATCGTAGTGTTGACCGAGTTCCCGCTCAAGGTGCTCTTCGAAAAAGCGGACTTCACTGGGAGAATTCTGAAATGGGCCGTGGAATTGGGCCAATACGACATCAAGTTCAGACCGCGCACCGCGATTAAGGCACAAGCACTAGCGGACTTTGTGGCGGAATTTGCCCCTGGGACGCACCCGGTCTGCCCAATTGACTTGGTCGGCGCGGATTTGGCGCAACCCATGGTTCTGGCAGCGGGAACAAATGATGGCCTGCAAGAGGAAGCCGAGCAAAACTCAACCGGACTACCTAAGGCCGACGGCTCGCTGGAAGGCGAGACCAACCCGGGTAAAGAAAGAGACCAGAATGAACCAACCAGGGCCGCCTTCTTTTCTTCCGGTAGAATTCGATCTTTCAGAAAGGCGATGATGGGGTCCATCTAGGAAGGTCCCAAGTCGGTGCAGAGTACCTCGGTTGCTTCTACTTCCTCAATGCTTGGCCGAGGTAAAAATTCAATCATCAAGGGATTGGGAAAGGTTGTCTGAGTGGAAGCAAGACCAGCCAATTCATCGGCCGTGCTGTTTCCTTCGCGGTTGATCTGTTCAACTCTGATGGCATCGAACTTCTTGACTTCCGCTCGCACCAGCGCCTGATACTTGGCCATTCTTTCATCTTTGGCCTCATACTCCCCTGAGACTTGATTGACCACCAGCTTGGAGTCACTGAACACCATAAGGGCTGTGACCTTCATTCTCAATGCGCTTCTCAGCCCGGCAAGGAGGGCCTTATACTCCGCTTCATTGTTGGAAGCTGGGAAGCCGAGCGTAATTGCTTGCTCTATAATGAGCCCATCCGGGGAAGTCAGCACAATTCCTAGCCCGGCCCCATGTCTGTTGGAGGCCCCATCAACGAAGAGCTTCCACATCTCTAGCATACCGGGCTATCTCGCAGGGCTATTGGTGGCCATGCATGCAAGCGGACGCGCAGAAGTATGTTCGAAGATGCGAGAAATGTTAGAAGTTTGCTCACCAGATCCACCAGCCAGCAAGGGAGTTACTCTCGCTCACAAGTCCTTGGCCGTTCGCACTTTGGGGATTGGATATTGTTGGACCACTCCCAGTTGCACCGGGCAATCGTAAGTTTTTCATCGCCGCCACTGATTATTTCACCAAATGGGTGGAGGCCGAGCCACTGGCAACCATTAAGGAGAAGGACGTTAAGAAATTCGTTTGGCAAAATGTGATCACTCGCTTCGGCATACCCAGGGTGCTCATCTCAGATAATGGTACTTAATTCGATGGCAAACTCTTTCGCGGATTTTGCGAAGAGTTGAAGATTGAGTTTTATAATTCAACCCCGGCTTATCCTCAATCGAATGGTCAAGTATAGGCCTCAAACAAGACCATCCTGGACGGGTTGAAGAAGCGGCTTGAGAAGGCAAAAGGAAAGTGGGTTGAAGAGCTTCCTAATGTGCTATCGGCATACCGCACTACACCAAGACGGTCGACCGGGGAAACACCGTTCGCTTTGGCCTATGGTATGGAGGCCATCATCCCACTAGAAATTGGTATGCCAACCATCCGCTCAGAAAGTTTCCAGCCCGACCTGAACAATGAAGCCGTGGCACTAGAGCTGGACCTTGCAGAGGAAAGACGAAAGCGCGCATTGATCCATATAGCGGCCTATCAGCAAGAACTCTCTAAAAAATACAACAAGGCAGTGCACCCCAGGCTATTCAAGATTGGGGATTGGGTCCTAAGGAAGGTGCTTGGCAACACGGTGGTCCCTGGCGAAGGCAAACTTGGTGCAAATTGGGAAGGACCATACAAGGTGGTTGGTCTTGCTGGTAAGGGGGCATACCATCTGGAAGATTTAGATGGCAAGACCGTCCTCAGACCATGGAATGCGGCCAACCTTAAGGTCTTTTACTTTTGAAATGTAATCTGTTTATGTTGCTTAGCTTTTGCAGATCCCTAGCCCTTTGGCATTTGATGTAAGAGATGACAATGTTTTTGTAATGAAAATTCGTTTTGCTTGTATGGTATTTGTCCAATGATATAACAAGACACAAGGGGCAATTATGGGTGAAAGGGGCAAGAACCGGATTACGTGTAACCGGACTGTTTTCTCCGGAATGGGAGCAGACCGCACGAACAGTTGCGTATGGAACAATGCGCATTAAGGCCGAGCTGGTTTTGCTCGCCCAGTGGGAATGTTGGCGGCATGACCAACCTGACTGAAACATTGGTGAATTGCCCAATGTGGGAGCCGAGCTGATTTTGCTCGGCCCATCTAACATATTGGTGAATTGTCCAATATGGGAAACGAGCTGATTTTGCTCGGCGGAATTGGCAATGTTGGTGTCTTGCCCAGCAATTATAAGGCCGAGCTGAATTTGCTCGGCCGAAGGGAAATATGGGCATATTAAACAACTTAAACGAGCAGGCTAGTTTTTGTTCGGCCGACTAGGTGTTGTCAACCGAACAAGGCTGAGCGGATTTTTGCTCGGCCGAGTACAAAATATCATTTCATTTGGAAATCAAGGAATTGCAAGGATACGAGAAGGCTGACTATTTGTGCGGTCTCGCCGACCTGCCAGTTAGTTAAAGTGCGAGCAAGAAATTCAAACATACTCAAGTCGAACAGAAATAACAGATGTACGAGCAAAAAGTTGCATTTCGTTGATAGAAGTTCAGTACAAAAGGGGGGCGTAGCCCGGTTACATGCAAAAAGAAGAAAACGAAAAACGAAGGAAAGCAAGAAAATGAAAAAGAAATCTTCAGTCCAGGTCAAGGTCAACATTCTGGTCGGCTCCCTCCACCGTCGGCTCGGTACACTACGTTGTTTGCTCGGGCAGGACCTCCTCGGCCTCATTGTCAGTGCCTTCCACCGAGACGACCTCCCGGTCAATCGCTTCATCTTCAGCATTTTGAGATGCTTCGGGTGGAGTTTGCTTGGCTTCTTTCTCGGCGGCGGCCGCTTCCTCAGCCTCTTTCCTTGCCTCCGCTATGAGACAGTTTTGTTCGGCCTTGGAGTACGCCTGCAGGTAGATCGGGATATAGGCAGGGGGAGGGTTGAGGAACATGTCAGAATCCTGACCAAGGCCAACTTTCTCCACGGCAGCTTTCCAGCCGCACTGGAAGAAGATGTCCTTGGTCGCCTGGACCTGACGCTCGTAGGTTTTCTCCCCCTGCTAGTATCCTCGGTCCTCCGCGTCGTCGACCGCCTTGTCCATGGCCTCTTTGTTCGCATCGCGGAGTTTCCTCAGCTCGGCGAGGTACCGAGCTTTAGTAGACTTCATGGCCTTCTGCTTGTCCGCTTCAGCTCGGTCCACTTTCAGCCGCAATGCATCCCGCTCGGCCGCCATCTCCTCTTGCGCGGCCTTGAGTTTCGCTATCTCGGCCACATGTGACTTATTCTCTGAGATGGCATCTCGCAGGCTTTGACGCAGCTTGATCATCCTGTCGTGCGCCAAATAGTTCTTCTGCGCGGCCTGCAAACCAGCGCACAATTAAGTATGACGAGAAACCGAGCAAAAAACCGAACAATAACTTGAAGAAAAAGGTGGAGAACTTACCAGCACGATATCTTTCGCCGCCGAGCGAAGGACCTTGAGGTCAGATAGCTCGTCGTGCTTTTTCATATCGGCGGGCAGGATTAACCCCTTGGTCATATTAAAGCCAAGCGAGTACTCCTTGTCCGCGTCGACCGAGTCTTCGGCAGAGACTGCTCGGCCCTGGTAGACAAACTCGGGCGCCCAGACCGGGGGGGCAGCAGGGCCCTTGCCCTTAGATTTGCGGGCAAGTGGCTGCTCGGTCTGGTCGCCCAGCTGGGTGGAGGCGACTTCTGTGGAATCTTCATCAACTAGGCTCTGGCCGGCCTTTTCCTTTCTTGGCCTCTTCCTTGCCCGGCCAGCTTGTTGCTCGCTGGCAAGGGCGAGCACCGCCCCTTCTTTTTGCCCGGCGGGGGTGGAAGATGTTCCCCCGGTGGTTTCTGGAGGTTGGGATTCGCCTTCGTCCCCAGTGATCATGGACTTGATAGCTCGGATTTTCGCCATCTCTTGCTCGGCGGTGAGCGGAACCAATCTGATCGGCGGTAGATTTGGATCTGGCTCTGGAGATGGAGCGCGCAGAAAGTCAGTCACGCGACTTTTGCGCGGCGCTTGGTAGTGATATGTTTGCTCGAAGCCGAGCAGTTTTGAGGCTTCTCTCTCTTCCTCGGGGACTTGGAGTAGAGCTCGGATCGCTTCGGGGTTGGCCTGGCGGTAGTCCGCTGCAAGGTACTTATCTGCAGAAAAAGACAAGTGTCAGATCGGTGCCAAATGACAGTAATGAAATGCAGAATGAAAATAGCACGGTCGGCCGGACCACTTACCAGCGCTACCGAAATCCTTTCTAATGTACCAGCCCGGTATGGGCGCCTCGGTGTCCTCGTAGTTACCGGACACCCAGAGGAAGTCGTCATCATTGGCCTCTTTGTCCGGGTTGCCTTCAATGAGTTTTGCTCGGCCCTTCTTAACTTTGAGGTACCAGCAAAACCCACTTTTATTTCGGCTGAGGCTGTATTGATGGAAAATCTCTGCGAGGCCGAGATTGAGACCGAGCCTTCGGTTCAGCTCGGCGACGCCGTTTATTATTTTATATGTGTTATTTGAGACCTGGGTTGGGCAAAGCCTTGTCTGCCGCAAAAATTCGCAGATCAAGGGTTGCACGGGAAAACGCAACCCTCCTTCAACAATAGATACGACCGTGAAGGGGCACCGGTCTAGGTCCCCCCAAGGAGTATCTCCCTTCTTGCCGAGCTCTAGGACGACGTCGTCAGGAATATTGTACTCCTCTCGAAACTCCGCCATCGCCCCGGGCGAGCTAACCCTAAAGCGGTATTTGCCCATCTCGGTTTTATTTTGATGTATTGTATCACGGTTTTATTTGCTAAATCGGCCGAAAAGGTTGTTGTGGTTGCTCGGTCTTTGAGCTCCACCAGTTATAACGCCGAAGGGCTTGGTCGGTCCTACTTGTTCTGTATATTGAAAAAGGCCAAGGGTTAGCACGGCCGATATTGCGCGGCTCCAAATGGAAATAGCTCAGGGAAGGATTTGGTGTTTAGATCAGTCTCAGCTCGGTTTAACTACATGCGCTTAAATCCTTCTAGTTCATTTATTGCACGGTCAAGACCAGTTTAAAGATCTATCTGGTTTTCAGCTTGGTCAAGGTTCAAGGCGGGGCTTCAGTCCAGTTGAGGGTAGAAGTGGAGACCACAAATTTTAGCTCGGTGGAGATGTAATGATGGATCTGTTTGAACCCTCAGCTCGGTTAAGGTCTCAGGCCGTGGTTTCCGTGTTTTAGTTCGGTTTACTCTACTCGCCTATCTAATGTGGCACACAGCCCGGTTGCAGCCCCTATGAGAAGCCACAAACTTGTTTTTTCTTGGCTACATCCCTAATGGCGGATCTAAATGAGCTTTTTGCTCGGTTTTACCCAGTATTCGTCTGATTCATCCAGTTCTTCCTAGGTTCTTGGCTCACTCACTCAACCTAAGGCAAAATAGGGGCACGAAGAGTTCCCCTACTCTACCATTCCCATTTTCCTAGAGTTTGCCAGATCTAATGGTCCCAAACAAAGGAAAAACATAGAGAACAATGGAGCAAAGACGCAGAACAAGCATGAAAACAGCAGGTGAAAGGCAAGGAAGAGGGGTTTAGAGAGCTTACCAGAAACGAATGAAGAACGAGGTGGGGCCTTCGAGCTTGGGTGTAGTGCTGGAAACGGCAACAATGGGCGAGGACAGCAGCAGCTTCTCAGAGGTTTTAGAGGCTAGGGTTTGGGGGGCGTCTGAGAGAGAAGATGAATAGTGAAGGGTCTAAAACCCTTCGTATGGGGTTTAAAGAGTGGGGGGAAACCCAAACGGCTGCGCCGTTTGAACTCTGCGCGTGCCAGACGGTTGGCTGCACAACCCAGTGGCCTGGTGACACGTGGCACTGGCAACGCGGCTGTCAGTACGGTTGTACGACCTTTGATGGGACAGCGGTGGTAATCGCCGGCCAATTGAGTTTGCTCGGCGGCGGAAGTGTTCCCAATTCAACCATTGCACGGCGACAAGCGTTGCCCTATTCTAGCTCGGCCTGGCGAGGGTGCAACTCGATCATAGCTCGGACACGTTGGTAAACCCAATCACGATGACTCGGATGGGTTTAAGGGGCAATTGAGAGGGGAGATTCGCACCGAGTAGTACGGCCGAGCTCAACTTGACGGATTGCACGGCGCTTTGCTAACTTGGCTCTTGATGTGGTCGGTAGTATGACTGGCTCGGTCGGAGGACTTGACCGGCCGGGCGTCCGTGGTCAGCCGAGCTATGCCCCGTACTCACTGATAGAAGCCCTAGGTAGCGGTTAACCGAGATAAGTGGCAACCCGAGCTACGCCGTCTGCGCGATCGGAGTTGGTGCACCCAGGCCCGATCAGTCAATGAGCGGCTCCCCGTGACCGAGATTGGAAGAAGAACGGTTGGAGGCCGGCATGCCTCGCAACCGGTTGATCATGAGAACCGACCAATAATAGTTCGGTCCCGATGGTCAGACTCTCATCTATTTCCGGGTAATAAGTCGGTAGCTCATAGCGCGGTTGATTGCGCGTGATGGCGATTTTCCACAAGTGTTAGGCCGGTCGTGGTACTCCGGTTAAGAGTGCCACCTGGGCCAATAGCGTGGACGAGAGGACATCTGCTCCACCCACGCCTCAATACCGTTGGGCAGTTCTGCATGTACTGGTAGGAGGACAAGACCTTTACACGTGTAAGGTGGTGAGAGGCGAGCACTGCCACCTGTCCAGGGGAGGACAACAGAGGTGGTGCGCGCACGATCTCAGAGCTGCGTGGCCAGCTTAGAGATAGAGAAGGAAGACAAACGTTCATGGTATGCGAATTCACTCTCGAAAAAAAACTCCTCCTCTCTGAAATTCTCCTTCTCCCTGACAGCGGTCTGACTTGAGCGTCGGAGGGTCTTTCTGGCACACCACCGCCGGGCAGCTCACCATTTTTGTGTTGCAGAGATAGACGCCGTTGACAGAAGCTTGACGTTCAAGGCGTATGGAGAGCAAAGGATTTTTCGCCCCCGTACAGCAGTCTATGCAATATATGATATATGGTAATGCTCTCTACAAAAGGGGGGGAGATGGTTTGTTGCTGGAATGTTTAGGTCCAAAAGAAGCATTAACAGCTATGGCTGAGGTTCATGAAGGCATCTGTGGTGCTCATCAGCCTGGTGTGAAGATGAGATGGCTGCTTCGAAGGCATTCCTACTATTGGCCAACTATCCTTAAAGACTGCATAGAATATGCAAAGGGTTGCCAAGCATGCCAAAAGCATGGCACAATAAGGCATGTGCCCATAACTGACCTACATGCAGTAGTGAAGCCTTGGCCATTCAGAGGATGGGCCATGGATATGATGGGAAAAATGCACCCACTGTGACGACCCAGAATTTTTCCTTCTCCTCGAGCGGAGGAGTTTACACTCGAGCGGACTTTTGGGGTTCCCAGCAATTTTGCAGACGGCCTGAGATTCTGGGAGTTGTGAATCTCCGCTCGAGCGGAGAAGTTGACGCTCGAGCGGACTGCTTTATTGGTATGTGCGCGCTCGAGCGGTTGAAGCGACGCTCGAGCGTGAAAAGTAAGATTGTCCTTGACATTGTAGTAGTGTATTTGGAATCTTCTTATTTTATTTTGGAGTATTGATTGAGGTGGTAATATGATGGTGAAGTAAGATAGGACCAAAAACTTGAATTCGAACAATTTGTTTATGTTCAGCAGTCACTCTTTTGCCCTTTTCTTTTTCCACACTTTGAATTTGAATGTGAGGTTAGAAGCATTGGAAAGCTTATTTCCAGGGCTTCAATTTGGACACAAGAACGACCTAAAACGGAGTCCGGATGAGAGATTTACACATGGTTGAAGTTTTGGAATCTGTGCTGAGAGCAGGTACAATCGAGCGGGAATAAGGACGCTCGAGCGGGTTTTGCGAGTACAGCAACGTAAAAACGGGATTTTGAGATCTTTTTCCACATTTTCTTTCCCCTCTCTTCTTTCCTCTTCTCCTAAGTCCGAAACCCTCCGAAACCCTAGCCTCAAAACCTTGAATTCCCCTATTTTGAGCAACAATCCACCATGATTTTTGCATCAAGGATGGAGAATAAGAAAAGATCAATGTTTTTACCCAATTGGAACTCGGATTTGCGAAGGTTTCTCCTCAAGCTTGCTCCTTTGTTGATTCTTGAGGTAAGGGTTCTAATACTCTTCAATACTTACATCAAGAGATAGGTTTGTGGTATTTCCATTGTATTAATGTACGAATTTGCATTTTTGAGCATATAGAGTAAATTATGAGATTTGGGAATTTCGGGTTTGAAGCATTGAGGGTTCAATTGATGGGTTAAGGTGATGGAGTATGATCCTTAGATGTATAATCAAGGAGAAAATTGGGATGTAAGGTAATGGTATGAGAAGTTTGAATTTTTATGGAAACTTTATTTTTCTTGGACACCCTAGGTTAAGTTGTGATGATAAATAATGAGTTTGCCCAAATTGAAAATAGAATCATGGAATTGGTGGGGTGAATTATACATGTACAAGTTTAATTGGATTTCTGAGATGTTTCGAAATAATGTTAAAAATTCGCGAATGGACTTTGTTATGAGCATTGTGAATCATGTGAAAATGAGAAAGGAAATTAAGGGAAATGATTTAGAGAATTAATGTGTGACTTCATATGTGTGTAGGACACGCTTCGGGAGGAATAAATGCTCCACCAACACACTGTGAGTAATAGTACTATAAATGTACATCAATTACCGTTAATAATTATTATTATTAACATTCTGTTTTTCCATGGCAATTATGTTAACATGTTTGTATTTGAGAATTGGTGTGAACATAGAAGGATTCGGCATCCATTGGTATGACTCTGAAACTATTCTGTATTCTGCCTACGATTAATGGTTATCGGTAATGTGCTATAATCTATAAATTACCCATGATTCTGCATAAGAACTGCGTACAAGCTATGAAACCATGAGAATGATTAACAGAAAAAGTTTGTGAAGTAATCCCGGTTACCGGGAACTTGATATTTGAAATGGGAACATAATACCTTGAAAGTTCTATCGAAGACTCCTACCGTCTGTTTGGTTCAACATATGTCTTGTGACGTAGATATCTGTCTAAATGGGATTAACAGAATTGGATAATACTATGGTAGTGTGTTTTATTTACTGTTAAAAGACATTATTAACGTTCTGTTATCCGTAGATTAACCTGAATGATTCATGGAGAACAAATGGAACAATGATGTTTATGTATTCCGAACTATTCAGTTTTATTAAGGATGGTTTAAGACTGTTATGAGATAATTATTTTGTCCCTACAAATAGCATTGTGATGGCACATGTGCAATTTGTGAGATACGTTATATGTATTGCTAATGATTACCACTAGTATTCTGTTACACGTAAACTAACTACTTTAACTCATGTAAAGGATTGGAATAATCTATGTGCCTCTGTATGACTATAAGACCAGTCTGTTCTGATGATATCTGTGGTTATTTCGTTATGATGTTCGTTTCGTTTATATTATGACATGGTGAGACTTATTGATTTCTGATATGGAACAAAGTGTTGTATGGAACTAATTGCTACACTTTGGTGGAAGCCACCTCTAGAATCCGTACGAGCCACCTCTTGAGTCCATACATATGATATTTCATGGCCGCTAGGCCGTTCTGATATTTCTGGGCCGTTAGGCCGTTCTGATATTTCTGGGCCGTTAGGCCGTTCTGATATTTCTGGGTCGTTAGGCCGTTCTGTTATTTCTGGGCTGCTAGGCCGTTCTGATATTTCTGGGCCACTAGGCCGTTCTGATATTTCTGGGCCGTTAGGCCATTCTGTTATTTCTAGGCCGCTAGGCCGTTCTGTTATTTCTGGGCCGCTAGGCCGTTCTGATATTTCTGGGCCGATGGCCGTTCTGATATTTCTGGACCCATGGCTGTTTTGGAAATAATTACGGAATGTAGTTAACCATATGTGCTCTTTATTGATAAATGCACGGATATGTATTATAATTCATGTTGAGCATTGAATTGTTATGTGCTATTATTCACTGAGCTTGGCTCACTTTATTTTATGCTTGTCTCTGTAGGCACTCAACCTGGAGGTCAGCCTTAGCCAGTGGCTTCCGTTACCCAGTTGTCAATCCCTGAGTATCTAAGCCCTTAGAAGATGACCGCTCATGTCAGGGAGTTTTGCTAAGTTTTTAATTTGTACCCTAAATGTCTGTTAAGCTTGATGTGTATGTAATCCGTTTATCTTCCCATGTTTTCGTTATACGCCCGACCGTAAGGGCTGGGTCTGTATATGTATATGTATTTAGCCATCTCCAGATGCACGTCACTGTATATTTATCTACATTATGTTCTGTCTGTGATCCTGGCATAGTAGTGATAGCTCAATGGATATTATTTTACGCTATTATATGATATTAAATGCTTCCGTTCAGGCCCCATAAGTTATATTTATCAGGTTTTATGTCCATTTTTGAGGTGGTCATGCCCAAACTTTTAGGGGCGAGTTTGGGGTGTGACACCCACCTTCTTCGAAGCATCATTGTTTCATTCTAGTGGCTACTGATTACTTCACTAAGTGGGTCGAAACCAAGCCTTACAAGGCTGTAGACCAGACAGAGGTCATTGGGTTCATCAAAGATTTGATCCATAGATTTGGCATCCCACAAACCATAACTGTGGATAATGGGACTGTGTTCGATGGGAAAATGGTGAAGTCTTTTGTGGCAGATTTTGGAATTAGCCTTGTTAATTCCACACCCTGTTATGCACAAGCCAATGGTCAAGCTGAATCATCCAATAAGTCCTTGAAAAAGGGAATACAAAAGGTTGTGGAAGATAATCCTAGGGATTGGCATAACCTGTTGTTGGATGTTTTGTGGGCTTATAGAACTTTCCCAAGGTCAAGCACATGAGTCACTCCTTATGCCTTAGTATATGGGCATGATGCAGTGTTACCTGTGGAGATTAATGTTAAATCTTTGAGGGTAAGATGCCAAGATCAGTTAGATCCTGAGCAGTACCATCAAAGTATGTGCTTGGAGTTAGAAGACATAGATGAAGCCAGAATTTTGGCATTAAACATCATTCTTTTCCAAAAGAAGAAAGCAGCCAAGAATTATAATAAGAAGGTCAAACACATTGGCTTTGATGAAGGTGATTTGGTATGGAAGACAATACTCCCAATAGGAATTAAAAGCCGTAAGTTTGGCAAATGGTCACCTAACTGGGAAGGACCATATCAAATTCATAGAGTTCTGTCTTTTGGAGCATACTATTTGAAAATTTTGAATGGGTATATACATCCCAAAAAGATTAATGGCAGATATTTGAAGCCTTATTTTCCAACCATTTGGGAAACACAAGGAATAAAATAAACATTAAGTACAAGAACATAAGATTACTCAGATGACAGATAAAAATTTGTGCTTTCATAAAGAATTAAGTACATTTTGCCACAAATTGGCCCAAAAATCATTACAGTGTCTTAATTGTTTTTGTACAATAGATTTCCTATTGCTAAGTGATGAAACTAGTTGAATAGCTGCAGCCATCTCTTCTTTTCGATCAGCTAGTCCTTGGTTGGTGATTTGCAATTTGGTATCAGTTTGGACTAAGGCTTGATTTACTGCAGCTAGCTCCTCTTCAAGTTGAGCTTTCCTCTCCAGCAGCTGGACTCGAAAGTGGGAGGCAGAGGAGTGTTGTTCCTTAAGCTTTGACACTTCAGTATGTACTTGGGAAACAAAACTCTGGTCGCCAGCCAATTTCTCATCCTCAGCCTTGGCAGCCTGACAAATGCTGATGTAAAAATCAACAGTAGCTGCTGCCTGAGATAGATGACTTGAAATATTCATTCCAGACTGCTCAGTAATTTTGCAGCATTGAAGGAACCCAATTCTGATTATAGGCCTTTGTAGAGCCTCGAAGGGGATCCTCAAAAAAGAAATCAACAGTTCCAGACACGTGTCCAAGTCTATCGAAGGGGCAGAAGGTTTGCTACTGGAGGAAGAAGAGCTCTCAAAAATTTCCAGCAAGGAGTCAGCCAAAACTAATGGCTCAGCTTCAACATTCAATGTTGGAGAGGTAGAGGGTATGTCGAAGAGACTAGCTAGTCTGGCTTTGAAGACATCAACCTCATCTATAGACATGAGAGACGCAGAGAGAGTTGTGGTGGAAGGCACAGAGGACTGCATGGGGATAGGAGAAATGGATGGAGCATCTTTGGCAGTCTCTATAGTCTTAGCCACCAAAGAATCAAGCGAGGAGGGGCTTGAAGTAGGCAAGGGTAATGAATTACGGCTGGAGAACTACCAGCACCCTCTATAGGAGGATCAACTGCCATCAGAGATGGAGTAGCGGTTGGAATCTCTGTGGAAAAAGGAAGAGGAGCAAGGCTCGAAGGAGAAGTGGACTGAGGTAGGTTAAAGGTTAAGAAAGGGAGGTATGGCTCTAAGCCAAGAAGAAGAGATGCAGGAATGCTGGGGCTCAAAGAAGGTACATCGAATGTAGGCCTTGGAAGTGGGAGTACGATTTGGATAACCCTGACATTCTGCATTTGATCAACTTCAACTGAAATCGAAGGAGGCCTCATTGGAAAGATAAACACAGTAGTTGTTGCTGCAAGAGGAAGAAATGTAAAGCAATGTCAAACTTCAATACCAAAAGCGGACAAAGGAAAAACAGCAGAAGTATGAAAAAAATTACTTGCTCCAGAAGTATTGGAAATAATGGGAGAGCTGCGAAGGGAATGATGTTCGGCAATCTGTTGCATTCTTGCTGTTTTCCTTTGTAATGCATCAGCAACAGCAGTTTCCTCTCTTAGAAATTGTTGCTGTCGTCTCTTCTCAGCCCTCTCGAAGACAATTATGGCCTTGGAATGTTCCTGCTCTACTGCCTGGACAGCTGCTTCATGAATGGGGTCTTCAACCAAGTCAGTAGCAGGAACAGTCACTTTCTTTCTCTTCCTTCTTGGCAATGATACTACCGGCTCCTTTTTGACCTCCCTCTCTTCAACTTGGGGTTCAGATTCTTCAGAGGTGAGTTCTTTCTCCATTATTGTGGTAGTTGCCTCGAAAGTAGGTTTTTTGATTGTATTAGAAGGGGAGACAGCCACCTTTGGTCTCTTTGTTCTTTGCAAAGGTACTTCTTGCTCTTGTTCAACCTCTCTCTCTTCTGTCTAAGATTCTGTCACGACCCAAACCCGGCCCTATGGGTTTAGCACCGTAACCGGCCAGTAACCCGAGATTACCGAAGGCCTACTTAACAGTATTACAGTAAAACAGAGTACAGGGCCTGGCGGAAGCCAATACAGTAAATATAATAATGTCCAATGAGCTGTGACAGTCTGTATGCCAAAAAGGTTTTTCATACATATTTACAGAACAGTACATGTATATACATGTCATTCAGTGCAACAGGGACTTAATCCCCACTCAACAGTACAGTAAATATTTAGTCTATACAATCCATTCGGTTATTACAAAGCAGTGAGACAGTGCAAAAAGGGGAAATACTAAAACACCCCTAAGCCTTAGCATGATAGGCTCGGAACCTCGCAGTGAGGCACATTGGTTGGCTTGACAAAACTGGAGTTTACTCCGACGCTTCTAGCTTTGATCCGGTGCCTGCACACCTACATATATATATGAGCAGTGAGCTAAAGCCCAGTGAATAACATAATGCGTAAATGAGTTAAGAATGAATGTCCTTACAGTAATGAAAACAGTTCAGTGATTCAGTATATCTGTCATTCAGTGATATATGGTACATCCATTAGCATAGCAGTACAGTAAACGATAGGTCTCAAAAGGCCGCACAATAATTGATGGCCATCAATCAGTAACCAGTAGTGGTTCCAACATGGGAACCGAGTCGATTAGACAATTCCACCCGTTCATAGACCGTCGGTGGGGCCATCCGTTCACAGACCGTCGATGGCAGAGATTTCTCAAACAGTAGCAGTAACAGTAAACAATAGTTGCTAAGGATGCCACAGTACAGTTCAGAATATAGGACATACATTCATATAGTCAACAATATCAATTCAGTAAACAGTTCAGTTCAGTATTTCAGAAGTTAATCATTTGAACATATCTGTACACAATTGTTACTCACAGAGATTGGGCTACAGTAGGCTAGAGCGCGGTTCCTCGGAATGCCAACCCTATATAGTTAACAGATTGAACACACTCTAAGTTTCACAGTTGGGAAAGATAAACCTAATCTCCCTATACTACCTCGGTGTGTTCTACATCTATATCCTCATTAAAATGTCTAAAACTAGGCCTAGGAATGCCTAGGATGGAATGAGGATGCAAAGATGTATTCAGAAAACATTTGCAGAATTTTCAGTGAAACAGAGTCCCGCTCGAACGGAGGTTTCCCCGCTCGAGCGGACAAGCAAACAAAGGTACACGCTCGAGCGCCAACATCCCCGCTCGAGCGGACCAAAAAGTACTGGATAGGTGAAATCTCCGCTCGACGCCCGCTCGAGCATGTCACCCAGTCCTTCGCTCGAGCGCCCAATACTCCGCTCGAGCGGACTGATGCGCAGTGCAAGATGCTGGGAGCTCGATTTTCCCGCTCGAGCGGCACTTCCCCCGCTCGAGCGGACAACCAAAATCTGGAAATTCCAAATTTGAGTCCCAAGCTCAAAACTAAGTTCAAAAGCAATATTTTCAATCCTCTTGGGCTATTTTCTGTAAAAACTCTTGCAAACACATAGAATAACATAATTCAAAGCTCAATTTGAGAAATCAAATCCCAAGGGTGTTTAATTCAAACCCAATTTCAAACCATTTTTCAAGAATGAAACTCAAACATGCCATGCATGATCTTTAAACAACTTCCAAGCTTCAAAACATGCTCTAATGAGCCAATTGTTTCACAAACAAGATGAAATCATGGCCTGCACTCAAAACATGGACATTCATGTGACAATTTGCCATGAACTCAACTCAAAATCCAACAATACTAACATGCATGCATGAAATGAGTTCTAATTCAACATCATAAGACTAGAACATGCCTTAGCTCTACAATTAAGCATGAAGCATGCAAGAACTATCTTAAATACAATAATGGAGGGTTGATTCTCCTACCTTAGGTCTTCAAACACAAGACTAGAGGCTCAATAGACAAGCTACACTTCAATTTCTCTCAATTTCCAAGCAAGACCAAGCAATTCAACAAGATGGAGCCAATCTCCCTCTCTCACTCTCGACTTCGGCAAAACAAGGGAAATGGGGCTGATGAATGTGTTTTGTGTGAGTGTATGAGGCTCAAGAATAATAATAAACTAAGGCCCACTCAATGGCAATTCCGTAAATAAGGCAACTCTGTTAATTTGGCTCTATTTAATCTAGTTTAAACATACCAAATCGACTTTCAGATAATTATACCATAAAATCACATAAATTATGAGGATCATGAAACACTAAACGATTTCCAGTTCGGCCGCCGATAAGGCCTTCAATAAGCAGTTCAAACACAAAACATGAACAGATAATCAAATAAATCAAACAGATAGAAATGCAATACAATAGGTATACTTGATTAATTCAGTTCCAGTTTCAGTCAGTCAGTTCAGTAATTTATTCAGTTCACTTATCAGTCATAATTAGTTCAGTTTATCGGTAATCAGTGCTTATTCGGTAAACAGTGACGAGGGTTGTTACAGATTCAGATTCCTCAGGAAGGAGGATTAGCTTCCTTTTCTTTTTCTGTTGTTGTCTCTCTTTGAGAGTAGCTAAAGTTTCAGCTCTCTTGGGGGATTCTTCTTGTGGGGACCCTGCACCAAAGAACATGGGTGTAAAGGAAACAAACAAAAGATTCAAAAGAAAAAAAAGGGGAACCTGAAAATACTTACCCTTCTTCGAAGCAGCTCTGGTAACTCTGGCTGGAGGGGGTGAGGCTGCATGAGAAGTTTTGGCAGCTTCAGGAAGAGGGGGAATGTTCTCAACTGTTGCTGATTTAGCCTTCGAAGGCACTCCTAACCCTATTAACAAGTCATGAGGGTGTACAGATAGGTGCACTTCCATATTGGCTGTCCACCAGTTCTGGAATCTTTTCAAAACTAAGCCAGATGGGAGAAATGGGACAAATTGAAATTCATTCAATTCCTTCAGCAGTTTCAATATTGCTGCCTCTAGCTTTGATTTGGATATTCTCAAGTCTCTAGCTGTGAGGTGAACATTCGAGAGACTGCAAAGTGGAACAGGTATCCCTTGAGTGAGCCCAAATTGTCTAGCAAACTGAGAAGGGCAATACACCTCAGATATGCATTTATAAGCTCGAGGGTTTAAAGTGCCAATGAACAACTCCCTTGGTAGCAGTATAGAAGCCCACATATCTTTATGAGGTGAGGTGGAGCACTCTTTATCAGCCAGAAAAGTTTGCAGCCAGGCAGGTCCTTTGTTAGCATCGAAAGGGCAAAAGAAGGAGGGAGATGGAGAAATAGGGAGTTGGTGAAAGAAAGTAAGGTAATAAGCAAAGGAAGCAGGATAAAGAACAATCCTAGCATACTTCTCCCCATAGGTGCTAGGATCCTGAACAAGGAATCTTAGGCATTTAGAATGCAGATCAGTGAAATAGGCGAAGAGCCAGAGCTGGAGCACCCAGAGGGGACCTCCTTGGTTAACGTCAAGAGGTTTTTCGCAAAATTGGGAGCAAGCTCTGTAGACATGACCTAAAAGATAAGGGGCAAGAGCTATGCGTTTTTTCAAGACAAGTGCCTTCGCAAGAGGAGCAAACTTGGGCATAATCCTTTGAGATGAGGTGCAAAAGAGAAATTTGCATAACCAGTATAAAATAAAGGAAACTAGTTCTCTGTCCTTCACGAGGCCTTCTCTTTTATTTTCAGCCTTTACAAAGTCACTGTAAGAAGAGTTTAAGGCTGGAAGGGAAAATTTGACAGGGAGGTCCGGGTAGTTGGGAGTAAAAGGAGAGCCAAGGGGTGAAAGCCCTAAAAGATGGCAAATATCAAGAACGGTGGGAGCCATCATACCGCACCGAAATTGGAAGAAATTAAAAGCCATATTCCAAAAGCATAAAGCAGCAGGAATCAAAAAGGGGTCTTCAGGAATGATGAACCTGGAAAGACGAAGAGCGTCGAGGATGCAGAGCTCCTATAGGTCATCTTCTCTCGCGGGCACAACCCTATCATACCATTCCTCCCATTCGGTTCTCAATGTCGGCCAGCAGCGATGAGGCCGGGTCATTCTCCAATTGCTCCAATCAAGCCCTCCTTCGTAGAGAAGAAAGTGATCCTCCAAACGAGGATATAAAGCTGGAAGTTGGTCAGGGGCCTCCCGAAAGATGGGACCTAGGACGTACTCTTGTTGGTTGCTGTGGCGAGGAACAAAGAGACGTCCATCTATGGCGCTTGACCCACCAGTTGTTAGCTTGGCAATTTCTTCATTAATACATTTCTTCAAAGCCATGGTAGGGCTGATACGGTCGCCAGCGAGCACTTTCAGCGAGGAAGGATCCATTGATAGCAAGTAGCAAGGAAGAGAGGGCTAACAGAAGATCGGTAGGGTTTGTGTGTTAAAAAGAGCAAGTGATTTCAGAGCACGAAACAAAAGGGTTTTTAAAAAGCTTTTGTATCTGAAAAATATATTGCGTAAGTCGTTAAGTACTAGAAGTACGAATACAAATAGTTTCCTTCAATATTGATACTTTTGGAGGGAAAAACACAGCCCAGATACTGAGTTTAGCTTCGAAGTAAAATATTTGGCTTCGAAACCAAATTTTGGTGCCAAAAACCAAAAAACAACGGCTTCGAAACAGAGAAGCCGGCTTCGAAGCACATTTCATACTTAAAAAATATAAGAATACTCAGGTGTTTATTTTACTCCAAAAGGTTTAAAGACCTGTTTTAGGTTTTTTAAACGAAGGTAATGTCCTTCGAGGCAAAACTTGAGACTCTTCAAAGATAGAATTTGGTGTTCGAAACATCAAAACCAATGGTTGGTTTACGGAAAAGCTGTATGCGGAACTAAAGCAGCATGAACTGTTGTTCGAAGCAAATGATGGTCAATTTAAAACTAAATTGATCATACTAACCATGGTCAGATGTTGATTATGGTTGAAACAAGCTTTAAGTATAAGATTGCTAGATTCGAAACATTGATTCTGATTGAAAATCAGCCATGAAATTGTCAACTTTGTTCCGTAAATTGGAAAAGTTCATAATTGGCTCTTTATAGTGTTTCATTTAAGACAATCGAATCCATGTTCGAAGGATGAGATTGTTCAGTTCAAAGCCTTGAATTTGCTTTTAAAGGTAAACAGAGACAATGCCGAACAGAGGAAAAGTCTTAATTATATTTAAGCAAAAGTGATTACATCGAATAGCCCCATTTGGGTACAAACTCAAGGTCATAAAAATAGGGAATAGAATAAATAACAAGATCATGAAACTTAGTCCAACTATGGTCAATGAATTTATGTTCTTTCTTTATTCTATCCTCTGTTTCTTCTAACATTGGCTGCATGAGCTGATGTGTTCTCACTTCATAAAAGAACTCCTCAGCCTTTATTTCGAACACCGTTTCTCTTAGTCCTTGTTCCAACTCATCCATTTCCAAATCATCCTAGTACGCAGAATCCTTGTTTTGAAAGTCGTTGTAATCTTCAATGAGGTTCTCTGCTTCATATTGAGAATGAACTCGAAGCGATGAAAGTTGATCCAAGGATTGAATGGTGGCCAAAGAAGTACGGTGCCAATGGAGAAGTGATGGAAGTTGATCCAAAAACGTGTGAAGTTCTGCTTGAGCAATGGGGTTGAGAACGTGGCCCCGAGTCAGAATATTACAAGCCCATCGAAGGTTCTTAAGGGGAACATCTTCCTCAAGAACATTGAAGGGTAGGTGAGAAAAGGCTGCAAGCAGGAGTTGGGCTTGCTTTTGTTGAGCTGGAGTAGGAGAAGATGGAGGCTCGTAAGGAGGGAAAACTTTCTCTGCATAAAGGGTAAGCCTCAACTTCTCTATCCAGGAAAGTTTTTTCAAAGGAGGAGGTATAAAAGCCCCCATTTCGAAAGAAGATGGAAATTGAGGAGCATTGACACAATCAAGCCAGTCAGAAGGATGAAGCTTCGCCTTCTTGGCTAAAAATGAAGGGTTATACCCCTGTGCCTCTTTTGGACGAGGAACAGATCGTACCATTTTTGTAGGCATAGATGATGTGTGCCATGCCATGAGTAGACTGTCCTTTAAACTGCATCGACAGTCGATAGGCATGTAAGGATAAACCACCGAGCTTCGCGCATAAGAAGGAAAGTCCAACGGGTCAGTAAATTCGACAAAGTGATGGTTAATTCGCTCCCGTACTTCCCAGACCTCAGGTTCTGACCAACTTGACCAGCCTGAAGCCCTGGAGGAAGTTGAAGCCGTAGCCTTATCCCATGCAGAGGATTGTGAAGAGAAGCCTCCTATGTCTATATTTGCAACTTTCTGAATCAAAGGACTAAGGGCGGTTTGTTCACAATCCAAGGATGGATCAGAAGAAGAATTTCCTATGTCCATGTTTGCAACTTTCTGAGTCGAAGGATTAAGGACAATGTGTTCGTAATTCAAAGGTTGGTAATTTGCAAAGGCATCCATGACCTGAATATAGAAAGGTGGGTAGAGATGGCTAATTAATGCGTGAAAGTTCTTTCGAGGAAGGACAGCGTCATCATAGGACTCTTCATGTGCTCGATCAATAGAGGTGAAAATTGATTCGGCCATGGAAAATGTATCAGTCTGTTCGAATACTAAGGTGGTTGGGGTGTTCAAAAGATTGAAAGAGAGTTTTAATGCAAATGATGAATGACAGTTGCATTCCTAGGGGAATGCAAACCCTATGCACGTTCTAAAAGCGCGGGAGAAAGGCCTCGTTCCACTAATATCACCAAGTATTGGGTATATTAGTGCGGGGGGTAATGTTGGCTACATATTTTGTATAAGCCAGTTACAGTTCGACACGTGGTAGAGTAAGGGTAATATGGGAAGATTATACAAATCTTCGATCCTGATGGTACACGTGGCAGTTATTATTGGTTCTCGCATGGTCTGAGTAGCATTGGATCAGTGAAGAGATGCAAGGTGATGTGGCTTCAACGGTTACTCATATTCAAATTCAAATATAAGAGGGAAGCTCAACTGCAAGTGATGGCGTAGTGGAACTACCTATAAGGCAACATGATCGACGATCATGGAAGAGCAGTTCGACGGTTTGAAGTGCAGTTCGAAGGTCATCCTTGACAAGTATAAATAGCAGGGAAGCCCCCAGAAAAAGCCCCCAGACTCAGATCCAACAAACCAGTCATTTACTTCATATTTTTCTTTTCCAGTTTTACATTTCCAGTCTTTACATTTCCTGCACTTTAAATACCTGTTCTTTACATTCCTGCACTTTAAATTCCTGCACTGCACTTCATTCATAGGAGTAGTTTCAAGTAGATTGCTGCTGTAAACCTCTACGAGGCTGAGTTTGGCTCATTGTAAGTTTTCATTTTAATGAAATACTTCAATTGTTCGTCATTTACCTTTTATTTTGCTTAATTTCTCCTAAGTCAAGCCACCAGTAAAAGTCCTCTTCATTGAGGCTGAAAGAACTAAAACACAATCGCCTGATAATTGGTTGGCAATTATAATTTCTGTAAGGACTGATTGATCCTTACTGGCACGCTCGCATTTACAAATATAACCCTCGAAAAACCAAAAAGCCAACAAATATATATATATATATATATTCCTTCTAAACCAATGAAGAGGTGTACATATATCATTTTTCTTTCTCAAATACATGTACCTAAAACAAACAAATACATGTACATCATAGGCATGGCACATCCTAGACTGTTGCCACGATTTTATTTTAGTAGCGGATCATATTTTTGTATTATATTTAGGCGCGTTTTGAAGGGTAAGATTTTTAATTACAAAATTATTATAAATTATCATATTATTTTTTTGCATATATTTTTTTTATATAAAATATAAAAAAATAAACTAAAATAATTTTGACTAAAATATGAAATAAAAAAAATTAATTTATTTAGAATAACTTGTAATCTTTTTATTAAAAAATATATATATAAAAATAGAGGAAAAAATCTTCAAATTTTTTTTGGGTATAATTTATTAAAATTTTAATTTTTTTTTTAAAAAAAAAGGTGCACTTCACATAATTAGACTCATATAATATTTTGGAAGTATTATAGTTTCTTGTAAATTTTTGACTCTTTGAAACTTTGTAAATCTCCCACAACGGATCCACCTTGAAGATTCATCATCCAAGCGTCTACATCAATTATTGGCATCTCAAAGAAAAAGACAAAATTTGTAGAAGATAAAGCCTCTCTTCAACAATCAGAGAAAAGTACGCCAGAAAACGACAAAAGTTATTGTAAATATTTACGTCTGTAATTATATGCGTCTGTCAGTAGTAAGACTTTTCCTTCACTCACTACTTTAATAGAGCAGATGACCCCTACCCTGCTCCATTAAAGAAAAGCTGTGAAAATTCTTACACGTGTCTTGTAATAAATTATAGTGTCAAAATTTTATCAAAAAAAGAGGATTGAATGATATGCGATGGGGTCCAAAGCAGTACCCGATATCATTATCCTAATCTTTTATTGATAAAATTTTGTTATCCATATCTAGAATAATAATTGGAGTCAAAGTCTATGCATTTATGGCATAGAAATTTTTGTAAAAGTCTATGGCCTAGACTTAAGTAGTCTTTTAGACTTTTGAGTCCAAACTTTTGACGTATAGATTTTTAGGGTTGTTTGTAATTTTTAGACTTGTATGTATCTATCAAACATGTGTATAAATTGGCATTTATGCCAACGGAAGAAGCAATGAAAATTAATATAGAAATTTTATTTCTAGTCAGATTGTGTGAAAAATTTGAAGAATTAGCAGAACAACTATACAGTTTAGAAAATCGTTTAGCTTCTCTAGAAAGAATAATACTTCAAAAAGGAAAAGGAATAGAAGGACAAGTAAACAACCCCCAATCTCAGATAAACGAAGAAGATATAGCTAGATATTTCGGAAAGCTTAAATTACCAAAGAAACCTGTTTGTAGAACTTTCAGAAAATAAAAAATGCTTAAACAACTAGTAAAAGGAAGTAGTACTAAAAAGCGTAATGAGGATGAAGATGTTAAAATGGAAGAATTTATAGATGTAGAACAACAAATACAAAAATTTTAAAAAGAAAAATTAAAGTTAATTCCAGCTAAATATGTATATAAGCTAGGTAAGATTCATAAAAAACAATATCTATTTAAACACTATGGTGAACAAATGATTAGTGTAACTCATGAAGATGAAAAAATAGAACTAAATTTAATAAATAGAGAAAGTTATAAATATGCTGTAAATGAACACCTCAAAATGACTCACTTAGAATTAATTGTGGTAGGAGTTAAGGCTTTAATGAGAGAAAATTTAGGAACTAAAGTTTTTGTATGTCTTTATGATGATAGATTTAATGATGTAGGACAAAGTATTTTAGGCAGTTATGAATTCAAAAGGAGGGATAGTTTATTTTACACCAGATTTCTTACTACCAACATCGACCTTTCATAAAAAGATAAAATAGGAATAAAAAGTAGAGGATACAAAAGGAAAAAAGGTGAAAAGAATTTATTAGTTTGCACAGGATTTTTAGGCTTAGCAGTCTCAGAAAGCAATACTCATTATAGACTTACAAATGATCAGATAGTTAAAATATTAGGTTCAAAAGGAATAAAGGCACTACCAGCTAAAAAATTTAATTCTAAAGATAATGCAGCACTAAATTGGAATTTAGGAGATTTTCTAGGACAAAAGAGATTAACTCCTCTGTAGACGTCCCCGAATGTCCCGGGAGGGAATCCCGTTTTGTTCATTTGGGCTCACTACAGTTTAGGACTCAATGTCACGGTCCTGTATCTAATCTCGCAGAGTGCAATGCAAGACCGATGAATCATCAAAGAGTCCAAATCCGGCAAATCGTTTTTGAAGACAAATTTTTTTGAAAGAAGTGCCAAACATGGACTGCTTTGCCAGATACAGAGTCGCCACCTAAATATTTATTTTGGGGGAATTTAGGAAACCCTGACTCGTTGCCTAAGGCCACGTGTCCGTCATCACCAAAGTTGCCTTGGCTCGGGAACTTGGGTACGATTGGGAAGGTCACTTCGTGAGCACCCCCGCTCGCGCCGATCAAAGATCGGCCTCTACTAACCATGATATCGAGTTTTGAAAACATTATGTGCTCTTATTTCGGTTATTAGCCTAGATTTACTACGTGATGCGCACAGTATACAAGTATAGACTGGATCGCCTGAGTTGGAACAAAACATTTCATGTTTGTTTTTTTAAAGCGGTTTGCTACTCGCAAGTAGGCTAAAATGTGGATTTGCCACCCTCAGGTGGGCTTTAGAAAATGTGATGGTTTGCCACTCTCAAGTGGGCTTAAAACTTACAGTCAATGCATTATTCTAATTCAGATAATCCAACCTTCACCCACAGGCATTCAGGCAGGTATATCACATAAGCACATAGCCTCATGGTAAGCATGCTATCATGGCAGTCACTCACACGCATGCAAGGATGCTAAAGCATAAACATTTACCGAGTACTCTGAGCCAAAACAGAAACTAGTTAGTAATCAATGCATGATCCTAGTTGGCTAATGCAACACATGCAAAATGCAACTAGAAATAGGCTCGGCTATCCTAAGAATGGCATATGAGATGCTACAGCTAACACGTGTTCAACTTGGAATTGGAATACAATGCAGTTAGTATGATGCGCCGAGCCCGGTGCATGCAATACAGATGAATGATGCAAACATGCAAGCATAAGTATGCTAATTGAAACATGCCCTAATCTAACCATCATAAGCTGGTAAATAAAAGGGAGAAAGACATGGGGTTGGAAGACATACATCACACACACGCACATTTATTACACAATTGCCCTCGCTCGGAGGGTCCAAATAAATAATATAGACCGAATAAATAATTAACTACTCTAGCTAATTAAATATTACAAAATCCTAATTAATTAACAAATTAACTAGGAAAGCGAATAAAGTAGCATGCAAGCTATAAAATGGACTGCCTCAGCTATTGATCCAAATGATGAAAGATGCATGCGTGCTCGGGTCGCTTTGTCGGGAAATTCCTTTCGATGCCCCGATTTGCCTCTGTTTGCAATTAATCCTGGAATGCTGTGCAAAGCTCTAGAAGGCTGCTGATTTCTGATCTGCTGCAACAGAGAGCAAGAAAGGGGCATGGCAAAGTATTTTTACATATGTATGCACACCTCGATCCTCGTGCCACCAATCACGCATCTTGATGCATGATGCCCAAGGAGTCGAATTGCACGACTCGATGTGAAATGAATGCACATGACAACACAACAAGGCCTAGACTCCATCATGGGTAATCCGGAGTGTCGGCGACCGAGAAATGAGGCATGTTCCGTCACTTCGGGTACGAAACGTCCCTCGTTTCCCGTGTTTGGGCTAACTCCTATCCCAAACACAATGCAATGAGATGGCATACACAATGCGACTAACATGCAACCTAGCATACGCAATGCTATGGACTAAAATTGCATACACAATGCACGTGACACAACATGGCATGCACAATGCACTAACATGCAACCTAGCATACGCAATGCTATGGACTAAAAATGGCATACACAATGCAAGATGGACTTACACCAATATGAGTGGACCTTAGCCACACTCACATCAGTGGCCATTGGTGGAAATGTGACAACCGAAACACATGCAAACATGCATGGATGCAAAGGACCGATCCTAAGGCATAACATGCAACTCTAACTAAGCATGGCAAATGATGAAACATGGCATAGAATGGGACATGATACAGCTCTGAAATGGCATAAAAGATGGTCCCGAAACATGCAAATATGTCACACAATGCACGCTAGGTGGCTCAGGTACCGAAACTAGTGAAATGCGTTACACTAGAGGTACCCAAAGCGATGCACAAATGGAAAAACCAACCCCAAACATACCCTAGGCAAGTCTGAAATAGTGGGGAAATGGCCTAAAATGATGGCTCGGAATGCAGAGAAATGGAGCTCATTCAATGGTCCGAAAACAAAGCATTCATGCACAACTCTCAAGCACACTTAAAGAGGAGAAAACATGGCAATATGGCATTCATACAAGCTCTAAAATATGATGTATAATGGACCCAAAACATGAACACACCTCAGTATTGTAGACGTCCCCGAACGCCCCGGGAGGATGAGTCCCGTTCTGTTCATTTTGGGCTCACTACAGTTCGGACTCAAATTGTCACGGTTCTTAATCTGAACCAAAGAGTCCAAATCCGGCAAATCGTTTTGAGAAAACAGATTTTTGAAAGAAGTGCCAAACATGGACTGCTTTGCCAGATACAGAGTCGCCACCTAAATATTTTATTTTGGGAAATTTCGGAAACCCTGACTCGTTGCCTAAGGCCACGTGTCCGCTATCACCAAAGTTGCCTTGGCTCGGGAACTTGGGTACGATTGGGGAAGGTCACTTCGTGAGCACCCCCGCTCGCCTGATCAAAGATCGGCCTCTACTAACCATGATATCTAGTTTTGAAAACATTATGCGTTCTTATTCCGGTTATTAGCCTAGATTTACTATGTGATGCGCACAACATACAAGTATAGACTTAGTCGCCTGAATTGGAACAAAACATTTCCTGTTTATTTTTGAAAGTGGTTTGCTACTCGCAAGTAGGCTTAAAATGCGGATTTTGCCACCCTCAGGTGGGCTTTTTAGAAAACATGGTTTTGCAACTATCTAGTGGGCTTAAAACTCACAGTGGATGAATTGTTCCAATCCAAATAACCCAACCTTCACCCACAGGCATTCAGACAGGTATATCATATAAGCACATAGCCTCATGGTAAGCATGCTATCATGGCAGTCACTCACACGCATGCAAGGATGCTAAAGCATAAAACTTACCGAGTACTCCAAGCCAAAATAGAAACTATGTTAGAAATCCATGCATGATCATAACTATACAGAAATGCCTAATGCAACACATGCAAAATGCAACTAAGGTAGGCTCGGCTTTTCTAAACATGGCATATGAAATGCTACAGCTAACATGTATTCAACTCGGAATTGAAATACAATGCAGTGAGTATGATGCGCCGAGCCCGGTGCATGCGAAATAGATGAATGAATGCAAACATGCTATCATACTATATGCTAATTGAAACATGCCCTAATCTAACCATCATAAGCTGGCAAATAAAAGGGAGAAAGACGTGGGGTTGGAAGACATACATCACACGCACGCACACTTATTACAACATTGCCCTCGCGTGAAGGGTCCGAATAAATAATATACAGTCCGAATAAATAGTACAGTCCGAATAAATACAAAACCCTAATTAATTAACAAATTTAACTAGGAAAGCAGTAAATTAACATGCAAGCTATGGACCGCCTCAGCTCTATTCCGGATGATGAATGATGCATGCTTGAGTTGCCTTACGCGGAAATCCATTGCGATGCCCCGATTAGCCTCTGTTTACAATTAAGCCCGAAATATTGCGCGAAGCTTCAAAAGATTGCCAGTTTCTAATTTGCTGCAACAGAGAGCAAGAAAGGGGCATGGCAAAGCATTTTCACATATGTATGCACACCTCGATCCTCGTGCCACCAATCACGCATCTCGATGCATGATGGCCGAGGAGTCGAATTGCACGACTCGATGTAAAATGAATGCACATGACAACACAACAAGGCCTAGACTCCATCATGGTTAATCCGGAGTGTCGGCGACCGGGAATTGAGATACGTTCTGTTACTCGGAGTACGAGACGTCCCCCGTTTCCCGTGCTCGGGCTAACTCCTATCCCAAACACAATGCAATATGCATGAAATTCATGAATGCAATCCTAACATGCAACCTAGCATACGCAATGCTATGAAATGGTATACACAATGCTCGATGTAATATGGCATACATAATGCTCTAACATATAACCTAGCATACGCAATGCTATGAAATGGAATGGCACAATGCACGGTGGACTTACACCAATATGAGTGGACCTCAGCCACACCCACATTAGTAGCCATGAGATGAAAATGAGACAATCGAAATGCGTGCACACATGCACGCAAACCGAGGACCGAACCTAAGGCACTAAATGCCACTCTAGCAAGGCATGGCAAGGCATGAAATATGGCATAGAGACATGCAAATTCTAGCACTGAAACATGATGCAAAATGATCCCGAATCATGGATATATGTCATACAATGCATGGAATGGTCCCGAAACTCAAAACTAGGCACATGTATTGACTTATAGCCAAACAAAGCGTGCATTATTTGACTATGAAGCACAAAGACAGAGCCAAGGTAGTCCCAAAATATGCACATTTTCAGTTCAAAGCATGACCAAAAGATGCTAGCATGATGGACTAAAAGAGCATGCAACTTTGACTAGCAAACATGGTTTACATGGCATGTATATGAAGTACATGAGAACTCATCAAACTAGCAAAAATCAGTGAATAAAACATGCCAAAATATGCCCAAATAATCACTGAAATGCAACCAATGCATGCGAAAATGAGGGGCTTCTTTGGAGGGCCATACAAGGGGTTATTAAGCACCTACAAGATAGACACTTAGAAAGTCCAAACCAACTCTGGAAATGGGTTATGACAGTCCTAAAACCCACCAAATAGGCACTGGAATCAGTCTCGGAAACATGCAAAGAAAGGCCTCTTTGAGAGGCCTTGAATGGGATTGCTCTACACATGCATCATAGACATAAAATATGGCCAAGGGGGCCTTGGACAGAGCCAAGGCAGACCTCAAAACCCTCAGAATAAAGCCTGAAAAGTGACTTCAATGCATGCAAAATAGGGTCCATTTGGAAGGCCAAACATGCTAGTAAAGAGAATGAGGGGTGAGAGGGTCACCCCTCTATGATTTCAAAGCTCAAAACCTCATCAAAGCCACTGAAAATCCACTAGATTTCAGTGGCTAAAAGGCCAAAACAAGACTTATGCAAATGCTCAAATGCATGGCTCAAAGCATGTGGAAATGAAGCATGCAAGGAAGGAGATATCTCCAAACAGAAAAGTTACCTCAAGAAAACTTAAAGAGGAGGTCAAAACAAGATTTTTTCCAGTTTATACCAAGCCTCGAAAATATTCACAAGTAGGGCTAAAACATGATACAAAAATAGCCCTAAAAGAGTGATAAAGGACAAGGGGTAGCACATGGTGTCAAACAGCAAAGAGCCCTCAAACAAAGTTTAAGAGAGGCTCAAAATAAGATACTTTATAGTTTAGGTCGAAGCCCATAAATGCTCACAAACAAGGCTAATGTATCATGCAAGATAAGCCCTAAAAGAGAGATAAAGCACAAAGGGGGAGTAGAAGACCTCAAACAGGAAAAAGTTCTTAATCAAACATGAAGATGAGCTCAACATAAGACTATTTTCAGTTCAGGTCGAAGCCCAAAAATGCAAGAAAAAGGAGCTAAGATATAGAGCAAAATAAAGCAAGAAAAGGGGAAATAGGGGCTCACTGTTGTAGCATAGCAAAGCAGCAGCCTTTGGTCCAAGATTATGAGCTCCTAACCTTTGAAAATCATCCTCAAGGTGTTGGAATGAAGGATGGAGGTGGTAGGCTATGGGTTGGTGTGTAAATGGTGCAAGAACAAGGGTGTTTGGAGGCTTGGAGTAGATAGATATAGGGTTGTATGTATAATGCTCCAGCTGGTTTTTCTAACCCTTAGAAATGAAGTAGGGTGCTGGTTATATAGAGGGAGAGAAGCCAAAGAAAATGGGGGAAAAACCAATTCAAATATCCCCCAAAAAGGACAGACCCTCGGGCAGGGGGTCTGGTGCAAAACAGCTGGCACAGCTGGAATGCACCAGGAGGGACAAACATGGCCGGCCAGGTGCAAAAGGGCCAAGTGGCCGGTCGGCCACCTCCCCTGGTCGGCCGATTAGGGGTCAAAAGGGTCAGAATAATTGCTGGCCGGCCACCCCAAAAAGGTGGCCTCCCAGATGAGTGCAACACAGCTGTATGGTCAAAACCCAGAAAATGTGAACCAGGAGAGAGAAAAACCAACTTTTTAGAGGGATTCAAAAGGGTCAAGAACAATTGCTGGCCGGCCTACCCATATTGGTGGCCTCCCAGGTGTGTACAACACAATGATGTGGTGGAAAATCAGAAAAAGTGGCCCGGGAGTGGGAAAAACCAGCTTCCTAGTGAAGAAAACGGGCGATGAAGAGCGATGAAGAAATAAAATTGGTTTTTCAGAAAAATTGCTAGCCTCCCACCTTCCTACAACCTTTCTAACAATGAAAATAAGGTCCTGCCAAAAACGGACCAAGACGGATGCAAAATGAAGGTTCGGGGGCCAAAACACGCAGTTTGGGGCCCCGAAAATAGGTTGTTAGGCACCGGAAGTGGCGTTTGACCACGGAGTTGGTCTTTCGGGCCACGGTGTCCCTCAAAAGGGAGGAAACAAGGTGTGTGCCAAAAATCGGAGCAAACGGAGGTAGTTAAGCAGTCCCGAACCGAGGCACACCGGCTGACGGCTCCGAAAACCGGAAACCGGGCTCCAAACGGGAAAAATGGCCTACGACCATGAAACGTAGCCTACGGCCACTGAGAGATGATCTACGAGACCTTTCCCTCCCTTCGGGAAGAGAAAACAAAGAAAACAGGGCCTGGTTCACAAACCGAGGCAAAGCACAAAAGAGTCCGAAGTCCGGAGGCAAGGCTCGCAGCCGTGACTCCGCAACCTCAGAACGAGCACAATAGGCAACATCACCAAGCGCTCAATCGGTGACGTCTGAGTCTTAAGGTCGGTCAAAAATGGGGTGTCTACAAGTATATGCATGGAATGAGCCTCAAAACTCAAAGTTAAGCATGGGTGTTGAACTACAAGCATGCAAAACAGAACATCATTCGACCATGAGAGCCAAAAACAAAGCTAAGGCAGTCCAAAATATGCACAAAATCAGTTTAAGGCATGGCCAAAAAGTGCTAAAATCAAGGGTCAACAAAGCATGCAAAGAAAGCTAGTGAACCATGAGTTGCACTACAACTATATGAAGCACATGAGGGCTCACCAAACCAGCCAAAAACAGAAGTATGCCATGCCAAAATTATGCCCAAATAACCACTGGAACTCAGTCAATGCATACAAGAATGATAGACTCCTTTGATGGGCTAATAAGAGGGTTATTCTACACATATATGATGGACATACAAAATGGCAAAACCACCTCTGGAAAGAGGTTATGACAGCCCTAAAACCCACCAAAAAGGTCCTGAAATTAGTCTAGGAAGCATGCAAGTGAAAGCCCATTTGAAAGGCCTTGAATAGGATTGTTCTACACATGCATAATAGACATTCAAAGTGGCCAAAAGGGCCTCTGGGCAGAGCTTATGCAGACCTTAAAACTCACCAAATAGGGGCCTGAAACATGACTTCAAAACATGCAAAATGGAGCTCCTTTGGAAGGCCAACAAAGCTAGTAAAGAGAACAAGGGGTGAGAAGGTCACCCCTCTCTGATTTTAGGGCTCAAAAACACATATTTGGCCACTAAAAATCCACTGGATTTCAGTGGCCAAAAGGCCAAACCAAGGCCAATACAACTGCTCTAATGCATAGCCCTAAACATGAGGAAATGAAGCATGCAAAGGGGAAGATGACCCCAAACAGAAAAATGACCTTGATCAAACTTAAAGAGGAGCTCAAAACAAAAACTTTTTTCAGTTTATGTCGAAGTCCAAAAATGCTTAGAAATAAGGCTAAAGTATGGAGCAAAACAATGTCAAAATGGGGGAAATGGTGACTTACCCTTGTAGAGCCGACCCTCAGCAACTTCTGAACCAAGGTAATGAGCCTTCAACCTTGCAAATCAGTTCCAAGGTACTTGGATGGATGGTGGAGGTGTTGTGCTAGGAGGTGTAGTGTAATGGGTGCAAGAATAATGGGGTTTGGGGCTTGAAGAAGAGAGCTATGGAGGGAGAAGTGTATAAGCCTCAGCCAAAATTTTCTAACCCTTGCAAATGGAGAGGAGACCCTCTCTTATAGAAGACAAAGGGCCAAGGCTTCTCTAAGAAGCTTCAACAAAGGGTCAAAGCTTCTTGAGGAAGCTAGACCAAAGGGGTCAAGCTTCCTTAAGAAGCTTGACAAAAGGGTCAAGCTTCTCCTAGAAGCTAAGCAAAAAGACCAAAGCTTCCTTAAGAAGACAAACAAATGGGTTAAATCTCGGAGGATGGGTCAAATGCTTCACAGTTGGCACAGCTGTGTTGCACTCAGGAAGGCCAAAAAGGGGATGGTTGGCCGACCAGTTCAAGTGGTCGGCCGGCCACTTGCCCTGGTCGGCCGACCAGGGTTCAAAAGGTCAAGAGAAAAGCTGGTCGGCCTACCCAGAAAGGTGGCCTCCCAGGTGAATGCAATATAGTGGTGGTATGGAAGACCAGAAAAAGAGACCCAGGAGAGAGGAAAACCAGCTTTCTAGCAAGGTTCAAAAGGGTCAGGAGGAAAAGCTGGTCGGCCTACCCATATTGGTGGCCTCCCAAATGAATACAACACAATGGTGGTATGGAAGACCTGAATTATGGCTCAAAAGTGAGGGAGACCACCTACCTGACAAGAAAACCGGGCGGTGAAGAGAAAGGTGGTCTCCAAGAAGAATTGCTGGTCTCCCAACCCGTACCACCTTCCTAACAATGAAACTAGGGTCCACACCAAAAATGATCCAAGACGGATGCAAAAAGAGGGTTCGGGGGGCCAAACGCGCAGCCGGGGGGCCCCGAAAACTGACTATTAAGCACTGGAGGTGGCATACGACCACGAAGGTGGTCTCCCGGGCCATAGTGTCCCTCTAAGGAGAGAAACAAGGTGTGTGCCAAAAATCAGAGCAAACAGAGGTAGTTAAGCGGTCCCGAACCGAGGCACACGGCCGACGGCTCCGAAAACCAGAAACTGGTCTCCAAACGGGAAAAGTGGCCTACGACCACGAAACGTAGCCTACGGCCACTGAGAGATGGTCTACGAGACCTCTCCCTCCCTTTGGAAAGAGAAAACAGAGAAAACAGGACTTGGTTCGCAAACAGAGGCAAAGCACAAAAGAGCCCCGAAGTCCGGAGGCAAGGCTCGTAGCCGAGACTCTGAAACCTCAGAACGAGCACAATATGCACTATCACCGAGTGCTCAATCGGTGACGTCTGAGTCTTAAGGTCGGTCAAAAATGGGGTGTCTACATCCTCAAGATAACTTATTATATCAAAAAGCAGATAGAAGCTATGTAGTAAGGTTTATTCAATATACGTATGTAGCACCAGAAAATTCTGAAGATGATGAATTTTGCAGTATAGATAGAGAAGAAAATCAAGAAAATCATAGTGACATAAATAAGCTTTATGTAATGATAGAAGAAAAAACAATATCACAAAATAAGATATATAATATTAATGAGATAGATTTAGAAAATTTCACCCTAAGCGTATGAATAAAATATTAGATACCAGATACTTCGAATATATAGCTAGAGGAGATACCCATGATGAAGCAGTGTCATTTTTAGACCAAGAATTTCATACAGAATATGTAGACGACATCATAGAAGATAAAATACATCCTAACAAAATATTTAAAATACCAAAACAATCTAACTTAGAAGATACTTTTACATGAACATAGAAAGTACGGGAACTAGTAACCCACAACCAACGGTAGAAGATCCAGTAGAACCAATGCATTATGCAGTAGGAGAAAGAAGACCATTAGCTAATTCAGGGCGTAGTAAAGCAGATCCGAATAAAAGTTATAGATTTCATGGAAAGCGTAGGCAACCAGATATGACTATACAATTACAGCCAAGAAATAACCAAGGAACCCTTTTAGATTTAGCTAGATTCGACCCTCAGATATGGCAAAAAGTAATAGAAGAATGGGAAAAAGATGTAGTAAAAGCATGGATGACTCATCGCTTTGAATCAACAGATATGTGGGAATATATGGAAACACTTTTAGGAGATTCAGCTTTTAATATATATTTAACTTTTAAAGGAAAATATGAAGAAACAATTAGACAGCTTAAAGGACTAGGAGATAACCCCATGGAATTTTACTAGCTTTATAAAAGAAATACTTATAGGATATGACCCTTATAGAAGAAATGATTATACTCAAAGCACAACATTAATTGAGTTAGATCAAATAACATTAGGAAGTTGGAAATACGTTGTACCCTTTAGTAAAGAATATTTAGCCATAGCAGCTAGAACTAGAAAAAGTTTTGATGAAAAAATAGGAAATAAATATTTTAGAAAATTATTCGGAGAACTAGGAAGAGAAATAGAAAATAAATAGTCAATTTATTATGCAAACTTACTACCAGCCAAAATAGTCTCATGAGCAGTAAAAATAAGAGGAACTTTAGGAATAGGACCTAGAATAGTTTTTACATTTCACAAGCTTAGAGAAAAATGTATAGAAGTTAAAATACAGAAAGATTTGAAAAAACAAAACTATGATTTCTGTAGCAGCGTAATATATACTCCTCAACAATATGAAGATAGATATAATAGGAAAAAATATAAAAAATATGGAAAATATAGAAAAGACAAATATTGGAAGAAAAAATATAGAAAACTATGGAAAAAACAAAAATTCATTAGAAAGAGTAGAACTTTTAATAGGATAAATTATAAGCGACTACCCAAAGAAGAAAAAGATAAAAGAAAACAAAGATATGTTAGAAAATCTAATAGTAAAAAATGCAATTGTTTTATATGTAGAGAACCCAATCATTTTGCAAAAACTTGCCCAAAAAGACAAATGCCTAATACTAATAAACAGATAGAAAGACTACATATTATAGAAGATTTAGAAGAAAATATAGTTAGCATAAACAGTGATGATTCAGAAGTCTACAGCATAGTCAGTGATTACGAATATCAAATAGAAGCCATAAGTTTAGATAGTGGTTCAGAAAGTGATACAAATGTGGATAATCTTTTAGGACAACTTAATTAAGAAATAGGAATGACTCCATCTCATGACACATTCTTTATGATGGAATGCAATGCAGATACTGAATGTCAGCATAATTTTCAAATAGGATTAGGATTTGATACCACTAGATGCTGTTATTGTAATGGTTTCCAGCTAAAGATAAGAGAGCTTAGTATTTATTATGCAGCATAACCTATTTTGTAATCTGTCTAGAAAAAATTAAACATGACACACAAGATAACATTAAGAAATAATAACGAGATGCTAGAAGATCGTAGTGTAGAAAGCAGAGAATTACATCTAACAATTAGGGAATTAGAAATACAGAAAAGAGAACTTAAGTTACAAATATGAGAGGTAGAAACTAAAGCTAATTTTGACATAGAATGTTTAGAAACAGAAAATAGACAGCTTAAACAGCAGTTAGAACAATTTCATACTAAATACCCTTTAAAAGATAAACTTGTTGAAGAACGTATGAATTCTTTAGAATTAGTCAACCTAGTTGACTCTCAACCCTTTAGTCAGTATTCCCAAGCATAGTTAGATAATACATATTTACCATTTAATTACCCTGTTATACCCAAACCAAATTTAGTTGAGATCTCTTGTGTAATTAAATTTGCAAAAAATACTCTTAGTATAGATGCCATGATAGATATAGGAGCCAGTAAATCATATATTGAACAACACATAGTCCCACCCGGATGGAGCACAGCTTTAACAACCCCAGCTTTAGTCAGTATAGCCGATGGTACTAAACAGACTTATACACATTGCATCAATGGAGCACAAATTAGTTTTTATCACATAGGTTCTCGAACCCAACATGTAGAACAGTTTCCTTTGCCCCAAGTTTGGATTGGACATACTCGACAAAATCATCATTTCATCCTACGACTTAACTTTATACTTAGTCTACAAGGTGGCATGTTTATCAGCCAAAACAACATCAGTTTCTTCAAACAAACTGTACATACACCCATAGCATATGCCCTTAGCACCATTGCCCATTCATCTGAGTTGCGTGCGAAGCATGGTGGTACTACAGGAGTAGATTCAATTCCCGCTAGTTTTTTATTTCCTAGTAGAAACATTTTTCTTGAACTAGCCCAAAAGTATATACCTGATGAGATAGCAAATACTTCTTTAGAAAATTTAGATACAGAAAAGTATGAATTAGAGGATTTAGAAGAGTTTGACTTTGAAGAAAAAGGAGACTATTGGAACTTAGAAGATTTTCAACAAATAGGTAACCTAGAATTAATTTTTGCAAAAATAGGAAAATTAAGGAAAAAACCAGTATACAGAAGGACAGAAAATGATTTAGATGAAATAATCAGATTAGCTGAAATAACAGAAATTTTAGGTGAACAGCCCATGAAATATTGGGAAAGAAATAAAGTTTTAGCCAGCTTAGACATAAAAAATAAAAATTATAGGATTACATCAGCGCAAATAGATCGTACGCCAGCAGACATAGAAGAATTCAGAACACAGATTAAGGAGCTATTAGATTTAGGAGTAATTCGACCTAGTAATAGCCCGCATAGGAGCGCCGTATTTATGGTTAGAAATCATGCAGAGATAAAAAGAGGAAAAGCTAGAATGGTTATAAATTATAAAAGATTAAATGACAATACAGAAGATGATAAATATAATATACTAGATAAAGATCAGCTCATAAACAGAATACAGACAGCAAAAATATTTAGTAAATTTGATTGCAAGTCAGGATTTTGGCAGATAAAAATGGAAAAAGAACGCATACCATGGACAGCTTTCTGTTGCCCAGAAGGACATTATGAATGGCTAGTTATGCCTTTTGGACTAAAAAATGCACCTTCTATATTTCAGCGTAAGATGGATAGTATATTTAATAAATATAGTTTTATATTGGTATATATAGATGACATATTGGTATTTAGCCCAAATAAAAATAGTCACATAGATCATTTATATATAGTATTAGAAGAATTCATAAATAATGGAATAATAATTAGTAAGAGAAAAATGGTATTAAACAAACCTCATATAGAATTTTTAGGAATGAAGTTAGGAGATGGAAAAATTAGGTTACAACCTCACTTAGTTAAGAAAATTTTAGATTACCTAGATAAATTAGAAGATACAAAACAACTTCAATCATTTTTAAGAATTTTAAATTATGCACGAATGTACATCCCTAACCTTAGTAAAATAATAAGACCTTTATACAGTAAGACCACACCTACAGGGCAAAAATATTTCAATCAACAAGATATAGCTCTAGTTAAAAAAATCAAAGACATTTGTAGAAATCTACTTGACCTACAACTTCCCCTAGAATCAGAATATATAGTCGTAGAAATGGATGCAAGTCAGTTAGGATGGGGAACAGTACTATTGGCCAAATCTAGCAAGTATGATAGTAAAAATAAAGAACGCATTTGTAGATATAGTTCTGGAAAATTTAAAGAAAAAGACACAACCATGACCAGTCTAGATTTTGAGATATTAGGAATAGTATATGCAATAAACAAATTTAGATTATTCTTACACAAGCCCTTTACAATTAGAACAGACTGCGAAGCTATAGTTAGATTTCATAATAAACTTAATGAGCGCAAACTAAGTACCAGAAGATGGGAAAAATTTTTAGATTGTATAGTAGGACAAGGATATAAAGTAGAATTTGAACATATTAAAGGGAGTGATAATAAATTAACAGATTGGCTAAGTAGAAAAATTTATTTAGAAAAAGAAAATAACCAGTTTATTTTTTGTGCAGATAATGGAGAACAGCAAAACCATAAACTTTGAGGGATTTACCCTTCCTATTCATGAAGGCAGAAACAAATTCAGACCATTAACAGGAATTGAGCTAGACCCAGTTCAATAGTGTCTACTAGATAACCTTTGGAACAACCATAACCACTCAGCTAAACGTCTGTCAACCTTAAACTCTCTTAGTATATATTTTTCAAAATTCCAGAATAAACCTTTGTCTAAAAGCTTTTCTTTTTATGTAGTAGCTAAAGGAACCAAGCCTGGTATTTACCATGATTAGGTAGAAGTTGAACCCTTAGTTAAAAACTTTCCCATACCACAGTTTAAAGGATGTTATGATTTCGAGTCAGCCAGTACATATGCCCGTAGACAAATAGGAACCAGTTATTTTATCAGTCAGATAACTAAAGATTATTTGGACACATTGGGCAAGATGCAGTCAACCATTCTTGCTACTAGTGGAGTTCCAGTTAGCCAGATAATTGGAAGCAGTAGTACTAACCCTCAGATAGATTCTCAGAATCCTCTCAAAATGTGCAGACATTGTGAAGGCCTTACCAGAAATTTCAAGAAAATTATGGATAAAGGCAAAAAGGTCAGTGAAGAGCTAGACCAGCTTCGAGACGAAGAAAAACAGATGAGAGCCACCATTTGAACCCTAACCAACCAGCCAGAATATTTTGGTTGATGTTAGTGTAATTTAGATTTCAGCATCTACCTTTGCCAGATAAATCTAGCAACGTTTGAGCCATTGGAGATAGAGATTAGAGGCAGACCGCGTTATCTAACAGCCTCACAATTGTTAGATTACGGCTTTGCCTCTAGAATAATTTTCTCAGATCCAGATCAGACAGATAGCTTTGGAAATAAACTTGCTCATTCAGTACTTTTTTGTAATGGAAGAGCATCATCCATATGTAGAAGCATTAATTGATAGCAGGCTACCAGAGTGGAAAGGAATAAGGTACATCCCAGCTAAGCATAAAATGTACCTTAGAGGAATCTCAACATTTCCAGTGTACCCAGGACTTCTCAATCGGAGACCTTGGCCATGCAGAAAATTTTCACTCAGAGATCAGCTCAATAAATGGAGGAAATTTGCTAATAATCCTCTATTAGCATATAATGGAAATTATGGACATCTAATTTGCGAAGATAGAAATCAGAAGATATACTGTAACCTAGCTATCCCAGGTTATCCCTTCAGTAAAGAAACATTCGTCGATGAAAGTCAGTACCCCAACTATCAGCATAGCGTCTCTCATGAGTCACCACTAATGGGAGAAGATGACCAATAGGGGAATGAACCAGCTATAGGGGATGATTTTTACGACCAACTTTCAGCAGCAGATCTTGACGACCTCTCAGATAGAATGTGTGGATAAAATAAATAAATAAATAAATAATATGCTTGACATTTGATATGAATATTAACCAATCAATCATTTTATAAGGCGTGGTGCGCCTGATGCATTCGTTGTTCCTTTGGTATGGGACGGACGCCAATGAGTAACACAACAAAGGATAGTTTTGGAAAGCAAAATAGGTCAAAGTGACGATGCGACGTTGTTGCTATAGCCCAAATGCCTTTGTGTTCATAAACTGCGCGTACCCAATTCAAAAAAAAAGAAAAAAAAAAGGCACATAAGTTATTTTTGAAAAGTGTTTTAAATTGATCTAAAAGTTCTATACTAATTTATTTTATCCTCTTTTCTTATACCTTACTTCTTTTTTTCTCTATCTCTCTTTCTCTGATATCGACGACCACCACGACCACAATCACATTTTTTTTTTCTTTTTTATAATCATTGGCAATCGGCGACTACCATTGATTGGGGTTCACGAGCAACCACCAAGCACCAAGTCCTTACTTCATGCTCACCGATAGTGAAAGAGATGAATTCCAACAAATAATCTAACGTAGATCTACTTAGATTTACATCCGATTTAAACAGATCTATGTTAGACCCAGCTAGATCTGAACCAAAAAATAATTGTCGAAGTACAAACATCTTTATATATCTGTCTCTTTCCTTCGATCTCTCAGTTTTTATACTTTTTTTTTTTTGTATTATACACTTCTATTTTCCTACTATAGTGGGAAAAAAAAATTCAAGTTCTGAATAAGTTGTTTTCCAGTTTTAATTGCATGCGGTGAAAACTGTAAAATTTTACAGTTTTAGTTTTTTTGTGCTAAATTGAATAATTCTTTAGAACTGTAAAATTTTACAGTTTTATAACATGTTTTCCAGTTTGATGATTAATAAGAATAAATATTTAATAGAATCATACTTTGAAACTATAACATTTTACAATTTCAAAACTTGCTTTTCAGTTTGATCAATATTAGAAATTATTTGCTTAAACCCTATAAAAATTAAAAATAACATATGGTTTTTTTCATTGTTGCTGTTTGTTGTTGTTGTTTTTTTTTTAGCACATTTTGTTATGTTTTTTCATTTTAATTTCTTAGTTTATTCTCTTTTTTTTTTTAGCAATATTCTAGACATTGCTGTGAGTTTCTAGTGATATTCTTGATGTCCAGCGAATATTCTAGACATTCTGACGACTTCCGGTGATGTTCAAAATATTCTAATGATACTCCGGCGAATTTTTGATGATATTCCGCCAACTTTTCGGTGATGTTGAATATTCCGATGAGTTTCCAATGACTATCTGACGGAAGTCCAATGGTGGTAAGATGCAAGAGCTTCTTTAATTTTTTTTTTTTATAAAAAAAATAGGATTTTTTTGTAACAATTAAAAAAATATAGGACTAATTGGTGCAAGTACTTTGTTTTGGGACTAGAAGGATTTTGAATTTTGCGTATGAGACTTATCAGTAACTTCCCCAAAAAACAATAAGGTTGTGGAGCTATCCCCTAAGCCGACTGGAAAGCCCACTCCAACCATGCTCCAACACTTTAAAATGAGTTGAGCTAAACTGAGTTGACAAACATGTCACACTGTGGCGGTGTGAAAAGGTGAGTGAAGGTGGGAATGGAGGATAGTCTAGTAGGCTTTTATAATTTTTCTATGAATTTAGGCCCCGTTTGTTAGGGGTATACAAGAGGTAGATATGAGGGGGGATCAGATATAAAATGAGGTGGGTCTCACATGTTTTCTTGTCTCCCTATATCCCGTGTTTGGTTGTTTCAGATATAGGGAGTTCAGATAGTATATCCCCCAAAAGGGGGATATGCAATACCAATCCCTCCATGATATTGTATATCCGCCATCGTCGGACTTTTCATCCAAAGGTCAAAAATAATTACTCTCCTCTTATTCCATTCTATATCATTGTAGACACCCCATTTTTGACCGACCTTAAGACTCAGACGTCACCGATTGAGCGCTTGGTGATGTTGAATATCGCGCTCGTTCAGAGGTTTTAGAGTCTCGGCTGCGAGCCTTGCCTCCGGACTTCCAAACTCTTTCATGCTTTGCCTCGGTTTGCGAACCAGGCTCGGTTTTCTCTGTTTCTCTTCCAGAAGGGAGGGAGAGGTCTCGTAGACCATCTCTCAGTGGCCGTAGGCTACGTTTCGTGGTCGTAGGCCATTTTGCCCGTTTGGAGTTCGGTTTCCGGTTTTTCAGAGCCGTTGGCCGTGTGCCTCGGTTCGGGACCGCTTGACCACCTCTGTTTACTCCGGTTTTTGGCACGCATCTTATTTACTCCCTTTTGAGGGACACTGTGGTCCGAGAGACCAACTTCGTGGTCGAACACCCCTTCCGGTGTCTAACAGTCAGTTTTCGGGGCCCCGGGCTGCGCGTTTTGGCCCCCGAACCCTCATTTTGCATCGGTTTTGGTTCATTTTTGGCAGGGACCTCTGTTTCATTATTAGGAAGGTCGTAGAGGGGTGGGAGGCCAGTAATTGTTCTGACAACCAGTTTTATTCCTCCATCGCCCTCCGTCACCCGTTTTTCTCACTTGAAAGCCAATGTTGACCACCCTAAGGCCACTTTTTCTAGTCCTAAACCACATATTTGTGTTGTACACACCTGGGAGGCCACCAATATCACATGGCCGGCCAGTAATTGTGTGTGACCCTTTTGAACCTCTCCTAAAAGTGGCCTTTTCTCTCTCCTGGTTCACTTTCTCCAGTTTTTAACCACATAGTTGTGTTGTGCACACATGTGAGGCCACCAATTTGAGGTGGCCGGCCAGCAATCTTTATTGAACCTTTTGACCCTTGGCCGGTTGGCCATGGGGAAGGCCGGCCGGCCACATAAACCCTAGAAAAGCAGCCGGCCATTTTTGCCCCTGTGAGTACATTCCAGCTGTGTATTTTGTTTTCCCCCAGATTTTGTATCCGGGGGTTTGGCCTTTTGGGGGGAAACTTGAATTGGTTTTCCCCCCCATTTTTTCCCCTCTTTTCCCCCACTCCTTGGCCTATATAGCCAGCCCCTCCCCTTCAGTTTTAAGGGTTAGAAAATCCTCTTGGAGCCTTGGATACATACATCCTCCATCTCTCTCTTTCAAAGCTTCAAAATCCATTGTTCTTGGACCATTTCTACACCACCTCATAGCACCACACCACCACCATCCTTTCCAACACTTTGGGGCTGTTTTCCAGAGCTGAGGAGCAACATTTCTTGGTCCAAAGGCTGTCAAAGATTTGGTCTTCAAGGGTAAGTCTTCTCCTCCCTCTTTCTTGCCTTATTTTGCTCAATATATTAGCCATACTTGCTTGCATATTTGGGCTCCGACCCTAACTGAAAATAGCATTATTTTGAGCTCCTTTTGATGTTTTTTTAAGGGTCTCTCCCTGTTTGAGGCTTCTTTTTTACACTTGCTTCTTTACCTCTCTTGTATGCCTCTTTCTTGCATAGTATTTTAGGCTCATTTGTAAATTGTTTTGAGCTTGGTTATAAACTGAAAAGTGGCTTATTTTGAGCCCTTATTCAACATTTTTGAAGGGATCTTCACTTTTTGAGGCTTCCTTTTGTCACTTGCCCTCTTTATTCCTCTTTTGGCCTTATTTTTGCATGTTTTGTTAGCCCCTTGTGCTTGTATTGTTGGGCTTTGGTCCAAACTGTAAATAGCCTTATTTTGACCCCCTCTTCATGTTTGATCAAGGGAATTTTGCTGTTTGAAGCTTCCTTTTTGCTCTTTGTGTTTAAACCTCTTTTTAGGCCTTATTTTGCATAGTATTTTAAGCTTGCATGTGCACTGTTTTGGGTTCGGTCAATAACTGTGAAATACCATGTTTTGGGCCCCTCTTCAACTTTGTTGAAGGGCCCTCCTTTGTTTGAGGCCAGAAACCATCACTTGCTTCTTTGTCTCCCTTTTGGCCCATCTCTTGCATAATAGTTTAGCCATACTTGTGTTTGTTTCGTGGGCTTCTTGTAAACTGTAAAGCGCTTCATTTTGAGCCCCTCTTCACTTTGTTGAAGGGATCTTTGCCATTTAGGGCCAGCAGCTGTTACTTGCTTCTTTATCTCTCTTTCGAGGCCATTTTTGCATGTTAGCTTAGCCCTACTTGTGTTCACCCTTTGGCCTTGCTTAAAACTGTAAATATGCTTTTTTCGGGACTGTATTGATTTTGTCTTCACACTTCATGTTCAAATAATGCATGCTTTGCATAGCCATAGGTCATTCCATGTACCTAATTTCATGTTTCGGGTCTCATTCCATGCATCGGGTGCCATGTTTTCTATGATTCGGGGCTGTTTAGCATCATTTTTCAACACTGAAATTTACATGTTCGTATGCCATACTCCATGCCTTGCCATGCTTTGTTAGAGTGGCATTTGTGCCTTAGGTTCGGTCCTCAGTTTGCGTGCACGTGTGCACGCATCTTGAGTGTCTCATTTTCATCTAATGGCCTCCTATGTGAGTGTGGCTAAGGTCCACTTGTGTTGGTGTAAGTCCATTATGCATTGTGTATGCCATTTCATTTCATAGCATTGTGTATACTAGGTTGCACGTTAGTGCATTGTGTATGCCATGTTACCCCATGCATCGTGTATGCCATTTCATAGCATTGTGCATGTTAGGTTGTATCTTAGTTGCATTCATGCATGTCATGCATATTGCATTGTGTTTGGGATAGGAGTTAGCCCGAGCACGGGAAACGAGGTACGTTTCGTACTCCGAGTGACGGAACGTGTCTCAATTCCCCAGTCGCCGACACTCCGGATTACCCACGATGGAGTTTAGGTTTTGTTGTGTTTTCATGTGCATTCATTCCATATTGAGTCGTGCAATTCGAACTCTCGGCCATCATGCATTGAGATGCGTGATTGGTGGCACGAGGATCGAGGCATGCATACATATGTGAAAATACATTGCTATGCCCCCTTCTTGCTCTCTGTTGCAACAAATCAAGAATCAGCAACCTTTCAGAGTTTGGTGCGCTTTCCAAGAATAATTGCAAAACAGAGGCTAATTGGGGCATCCAAGTGGATTTCCGCGCAAGGCAGCCCAAACATACCATCATTCATCAGAGTCGAGGCAGTCCCCGGGCTTGCATGCCAATTTATAGCTTTCCTAGATTAATTTGTAAATTAATTAGGATTTTTGTACTTGTTCAGGACTGTATTTATTCGGGACTGTATATTATTCTTTCGGACCCTCTGCGCGAGGGCATAACTGTAATAAGTATGCGTGTGTGTGATGTATGTCTTCCAACCCCACGTCTTTCTCCCTTTTATTTACCAGCTTATGATGGTTAGATTAGGGCATGTTTCAATTAGCATACAGTATGATAGCATGTTTGCATTCATTCATCTGTTTTGCATGCACCGGGCTCGTCGCATCATACTAACTGCATTGTATTTCAATTCGAGTTGAATACTTGTTAGTTGTACATTTCATATGCCATGTTTAGAATAGCCGAGCCTGCTATGGTTGCATTTTTGCATGTGTTGCATTAGGCATCCCTGTATAGTTAGGATCATGCATGATTTCTAATCAGCTTCTGTTTTGGCTTGGAGTACTCGGTAAGTTTTATGCTTTAGCATCCTTGCATGCGTGTGAGTGACTGCCATGATAGCATGCTTACCATGAGGCTATATGCTTATGTGATATAACTGCCTGAATGCCTGTGGGTGAAGGTTGGGTTACTTGGATTGGAACAATGCATTAACTGTGAGTTTTAAGCCCATTAGATAGTGGCAAAACATGTTTTTCTAAGCCCACCCGAGGGTGGCAAAATCTGCATTTTAAGCCTACTTGCGAGTAGCAAACCATTTTTCAAAAATAAACATGAAATGTTTTGTTCCAATTCAGGCGATCCAGTCTATACTTGTATGCTGTGCGCATCACATAGTAAATCTAGGCTAATAACCGGAATAAGAACGCATAAGCTTTTCAAAACTAGATATCATGGTTAGTAGAGGCCGATCTTGATCGGGCGAGCGGGGGGTACTCACGAAGTGACCTTCCCCAATCGTACCCAAGTTCCCGAGCCGAGGCAACTTTGGTGATGACGGACACGTGGCCTTAGGCACGAGTCAGGGTTTCCTAAATTTCCCAAAATAAAATATTTAGGTGGCGACTCTGTATCTGGCAAAGCAGTCCATGTTTGGCACTTCTTTCTAAAAATCTATTTTCTCAAAACGATTTGCCGGATTTGGACTCTTTGGTTCAGATTGAGAACCATGACACAAAATCGAGTCCGAGCTGTAGCGAGGTTCCCCCGCGGGCTTGTTACAATCATATCCTAACCAAATATAATATAAGTGACTCCACAGTATGTATAATCCATTTCATATCCTACAACATATTATATCTCATCTTTATCCTTAGGTATTACATATCCTCCTCAAACCCATATATCCATCCGGACAATCAAACGGTGCCTTAGTCTCTAAGAGACATCATAGATTCAGCAATCCCTAAAGAAAGTTGAATTAAAGGATCAAGTATTTGGTGCTTTGTAAAGGGTGTGTAGACTAACTCTCATAGGTGTTAATTAACAACTAACAATTGACTTTTGTTGATAATATAGCAATTTCGTTTCTAGGCCCGTCACCTGTTGTGTTTCAGACTCGGGTTGTATAGTTCTAAACAGTGATTCATATCTTGTTTCCCTTGTTCCCCTTTATTTTGGTTATCGGGTTATGGTTGTGTGTTTGAAACAGGTTGGTTGCATGTTTTTCCAAACCTGTGTTGCCTAGCTTTTGGTTCTTGCGCTCGAGCAGGCTTCACGAATTTTGCTCCTCCGCTCGAGCGGCCATTCATGAGCTCGAGTGAGATTTGTCAACTTTCAGTATTTTTGTAGTTCTACAAATACTGGGAGAATGCATTGGAAGCTCGAGCTTCTAGACCCACACTCGAGCAGGGTACTTCGTCTGCAAAACTTCTGGAAATGTATATTCCACACTCGAGCACCATTTTTCACGCTCGAGTGGAATTTTGTGTCTGACGCTCGAGCGTCATTTTTTATGCTCGAGCAGACTGCGTGTATAATAGTCCGTGTAGATGACATTTTGAATTACTTTTTCATATCTCTCTCTCTCTCTCTCTCTCTCTCTCTAAAACTTCCCAAAAAGCTATATCTTGAGTTTCTCTCTCTAAAACTCACATTCTCTCTTCGATTTCATCTAGATCCGTTGATCTCTTCACCCTAGTGCCTTTGAAAAAAAAGGTTAGAGTGCTTCAAGATCTTCATTTTGATCCGAATAGAAGTGGGTTTCAGTGTTTTCGAAGTTCCATCCTTGCTTGGCTCATCTTCTCCTTTTAAGGTAAGGATATTCCACACTTTGTTATGATCTTTAACCTAGTTATTTGTTGTTATGTATAAATGGTGAGATTTGGGGTGTCTAGAGAAAACCTAGGTTTTGGGTTTAAGTATAGAAAGAGGGGTTTCTATGTGGGGTTACATAATTGGATCATGGGGTTTGGTTATGAGCCTATCTTATGTTAAAATAGTTGATTTTAACTATTGTGTCAATATTTGGAAAATGGGGAGTTTTGCCCTGAAATGTTTGGGATAATTATTTTGTATAATTAATGGAATTGGTATGAAAAATGGGAAATTGGAAAGATGTATGAATGAATGGTATAGTTGGATTTGTTTAATCACTAATTTATGGAAATTTGATGAATTATCTGTTATAAAGATTGCATATCTATATTGGGCTATCGGTGGAGGATAGCTATGATTGTTGTAGAAATTGCATGAGAATTAGGTGAATTGAAACTAATCACTTAAATTGTGTCATTGAATATGACCGTATGATAAGGCATTGAATATGCATAGTTGATAGTCATTGAATATGATGATGCTTTTAAATACATTATATAAGTATAACATTTTGGGAGGAGAAAGGGAATGTACTCCATTGTTTGGGAGAAAATAGGGGATGGACTCTATTGAGAATTAAGTTGGCCGGAGTGTCCAGGGTGAAAGTCTTGAAATTTTATGTATACATGGGTGTCGATCCTACAGACGAAATTTTCTTAAAATGACATAGTTGAAGTGCTTGTATGATAGTTATGTGGATTGAGAACCATCGAGTTGTAGTCTCGGTTAGGGTTATCTGGAAAATTATACACTTGGTATATGACTTGAATGAAATGAATTAATTGGAAATGAATAAATGGAAATGGTTTGAGGTGTGAGTATCAGTATTGAATGGTCATAGGAAGAATGTACATTGGTCATAAATCTTGAATGTTTATCTGACACATATATCTTAGTTAAATCTCATCTATTGTGTTAGACTATCTTTATTGGGATTTGGCTCACCCTACTTGGGAAACCATTTTTAGGTACCGGTGACATGCTTTCTCCAAGGACATAGCTTGGGAGGACTTATGAGCTAGAGGCTCTATTTTGTTGTTTAAATGTTTAGATATTTATTCAAACCAAGAGCTTTATATGTACAGAGCTTATGACCCTATTTTATTGTAACCAAGTAATGTCTTGAAAAGATGTAAGCCCGTAGGGCATTTATTTTGTTGTGATTAACTAGTATTACATGCTATAAATTCAGGATAAACATTTATGAATGTATACTGCATGTATTATCTTTTGTAATCACGAACTCTGATGAATGAAAGTATATCAATTCTATTATGTTCACTTTTCTTATGAGTGGATTATTTGTAATTTTTTTGGGGAGCGTTACAACTTGGTATTAGAGCTTAACGGGTTTGAATACTTTTGGTATGTAGGAAGTGGTTAGTACCACAATGGGTTTGTCTCGTTTGTTAGAGACTTAAGTACAGACAATATGTACTTATATGATAATATGCTTATGTGATTATATGAGTATGGGGTTTAGTTTCTAAGATGTTGATTGGGTCTACAGGTTTCTGGAAGTCCTATTAGAAGAGCACTTGATCACTGTTGTTTCTAATTGGAACTCTTTTAACGCCGCGAGACAGTCATTATCTAGGAAGGAAATTTGTATGTGTTTCCGTGGTTATGTGCTTACGTGTAGTGAATTACTGTTGTTCAATGTATTAGGACGTGAGTGAGTTAGCTTCGGCACATTTGTGAATGTGTTAACCTCTTTTGTTACTTTTATTAGGATGTCAAGATGTGGTCGTAGTGGTAGGCATGGTAGGCACGAGATGCCTATACCGAATGAAATTTTGACACAGAAGGAAGGAGTTGGTCAGGCTAATGTGGCCGAACCAATTGGTCAACAGGCTATGGGCACCTTAGCTCGCGAGATGGCCGGAGCATTGTGGGAATCTATGGACATTCTCAGAGCTGAGAATCAAGTCCAGGCCCAAGTAGCTGAGGCAGGGCCTTCTTTCTGAAGAGGGAGTTCTTCTGGTCAAATCCGGACAAGTTTTTGGGTGATCCCAAGGAGCCACTAAAAGCTGATGAGTGGCTAGAGCAGATGGTGAAGATGTTTGAGATGCTCGGCATTGAATACGGGGGTTTGAGAGTGACCTTGGCGTCCTTCCAGCTAAAGGAAAACACGAGTCAATGGTGGAAGTATGTGCAAGGACGGATTAGAGCGACTTGGGAGGCTTTTATCGACGCCTTCCAAGACAAGTTTCTACCTCCCACAGTTAGAGAGAAGTTGAGGGACCAGTTTTCCAAGCTGGTGCAGTTAAACACACCTGTGGCAGAGTTTGAAGCCACCTTCATTAGCTTGTCTAGGTTTGCACCAGAGTTGGTGGCGATTGAAGAGTGCCGTTGTCTGGAGTTTGAGAAAAGGCTGAGGACCAGATTCATGTTTAGAGTGGTCGGATCCATGATTAGGGATTATGAGTGCCTTGTGGAGGCTGCAGCCCACCTTGAGACTATCATGCATGTAGAGGAGAAGAGAATGAGAGGCTCCAGGAGGAGTCAGGATAATTAGGGGAACAGTAAGAAACATAAGGGTTCTAATCCCTAGCCGTCTTAGGGAGCTCAGTCGAGGTTTACTTTTCGAGTGCCGAGTTCGGGTTCTGTAAAGGGTGGCCAGGGAGATTTTACTTGTTTTAAGTGTGGTCAGTTAGGCCACAAGTCTCCAGCTTGCCTACAAAGGGAAGAAGGGCAGCGAGCAACATCGTCTTCAGCTCGTTCTCAAGGCCAAGGTCAAAGGAGAGGCCAGCCGCTCACTTGCTATCAGTGTGGGCAAGTAGGGCACTTGAAGAGGTTTTTTCCACAGCTGGGTAACACGTCTGGTGCGTCTGGTTCGAGGCAAACACAAAGCTCCTAGCAAGCACAGTTAGCACAGGCCTCCAGGGCCAATCAGGGAACCTCTTCGGCTTAGTTCGTGTAGCAGGCTTATGCTCCAAGGGGTGAACAAGTAGATCAAAGGCAGACAGAGCATGTGCTAACAGGGCGTGTAGGGGTGAGCATGGTCCGGATTGGACCGGATTGGGGTAAAACCAAGACCAATCCGTTATCTACGGTTCCTGAAAAATTGGAACCAATCCAATCTGTTTAAATCATGGGACTAATCCGAACCAATCCATTTAAACACGGATTGGATCGGTTTAGGACCACGAATTCACATAATTAAATAACAAAAAAATATATATAACACTTTAATTTCATAAAAATATAAATATAGCACTATATTAGTTCCACAATAGTAGCATGTCTTTCTATAATAGCGATATATTGTTGTAGAATTTAAATAACTGTAAGAAAACTGGTTTCACCATAAGTATTTTGACCATTACAAATTATAACTAAAAACTAACAAACAAAAGTAATAAAAGAAGATATTATGTGGGTTTAGGTTTGAGTTGGAATAAGAGAAGATATTATGTGAGAGGGTGTATAATAAAAATATATATTATTTGTATACGGTCTGGATCGGTTCCAATCCGGAACCGCGGGGTTCAATCCGAAACCAATCCGTAGACTACAGATTTTTAATTCTTCAATCCGGAACCGAACCACGGATTCAAAAAACCAATCCAAACCTACTGGATTGGACTGGACTGGATCGGATTACAGATTTCACGGATTCCTTGCTCAGCCCTAAGGGCGTGTATATGCTGTTACCGTGCCAGATCTTGTACCGGTTCCATCGGTAGTGAGAGGTACCTTTTTGTTTTGCAATTCTGTTGCTAATGTGTTGATTAATACGGGTGCATCCCATTCTTTTATCTCGTCTGCATTTGCATCGGTTTTGGGGGTTGGAGTTGATACAATTAGCATCTCCCATTTGCATAGAGTCACCTATTGGTGGTGAGGTCATCTTGAAACAGGGATGTCGGGGTTGTGACATAGAGGTCACCGGTCGTCGACTCCCATTTTCATTTGTATTGCTTGACATGTCTAGTTTTGATGTTATTTTGGGTATGGACTGGTTATCATCATACCGGGCTGTTATAGATTGCTACCGTCAGAAAGTTACTGTACGTACCTCGAGTGGTAACTATTTTTATTTCTTGGGGGACCAGGTAGATAGAGTCTTATCACCGTTGTATGGTCTGCGTGGGCGGGGCAAACTTAGTTGTCTTCTCGCTAGCTACTTGAGTGGTGAGTAATGAAGACCGGGTTGAGTTGCCAAGAGTGATTTGTGAATACCCTAATGTCTTTCCCGAGGACCTTACCAGTTTGCTACCTCACCGGGAGATTGAGTTCTTTATTGATTTAGTGCTTGGCATGACACCGATTTCTATGGCACCGTATCGGTTTGCACCTGTTGAGTTAAGTGAGTTGAAGATTCAACTCCAGGAATTGTTAGATAAGGGTTTTATTCGCCCTAGTACTTCACCTTGGGGAACACCAACTCTCTTTGCTAAAAAGAAAGATGGAGCGTTGCGACTTTGTATAGATTACCAGAAATTGAACTGGGTAACTGTTAAGAACAAGTACTCAATGCCTCATATAGATGATTTGTTTGATCAGTTGAAGAGGTCTTGTTGTTTTTCTAAGATAGATCTAAGATTGGGTTACCATTTGTAGACGTCCCCAAACGTCCCGGGAGGGAATCCCGTTTTGTTCATTTGGGCTCACTACAGTTCAGGACTCAATGTCACGGTCCTGTATCTAATCTCGCAGAGTGCAATGCAAGACCGATGAATCATCAAAGAGTCCAAATCCGGCAAATCGTTTTTTAAAACAGATTTTTTTGAAAGAAGTGCCAAACATGGACTGCTTTGCCAGATACAGAGTCGCCACCTAAATATTTTATTTTTGGGAATATTTAGGAAACCCTGACTCGTTGCCTAAGGCCACGTGTCCGTCATCACCAAAGTTGCCTCGGCTCGGGAACTTGGGTACGATTGGGGAAGGTCACTTCGTGAGCACCCCCGCTCGCCCGATCAAAGATCGGCCTCTACTAACCATGATATCGAGTTTTGAAAACGTTATGTACTCTTATTCCGGTTTATTAGCCTAGAATTACTATGTGATGCGCACAGCATACAAGTATAGACTGGATCGCCTGAATTGGAACAAAACACCTCATGTTTGTTTTTGAAAGCGGTTTGCTACTCACAAATAGGCTAAAATGCGGATTTTGCCACTCTCAAGTGGACTTAGAAAACATGATTTGCCACCTCAAGTGGGCTTAAAACTCGCATTCAATGAATTGTTCCAATTCAGGTAATCCAACCTTCATCCACAGGCATTCAGGCAAGTATATCACATAAGCAGTTAGCTTCATGGCAAGCATGCTATCATGGCAGTCACTCACACGCATGCAAGGATGCTAAAGCATAAATACTTACCGAGTACTCCGAGCCAAAGAAAGAAGCAATTAGAAAACATGCATGAATCCTAACTATGCTAAGATGCCTAATGCAACACATGCAAGAATGTAGCTAAGATAGGCTCGGCTATTCTAAGATGGCATATGAGATGCAACAATCGATACATGTATTCAACTTGGAATTGAAATACAATGCAGTTAGCATGATGCGCCGAGCCCGGTGCATGCAATACAAATGAATGAATGCAAACATGCGAGGCATAAGTATGCTAATTGAAACATGCCCTAAACTAACCATCATAAGTTGGTAAATAAAAGGGAGAAAGACGTGGGGTTGGAAGGCATACATCACACACACGCACACTTATTACACAATTGCCCTCGCTCGGAGGGTCTGAATAAATAATACAGTCCGAATAAATAATTAACTACTCTAGCTAATTAAATATTATAAAACCCTAATTAATTAACAAATTAACTAGGAAAGCGAATAAACTAGCATGCAAGCTATAAAATGGACTGCCTCAGCTTTTGTTCCGAATGATGAAAGATGCAGGCGTGCTCGGGTCGTTTTGTCGGGAAATTCCTTGCGATGCCCTGATTCGCCTCTATTTGCAATTAATGCCGGAATGCTATGCAAAGCTCTTGAAGGCTACTGATTTCTGATTTGCTGCAACAGAGAGCAAGAAAGGGGCATGGCAAAGTATTTTCACATATGTATGCACACCTCGATCCTCACGCCACCAATCATGCATCTCGATGCATGATGGCCAAGGAGTCGAATTGCACGACTCAATGTGAAATGAATGCACATGACAACACAACAAGGCCTAGACTCCATCATGGGTAATCCGGAGTGTCGGCGACCGGGAATTGAGACACGTTTCGTCACTTGGAGTACGAAACATCCTTCGTTTCCTGTGCTTGGGCTAACTCCTATCCCAAACACAATGCAATATGCATGATATGCATAAATGCAATTCTAACATGCAATCCTAGATGCAATGCTACTGAATGACGCAAACATGCAAGGGATGAAAATGCAAACATGCACCTAGCATATACAATGCTAACACTACAACACTACATGGCATGCATAATGCTCATGAACTATGGCATACTCAATGCGACTAACAACCTAGCATACACAATGCGAGGAATGACATGGCATACGCAATGCTAACAACATAACATACATAACATAATGCGCTAACATGCAACCTAGCATACGCAATGCTATGGACTAAAATGGCATACACAAAGCGAGATGGACTTACACCAATATGAGTGGACCTCAGCCACACTCATATCAGTGGTCAATGGTGGAAATGAGACAACCGAAACACATGCAAACATGCATGGATGCAACGGACCGATCCTAAGGCATAACATGCAACTTTAACTAAGCATGACAAAGGATGAAACATGGCATAGAATGGGACATGATACAGCTCTGAAATGGCATAAAAGATGGTCCCGAAACATGCAAATATGGCACACAATGCAAGCTAGGGGGCTCGGGTACCGAAACTAGTGAAGTGCGTTACACTAGAGGTACCCAAAGCAATGCACCAGTGGCAAAACCAACCCCAAACAGACCTTAGGCAGGTCTGAAACAGTGGGGAAATGGCCTAAAATGATGGCTCGGAATGCAAAGAAATGGAGCTCATTCAATGGTCAGTAAATGAGGCATACAAGCCCGACTCTCAAACGCATTTAAAGAGTACAAAACATGGCAATAAGGCATTCAAACAAGCTCTGAAATATTATGTATAATGAGCCCAAAACATGAACACACCCCAGTATATGCATGGAATGAACCTCAAAACTCAAAGTTACGCATGGGTATTGAACTACAAGCATGCAAAACCAACATCATTCAACCATGAGACCCAAAAATAGAGCTAGGGCAGTCCAAAATAAGCACAATATCAGTTTAAGGCATGGCCAAAAAGTGTTAAAATCAAGGGTCAACAAAGCATGCAAAGAAAGCTAGTGAACCATGAGTTACACTACAACTATATGGAGCATATGAAGGCTCACCAAACCAGCCAAAAACAGAAGTATGCCATGCCAAAATATGCCCAAATAACCACTGAAACTCAGTCAATGCATGCAAGAAGGATGGGCTCCTTTGAAAGGCCAATAAGGGGGTTGTTCTATACATGCATGATGGACACACACAATGGCAAAACCACCTTTGGAAAGAGGTTCTGAGGGTCCTAAAGCCCACTAAAAAGAGCCTGAAATGGGTCTAGAAAACATGCAAATAAAGGCCCATTTGAAAGGCCTTGAATGAGATTGTTCTACACATGCATCAAAGACACAAAATATGGCCAAAAGGGGTCTGGACAGAATCAAGGCAGACCTTGAAACTCACAAATAATGGCTTGAAACAAGACTTCTCAACATGCAAAATGGAGCTCCTTTGGAATGCCAACAAAGCTAGTAAAGAGAACAAGGGGTGAGAGGGTCACCCTTCTCTGATTTTAGGGCTCAAAAACATATCTAAGCCACTGAAAATCCACTGGATTTCAGTGGCTAAAAGGCCAAACTAAGGCCAATGCAAATGCTCAAATGCATGGCTCAAAGCATGAGGAAATGAAGCATGAAAGGGGGTAGATGACCCCAAAAAGAAAAGAGTCCTTAAACAAACATGTTTAGAAGATCAAAACAAGACTTTTTCCAGTTTATGTCAAAACCCAAAAATGCTTGCAAATAGGGCTAAGTTATGAAGCAAAATAATGCAAAAATGGGGGAAATGATGACTTACCCTTGTAGCACAGCAATGCAGCAAGTTCTGGACCAAGAAGGTGAGCCTTCAACCTCTGAAAAACAGCTCTAAGGTGATTGAATGGATGGTGGAGGTGGTAGGCTATGAGGTGTAGTGTAAATGGCCAAGAATATTAGGGTTTGGAGCTTGAAGAAGAGAGCTATGGAGGGTGGGGTGTATCTATCTCAGCGAAATGTTTCTAACCCTTGCAAATGGAGAGGGAAGGTTTGTTTTATAGAGGAAGAGAGCCAAGGCTTCTTGGAGAAGCCTCAAGAAAGGGTCAAAGCTTCTAAAAGAAGCTTAACCAAAATGGTCAAGCTTCTCCTTGAAGCTAAGCAAAAGGATCAAATCTTCCTTAAGAAGACAAACAAAGGGGCAAAATCTCGAAGGAAGGGTCAAGTGCTTCACAGCTGGCACAGCTGTGTTGCACCCAGGAGGGCGAAAAAGCAGCAAGCTGGCCGACCAGCTTAGGTGGTCGGCCGACCAGGGGTCAAAAGGTTCAAGCAAGAAAGCTGGTTGGCCTACCCAGAAAGGTGGCCTCTCAGGTGAATGCAACACAGCTGTATGGTGGGAGATCAGAAAAAGTGACCCAAGAGAGAGGAAAACCAGCTTTCTAGCAAGGTTCAAAAGGGTCAGGAAGAAAAGCTGGTCGGCCTACCCATAAAGGTGGCCTCCCAGATGAGTACAACACAATGGTGATATGGGAGACCCGAAATTGTGGCCCAAAAGTGAGGAAAACCAGCTTTCTGTCAAGAAAATCGGTTGGAGGAGAGAGAAAAAGGTCTCCAAAAGAATTGCTGGTCTCCCACTATAGTACCACCTTCCAAACAATGAAACTAGGGTCCATACCGAAAATGAACCCTAACCGATGCAAAACGAGGGTTCGGGGGCCAAAACGCGCGGCCGGGGGCCCCGAAAACAGGCTGTGAAGCACCGGAGGTGGCGTACGACCACGAAGGTAGCCTCCCGGGCCATAGTGTCTCTCAAAAGGGAGGAAACAAGGTGTGTGCCAAAAACCAGAGCAAACGGAGGTAGTTAAGCGGTCCCGAACCGAGGCACACGGCCGACGACTCCGAAAAACCAGAAACTGGTCTCCAAACGGGAAAAAAAAATGGCCTACGGCCACTGAGAGATGGTCTACGAGACCTCTCCCTCCCTTCGGGAAGAGAAAATAGAGAAAACAGGACCTAGTTCGTAAACCGAGGCAAAGCACAAAAGAGCCCCGAAGTCCGGAGGCAAGGCTCGCAACCGAGACTCTGAAACCTCAGAACGAGCACAATATGCATCATCACCGAGCGCTCAATCGGTGACGTCTTAGTCTTAAGGTCGGTCAAAAATGAGGTGTCTACACCATCAGTTAAGGGTAAGGGAGGAAGATATCCCAAAGACGGCATTCTGTACGTGGTACGACTATTGCGAGTTCCTAGTGATGCCTTTTGGGCTAACTAATGCTCCAGCCGTATTTATGGATTTGAGGAACTGGATCTTCCGAGAGTTCCTAGACTGTTTTGTAGTCGTCTTCGTAGACGACATCTTGATTTACTCACTCTCCAAGGAGGAACATGAGGAACACTTGCGAGTAATGCTTGAGTTGCTTAGAGCCCACAAGCTATATGCTAAGTTTGAGAAATGCGAGTTCTGGCTGAAAGAAGTTAAATTCCTAGGTCATGTGGTATCCGGGGAAGGGGTGACTGTGGATTCGTCCAAGATAGAGGCAGTGCAAGATTGGGCACAATCTAAGAATGCTTTCGAGATCCGTAGTTTCTTGGGGTTTGCCGATTATTATCGGAGATTTGTGAAAGATTTCTCTAGATTAGCTTCACCATTGACTAGGCTGACGAGGAAAGGAATCAAATTTGTGTGGGATGAGACTTATGAGAAGTCGTTCCAAGAACTTAAGGTTAGACTCACCACTGCTCTAGTCTTGATTATTCCGAAAAGGGGTTTAGGCTATTTAGTATACTGTGATGTTTCATGGGAAGGTTTGGGCTGTGTTTTGATGCAAGAGGGGAAGGTAGTAGCCTATGGCTCACAGCAGTTGAAAACACATGAGAGGAACTACCCTACTCATGATCTAGAACTAGCAGCGGTGATATTTGCCTTGAAGATTTGGAGGCATTATCTATATGGCGAGAAATTTGAGGTGTTTTCCGATCACAAGAGTCTAAAATATCTGTTCACACAGAAAGACTTGAATTTGAGGCAGAGGAGGTGTATGAAATTCATAGAGGATTGTGATTTTGAGTTGCATTATTATCCCAGAAAGACCAATGTTGTGGCCGATGACTTGAGTAAGAAATCAATTAGCAGTGTGGCTTGCATCGCCATCCAGGAATGGGAGATGTTGGGTGCTCTTGGGGAGTTTGACTTGCATCTTGGTGAGTCCATTGAATCTGCGACCTTGTCTGCGGTAGTTGTCCAACTTACACTTGTGAACTGAGTGTTAGAAGCACAAAAGAGTGACCTTGAGGTAGAATCCCTTCGGGAGAAAATTTCCAATGGGAAAGTAGAAAGAGGCTTGAATATGTATCCTGACCAGAGTGTGAGATACTGTGACCATTTGTTTGTGCCAGAGTCTTGCTGAGAGGAAGTACTCTGAGAGTTTCATCATTCGCGCCTTGTGGTGCACCCGGGAGGCACAAAATGTACCGTGACTTGAGTTGTCAGTTTTGGTGGAAAGGTATGAAGAAGGACGTGGCGGTGTTTGTATCGAAGTGCCTTACTTGTTAGCAAGTGAAGGCCGAGCATCAGAGGCCAGCGAGTTTGTTACAACCTGTCACGACCCAAACCCGCCCCCATTGGTTTAGCATCGTAACCGGCCAGTAATTCTGGGATTACCGAAGGCCTCCAAGACAGATTAACATAATATTAGGGGCTAACGGAAGCAAGTAACAATATACAACGTCCATTGAGCTGTGTAGACATATATGAGACAGAAAAATTTTAAACTTTTATATACACCTATGCACAATACCTTTAAGTCATCATATATATATATACAGATTAGACTAAAAAGGACTTAACCCTATTTACAAAATACACAAGACTTGTTCAACCAAACACGAAAACAAAACTTAAACTTTAAATCACATAGCTGTAGACACCCCATTTTTGACCGCTCTTAAGACCTGGACGCGACTGATGGTTTACATTGTGGAGAAAGGTGTGTAGGGCAAAGGTTCAATTTCTTCGGCAAGAGAAGAGTCAAATCCCAACCTTACACCCCATTTTGAACCAAAGCTATTTTGAATGGTTTTTAGACCTTAAAACCCTCTCTTTCAAAACATTTTTGAAATAAAGTTTCTACAATGTTCTGAGGCTCACATTTCGTTAAATGTTGCGCTTTTCGGTAAACCGAGTCAGGACAGAGTAGACATGAATGAAAGAGCGATGAAATCTTTGAAAAATCTTTCAAAACACCATACTTAGGGGTTTGGAGTTGAAGAAAAGAAGAGAAGAGGGAAGAAACCCAGTTGGGGAAGAAAACAGGCATGAATTGTTAAGAGAGAGTCGAGCAGCCCTCGCTGAATCGGGCCTATTCATTTGCATACTTGGAATCCATCTATGAGGCCACTACCGTTGGAAATAAGACTTCTGGGGCTTCATTTTGCACTCAAGAATCTCCTAAAGCCAATTCCGGATGGGGGAGATATGGTTGGTTGAAGTAGGGCATCACTCCGGTTGAACCGAATCTGCGCAGCTTCACCAAAACAGGCATAACTTTTTTCATAGGAGGAATTTTAATGCAAGGTTTGTGCCATTGGAAAGCTAACTTCCAGGGCTTCAATTTGGACACCTGGATGACCACCTTTGGACTTCCTAATCATTGGCCGACCACCTTTCTTTCCGGCAGACCCATTTTTTGTCTTGAAAAACCAGAAAAAGTAGCAGGCCGACCATAAAAGGTGGTCGGCAGACCACTTATGCCCAGAAAGCCCAAAATTGATAGATATTTTCCCTCCAGCTGCTTTCCACAACCTCCAGCTATCCCAAATCAGATATTTTCGACCCAAGCTTGTTGAGGAAGCTATTCTCTTCATATTAGAGGGTTAGAGCACATTTAGGAGGGGGAGACAACTTAGGAGACTTAGAACATTTTGAGAGCTTCTCTCACTAAAAAAATTTCCTCTCTCTCTAGAATTCTCAGCTCTCTCTCTCTCTCTCTTTCTCTCTCTCTTCCTATATTGTGTGTATAGAAGCATATAAGTGCCCAAAAGTGAGTGTTCTTCCCATTTCTTGAGCCTCCACCCTTGATCAAACTTGTCTATCTTGAAGAGGTGATCCTTGGAGGTGTATTTGGAGCTCCTAAGGCTGATTTTGGTCCAAGAAGGACCTGTTTTGGTGCTGAGCTTTAAGGGTAAGTCATCTTCTCCCTCTTTGAAGCTTTCTCTTGCTCTATATCTTAGCTCCTTTTTCTTGCATTTTTGGGCTTCGACCTAAACTGAAAATAGTCTTATTTTGAGCTCATATTTATTTTTGATCAAGAACTTTTTTCTGTTTGAGGTCTTCTACTCCCCCTTTGTGCTTTATCCCTCTTTTTGGGCTTATTTTGCATGATATATTAGCCTTATTTGTGAGCATTTCTAGGCTTCGACCTAAACTGTAAAGTGTCTTATTTTGAGCCTTTCTTCAACTTTGTTAAAGGGCTCTTTGCTGTTTAAGGCCATCTACCTACCCTTACCCTCTATCTCTCTTTTAGGGCTATTTTTGCATCATATTTTAGTCTTACTTGTGAACATTTTCGAGATTTTTCATAAACTGAAAAAGATCTTTTTTTAATCTCCTCTTCAAGTTTGGTTAAGGTCTCTTTTTTGTTTGGGGTCATCTTCCCCCTGTGCATGCTTCATCCCTTCATGATTAGGGCTATGCATTAGAGCACTTGCATTGGCCATGGTTTGGCCTCTTAGCCACTGAAATCCAGTGGATTTTCAGTGGTTTAGATATATTTTTGAGGGCCAAAATTAGAGGGGGGTGACCCCCTCTCTCCTTGTCTTGTTTGGTGGTCTTTTCGGCCTTCCAAAGGGACCCTATTTTTCATGCATCGAAGTCTTGTTTCAGGCCTTATTCTGTGAGTTTTGGGGTCTGCCTTGGCTCTTTCCAAGCCCCTTTTGGCCACATTTTATGTCTATGATGCATGTGTAGAGAGACCCCATTCAAGGCCTTTCCAAAAGGCCTTTCTTTGCATGTTTCCGAAACTGATTCTAGGGCCTATTTGGTGGGTTTTAGGGCTGTCATAACCTATTTCCAGAGTTGGTTTAGTCTCGCTAATTGTCTATCTTGTATGTGCTTAATAACCCCTTGTATGGCCCTCTAAAGGAGCTCATCATTTTGGCATGCATTGGTTACATTTCAGTGATTATTTGGGCATATTTTGGCATGTTTTATTCACTGATTTTTGCTGGTTTGATGAGTTCTCATACGCTTCATATACATGCCATGTAAACCATGTTTGCTAGTCAAAGTTGCATGCTATTTTAGTCCATCATGCTAGCATCTTTTGGTTATGCTTTGAACTAGAAATATTCATGTTTTGGGACTGCCTTGGCTCTGTCTTTGTGCTTCATAGTCAGATAATGCATGCTTTGTATAGCTATAAGTCAATACATGTGCCTAGTTTTGAGTTTCGGGGCTCATCTCATGCATCGGGTGCCATGTTTCCATGTTTCGGGACCTTTTAGCATGATGTTTCAGTGCTGAAATTTACATGTTTGAATGCCATGCTTCATCCTTGCCATGCCTTGCTAGAGTTACATGATGTGCCTTAGGTTCGGTTCTCGGTTTGCGTGCATGTGTGCACGCATTTCGGTAGTCTCATTTTCATCTTATGGCTGTTGATGTGAGTGTGGCTGAGGTCCACTCATATTGGTGTAAGCCCATATTGCATTGTGTATGCCATGTTACATCGAGCATTGTGTATGCTATTTCATAGCATTGCGTATGCTAGGTTGCATGTTAGGATTGCATTCATGCATGTCATGCATATTGCATTGTGTTCGGGATAGGAGTTAGCCCGAGTACGGGAAACGAGGGCCGTTTCGTGCTCCGAGTGACGGAACGTGTCTCAATTCCCGGTCGCCGACACTCCGGATTATTCATGATGGAGTCTAGGCCTTGTTATGTTTTCATGTGCATTCATTTCATATTAAGTCGTGCAATTCGACTCCTCGGCCATCATGCATCGAGATGAGTGATTGATGGCATGAGGATCGAGGCAAGCATACATATGTGAAAATACATTGCCATGCCCATTTCTTGCTCTCTGTTGCAGCAAATCAGAAACCGACAGTCTTTTGGAGCTTCGTGCAATATTCCGGGCTTAATTGTAAACAAAGGCTAATTGGGGCATCGCAATGGATTTCCGCGCAAGGCAACTCAAGCACGCATCATTCATTATTCGGAACAGAGCTGAGGCAGTCCATAGGCTTGCATGCTAATTTACTGCTTTCCTAGATTAATTTGTTAATTAATTAGGGTTTTGTACTTATTCGGACTGTATTATTTATTTGGGACTGTATTATTTATTCGGACCCTCCGAGCGAGGGCAATTGTGTAATAAGTGTGCGTGAGTGTGATGTATGTCTTCCAACCCCACATCTTTCTCCCTTTTATTTACTAGCTTATGGTGGTTAGATTAGGGCATATTTCAATTAGCATACAGTATGATAGCATGTTTGCATTCATTCATCTGTCTTGCATGCACCGGGCTCGGCGCATCATACTAACTGCATTATATTTCAATTTCGAGTTGAATACTTGTTAGTTGTAGCATTTCACATGCCATCTTTAGAATAGCCGAGCCTATCTTAGTTTCATTTTGCATGTGTTGCATTAGGCATTTCTGTATAGTCAGGATCACGCATTGATTTCTAACATAGCTTCTGTTTTGGCTTGGAGTACTCGGTAAGTTTTTATGCTTTAGCATCCTTGCATGTGTGTGAGTGACTGCCATGATAGCATACTTACCATGAGGCTATTTGCTTATGTGATATAACTGCCTGAATACCGTGGGTGAAGGTTGGGTTATTTGGATTGGAACAAATCATCGACTGTGAGTTTTAAGCCCACTAGATAGTGGCAAAACCATCTTTTCTAAGCCCACCCGAGGGTGGCAAAATCCGCATTTTAAGTCTACTTGCGAGTAGCAAACTACTTTCAAAAATAAACATGAAATGTTTTGTTCCAATTCAGGCGATCCAGTCTATACTTGTATGCTGTGCGCATCACATAGTAAATCTAGGCTAATAACCGGAATAAGAACGCATAATGTTTTCAAAACTAGACATCACGGTTAGTAGAGGCCGATCTTTGATCGAGCGAGCGGGGGTGCTCACGAAGTGACCTTTCCCAATCGTACCCAAGTTCCCGAGCCGAGGTAACTTTGGTGATGACGGACACGTGACCTTAGGCAACGAGTCAGGGTTTCCTAAATTTCCCAAAATAAAATATTTAGGTGGCGACTCTGTATCTGGCAAAGCAGTCCATGTTTGGCACTTCTTTCAAAAAAATCTGTTTTCAAAAACGATTTGCTGGATTTGGACTCTTTGATGATTCATCGCTCTTGCATTGCACTCTGCGAGATTAGATACAGGACCGTGACATTGAGTCCTGAACTGTAGTGAGCCCAATGAACAAAACGGGATTTTCCCTCCCAGGATGTTCGGGGACGTCTACAATAGCGATAATCACTTGACATATCCGGAACCTCCACGGGAGGCACATAGGTTGGCTGACAAAACAGATTTTAGGCAGATGCCTCTAAGCCTGGTCACGCGCCTGATCACCTACATACATAAATAATACAGTGAGCTAAAGCCCAGTGAATAATAACAGAGTAAAGGGTTTTAATGAATGAGTTCGTACAGATTCAGAATTCATAATTCAGTTTCGTATCAAATTCATAATTTGTCCAGATCATATACAGAAATCATAAGTCATGCTTAAGTTTACGTAATACATCCATTAGCATTAACAACGCAGGTACAGAACAGATGCAGACACGTGAGGGTCACGAATGACCAATTCCATAGAGGAACCTCCGGATCCGGGGTAACAGAACAGAAGCTGAGCCCCTATGACGGGACCTCCGGTACGGGTAACAAAGTGCTGACAGATTAAGCTCCATAAAGGAACCTCCGATACCGGGTAACAGCTAACAGATATCACATGATGCTAAGGATGTCACGAATAGATATCAGAAATTGGACAATCATTCATTGTACAGAATATATCATTTCAGAAAACAGATCTCATTTTGTCACACAGAAAATAAGTACAGTTGAACATAACTTTACTAAGTTATTACTCACAGATGGCTGCAGAAGCAAATCAGATGGACTGGACATATCAGATAAATCGGGCAGACAATGGTGCGTGACCTACATAAGCACATAACATTTACACATTGAAATATAATATTACTCACTTGATCAAAACTTGACTTTTCTAGTCTTTTTCCGTCTAAATAGTCCGAAGTTCTACTACGCTTATTCTTTCTCATTCAAATAAATCGGGTTCTTATTTCACATACTCTTTCATTACTAAGCCCTTCTTTTCCAAATAGATTGATCTTTTACTTGGCTTCCTAAACAATTACCACTAGATCAATGATTCATTCCTTAACTAACTAATCTATGTTGATTGGTAGCTTATTAATCTTTATTGAGTCATAAATCATGTCCAGAATGCTTTGGAAAGAGATGAGGATAAAAATATGAACTAAATACAACTTTCCAAAATATGCTGAAAATGGGTCTCGCTCGAGCGCCACTTTGGTCGCTCGAGCGGACTGTAAAATTTGAAAACTTCTGGGAGCTCGATTTCCACGCTCGAGCGAGACTTTCCTCGCTCGAGGCGGACAACGTAAATTCTGAAAATTCTAGAATTGCAATTTAAATTCAATTTTGGTAATCAAAGCCTCAAAACATTGATTTTTGGTACACAAAAATGGAGAACCACTGTATGATTTAGTAAACACTTCCAATTAGAAAACATTCATTCAAAATCATGTTCCAATTGCCCAAATTTAGTTTTAATTCATCTTATTAATATCAACCCACAATTAGGCTTTCCAATTCTTGAAATTGCATGATGCATGTGTGATTGAAACTCAATTTCATATAAGACAAATAAATTCAAACCCAAAATGGTTATTTTCAAATTAACTTCTATGATTTTGAATCTAATTTAATTCCTACACCATTTTACTAATTCCTTTTAATGTACATGAAATTGAAGTTATAGGACCCGTAGGAAAATATTTGCATGTATGACATTAAGATTAAAACTAATTAATTTTCTATATTCAAAATTAAATCAATGTTTAATTTTCCATAAACTTGATTTTTCTTATAAAATTTTTTTTCCTTCTTCTCTTTAAAACATGAAATTGTTTACCTTAAATTCCTCAAAATCCATAATGCATGTATAAAACACTTATCAAATCCAACCAATTTTACATCATCTAGCTCAATTTATAATTTGACTTCTTAATTTATATCACAATTTAATCTCAAGCTCAAAAACTTTAAAATATGAATTAAATTCTAAAATCTTAAAAACTTACCATGCATGTAATGATAAACTTCAAATATGTGAAGGATGAAGAAAATCAAACTCAAATATTTAATCACAACATCAATTATTTAATTATCAAACTTAACCCAAACCTTCTACATTCTTTTCTCATGTTATGAAATTAAACCCAATTACCCCTCAATTTCAGCTTGTAAATAAATCATCTACAAAATTTAAGTCTCAATTTCTTACCTTAAGTCTTCAAATTGATGAATTTTTTGGCAAATTCTTGAACTTTTCTTTAGTTCTCTACTTTTCCCTAGCTTCTCTTCCCTTAGTTTCTCCTCTTCTTGGGCTGAAATTTCTCCCTTCTCTCTCTTGGTTCTCTCTCACGGGTTGCCCACACAAAGATGAAGCTACACTCTCTTGATTTCAATCTCACTCCAGCACAAGAGTGCTTCCAATAAGTAATAAATAAAAAAAAAGAGTTGCCTACTCTCTCCTCATATACACACACACCATTCCTTACACTGCACACGTGCACTCACCCTTGAATACCAACACATCATTCACATGCGCGCGCGCACACACACACACAGATTGCTTAGTACACACACCCACATACACTCTCAAATTTAACACCATTCAATTTATGATTAAAATTAACTTAATTAGGCAACACTTAATCTAAATAAATATTGATTAACACATAATTAAATTAATTGTAACAAATCATAAATCTCTCATAATTTAATTAATCTATTTGACTTCCATTAGAGCCTAATTAAATATATTTAAATTTATCAGTCCAAATCAGATTTTTAATCCATATCCCAAAAGGCTCCAATTATTAAATTAAACTTATTTCCAACCTCAATTTTGGTTTCTTAAATCATTTAGGTCTTCAATTTCTGATCAGACTCCAAGTTTCCGTCAATTAAATTACATATTCAAATAGGACACCCCATAAATAAATTTAATTCGCAATAATCACAATTATCAATCTTCATAATTTAATTAGCTTAATTAACTCCAATTTGGATCTAATTAATCGAACCTTAATTTTACTAAACTAGAACGAATATTTAATTAAACTCCTAAATGGGTCCATAATTAAGATTAAATTGACTCAACTTCTTAATTTCACTTCTTTAAACCATTTGGACCCTTAATTTCTAATTCCCAAAATAAGCACTTAATAGAACCTTAAATGAATCAGTCTCCATACTTTTCGTGAATCCCAGATTAAATTATAATAATCGGCACTTAAATTTCAAACCCTCTTAATTACCTAAGTACTAGTCATTATACGTGATGGGGTCGTTACACAACCCTTACCTATAGTCGAATGGAAGTGGGAACATGTCACGATGGATTTTGTCATGGCCCTTCCGAGGACTCAACGAGGTATTGATGCCATTTGGGTGGTAGTTGACCGGTTAACTAAGTCTGCACACTTCTTACCTATGCGCGTGAGTGATTTGGTAGGCTATCTTGCTGACTTGTATATCAGGGACATAGTGAGGTTGCATGGGGTCCTTGTGACGATTGTTTCAGATAGAGATCTACGTTTTACAGCTCGGTTGTGGCAGAGCTTACAGAGTGCCTTAGGCACTAAGTTGACCTGTAGTACAGCGTATCATCCTCAGACTGACGGACAGTTCGAGCGTACTATTCAGATCCTTGAGGATATGCTTCGAGGCTGTGTCCTTGATTTTAAGGGGTGGGAGAGACATCTACCCTTAGTGGAGTTTGCTTATAATAATAGCTTCCAATCGAGTATTGGCATGGCACTGGTTGAGGCCTTGTATGTCTAGTGTATTGGGCCGAGGTGGGTGATGCACCTTTGTTGGGTCCAGAATTGGTTCGGGAAACGACATAGAAAGTTACACTTATCTGTAAGAGGTTGGTTACAGCCTCGAGTCGCCAGAAAAGTTACGCCGACCATTAGAGGAGACCCTTGTCTTTTAAGGAAGATGATCACGTCTTTTTGAAAATATCACCTAGGCAGGGGTTGATGGGATTTAGGAAGAGTGTGAAGTTATACTCTCGGTTTATTGGCCCTTTTGAGATCCTTGAGCGGATCAGAGAGGTTGCCTATCGTTTGACATTGCCGCCACAACTTTCCGGAACACATGACGTGTTTCATATTAGTATGTTTCGGAAGTATGAGCCGGATCCGTTGCACGTGTTGGATTGGACTGACTTGGAGGTAGATGAGGATGCCACGTATGAGGAGAGACCGGTGAGAGTCTTGGATAGACGGGACCAAGTCTTGCGAAGCAAGACAATTCCCTTAGTAAAAGTATTAAAGAAAACATCACGGAGTTGAGGAAGCAACTTGGGAGCGTGAATTGGAAGTCCGAGAGAAGTATCCGGACTTGTTTGTTGATGCTTGAACATGTATTGTATTGTGATTATGATTGGTAGAATGTGAGAACATTGTATATGTGGGACATTTTGAAAACTTGAGTTTAGTAGAGTTTAGTATACCATTGTATATGTTTGAGGATATGGAATATCATGGGTATTGTATCACCTTGGGAAGCATTGTATATGCTATATAAAATTTTGAAAATTTGGATTTTGACTTAAATGTTGCACATGTTTGGGACATTGTAAAATGTACTTTTAATGCGGGACTTGTGTATCGAGTCAGTGAGTATGGATGACCGGAATAGGTCATAGTGATGAACTTGCAAGAATAACATTGATGTGAATGGTTTAATTATGTTTGTGAACTTGATTATAATTTTGGGAACGAAATTCTTTAAGGGGGAGAGGTTATAGTATTTCGGTTCTTGGCCCGTCACCTGTTGTGTTCTAGACTCGGGTTGTATAATTCTAAATAGTGATTCATATCTTGTTTCCCTTGTTCCCATTTTATTTTGGTTATCGGGTTGTGGTTGTGTGTTTGAAACAGGTGGTTGCGTGTTTTCCAAACCTGTGCTTACCCAGATTTTGGCTCTTCCACTCGAGCGGGCATTCTTGCGCTCGAGCGGGCTTTACGAATTTTGTTCCTCCGCTCGAGCGACCATTCTTCTGCTCGATTGAGATTTGTTAACTTTCAGTAATTTTTGCAGTTCTGCAAATACTGAGAGAATGCATTGGACGCTTGAGTGTCCAGACCCACGCTCGAGCGAGGTCCTTCTTCTGCAAAACTTCTGGAAATGTATATTCTACGCTCTGATCTCCACTTTTTACGCTCGAGTGTCACTTTCCACGTTCGAGCGAACTGCATGTATAATAGTCCCGTGCAAATGACATTTTGAATCACTTTTTCATATATATATATAATATATCTCTTTCCTAAAACTTTCCAAAAAGATAGATCTTGAGTTTCTCTCTCTAAAACTCACATTTTCTCTTCGATTTCATCTAGATCCGTTGATCTCTTCACCCTAGTGCCTTTGAGAAAAAGGTAGAGTGCTTCAAGATCTTCATTTTGATCCGAATAAGAAGTGGGTTTCGGTGTTTTCGAAGTTCCATCCTTGCTTGGCTTATCTTCTCCCTTTGAGGTAGGGATATTCCACACTTTGTTATGATCTTTAACCTAGTCATTTTTGTTATGTATAAATGGTGAGATTTAGGGTGTTTGGAGAAAACCTAGAATTTGGGTTCAAGTCTAGAAAGATGGGTTTTTATGTGGGGTTACATAATTGATCATGGGGTTTAGTTATGAGCCCTATCTTATGTTAAAATAGTTGATTTTAACTATTGTGTCAATATTTGAAAAATGGGGAGTTTTCGCCAGAAATGTTTGGAATAATTATTTGTATAATTAATGGAATTGGTATATAAAAAATAGAAAATTGGAAAGATATATCGAATGAATGATGTAGTTAGATTGTTAATCACTCACCTATGGAAATTTGATGAATTATCTGTTATAAAGATTGCATATCTGTATTGGGCTATTAGTGGAGGATAGCTATGATTGTTGTAGAAATTGCATGAAGATTAGGTGAATTAAAAGTAATCACTTAATATTGTGTCATTGAATATGACTGTATGATAAGGCATTGAATATGCATAGTTGATAGTCATTGAATATGACGATACTTTTAAATACATTATATATGTGTAACATTTTGGGAGGAGAAAGGGAATGTATTCCATTGTTTGGGAGGAGATATGAGATGGACTCCATTGAGAATTAAGTTGGTCGGAGTGTCCAAGGTGAAAGTCCCGAAATCTTATGTATACATGGGTACCGATCTCGCAGACGAAATTTCCTTAAAATGGCATTGTTCAAGTGCTTGTATGATAGTTATATGGGTTGAGAACCACTGAGTTGTAGTCTCGATTGGGGTTATCTGGAAAATTATACACTTGATATATGACTTGAGTGAAATGAATTAATTGGAAATGAATAAATGGAAATGGTTTGAGGTGTGGGAAGAATGTACATTGGTCATAAATCTTGAATGTTTATCTGACACATATATCTTAGTTAAATCTCATATATTGTGTTAGACTATCTCTATTGAGTTTTGGCTCACTCTACTTGGGAAACCATTTTCAGGTACCAGTGACATACTTCCTCCAATGACGTAGCTTAGGAAAACTTATGAGCTGGAGGCTCTATTTTGTTGTTTAAATGTTTAGATGTTTATTTAAGCCAAGGGCTTTATATGTATTGAGTTTATGACTCTATTTTATTGTAATCAAGTAATGTCTTGGAAAGATGTAAACCCGTAGGGTATTTATTTTGTTGTAATTAACTAGTATTACATGTTATAAATTCAAGATAAACATTTATGAATGTATGTTGCATGTATTATCTTTTGTAATCACGAATTCTGATGAACAAAAGTATATCAATTCTATTATATTCATTTTTCTTATGAGTGGATTATTTGTAATTTTTTTTAGGGGCGTGTAACAAGCCCGCGAGGGACCTCGCTACAGTTCGGACTCGATTTGTGCCACGGTTCTAAATCTTGAACCAAAGAGTCCAAATCCGGCAAATCGTTTTGAAAACGGATTTTTTTGAAAGAAGTGCCAAACATGGACTGCTTTGCCAGATAACAGAGTCGCCACCTAAATATTTTTTAAATGGGAAATTTAGGAAACCCTAACTCGGTGCCAAAGGCCACGTGTCCATCATCACCAAAATTGGCTCGGGAACTTGGGTACGATTGGGGAAGGTCACATCGTGAGCACCCCCGCTCGCCCGGTCAAAGACCGGCCTCTACTAACCATGATATCTGCTTTTAAAAACATTGTATGCTCTTATTCCGGTTATTAGCCTAGGTTACTATGTGATGCGCACAGCATACAAGTATAGACTGAGCCGTCTGAATTGGAACAAAACATTTCATGTTTGTTTGTTTGAAAATGGTGTGATGGTGCTACCCGCAGGTAGGCTAAAATGCGGATTTGCCACCCTCAGGTGGGCTTAGAAAACAAGGTGTTGCCACAATCTAGTGGGCTTAAAACAAACAATCAATGCATTATTCCAATTCAGATAACCCAACCTTCACCCACAGGCATTCAAGGCAGTTATATCACATAAGCACATAGCCTCATGGCAAGCATGCTACCATGGCAACACTCACACGCATGCAAGGATGCTAAAGCATAAAACTCACCGAGTACTCCAAGCCAAAACAAAAAACTGATTAGGAATCATGCATGATCCTAAATACACAGAATTACCTAATGCAACACATGCAAAGATGCAAACTATAGCAGGCTCGGCTATTCTAAATATGGCATATGAGATGCAATAGCTATCAAGTACTCAACTTGGAATTGAAATACAGATGCAGTTTGTATGATGTGCCGAGCCCTGGTGCGTGCAAAACAGATGAATGATGCAAACATGCTGTCATGCTGTATGCTAATTGAAATATGCCCTATATCTAACCATTGTAAGCGGATAAATAAAAGGGAGAAAGAAATGGGGGTTGGAAAACATACATCACACTCACACACCCTTATTAAGTTGTGCCCTCGCGCAGAGGGTCCGAATAAATAATACAGTCCGAATAAAAGAATAATACAGACTCCTAATTAATTGACAAATTAACTAAGAAAAACTGTAAACTGGCATGCAAAGCCAGGGACTTGCCTTGATTCTGATGAATGATGCATGTTTGGGCTGCTTTGTGCGGAAATCCATTGGGATGCCCCAATTAACCTCTGTTTGCAATGTTTCCTCGAAATGCGTGCCAGACTCCGAAAAGTGCTGATCCTTGATTTTGCTGCAACAGAGAGCAGGAAAGGGGCATAAGCAATGTATTTCACAAATATATGCATGCTTCGATCCTCGTGCGACCAATCACGCATATCGATGCAATGATGGCCTGAGGAGTCGGATTGCACAACTCAATATAGGATGAATGCACATGAATGCTACGACAAAGCCTAACTTCATCATGGGTAATCCGGAGTGTCGGTGACTTGGGAATTGAGACCCCGTTCCGTCACTCGGAGTACGGAACGTACCTCGTTTCCCGTGCCCGGGCTAACTCCTACCCCGAACATTATGCAATATGCATGATATGCATGAATGCAACCTAAGATACACCTAGAATGCACAATGCTGGGAAAATGAGATGAAAACGAGATGCCTCGAAAAGCGTGCACGCGGGCACGCAAACCGAGGCCATGATGTGAGATGCAAATCGGATCAAATCGAAGTGCCTCGAAATGCGTGCACACTGGCACGCAAACCGAGGCGATGATGTGAGATGTAAATCGGAATAAAACTGAAGTGCCCTCGAAATGCGTGCCCACGGGCACGCCAACCGAGGCAATGATGAAATGAGATGGAAATGCCAAATTGGGCTTATACTAACATGAGTGGACCTCAGCCACACTCACAATCAGAGGCCGTCGGATAAAACGGAGGTGCCTCAAAGTTGCGTGCCCACGGGCACGCAAACCGAGGCAATGATGAAATGAGATGGAAATGCCAAATTGGGCTTATACTAACATGAGTGGACCTCAGCCACACTCCACATCAGAGGCCGTCGGATAAAAAAATAAAGTGCCTCGAAATGCGTGCCCGTGGACACGCAAACCGAGGAATGGCCCGAAGGCATGAAATGGCATACGGAATGCGAATTGGGCTTACGCTAATATGAGAGGGCCTCGGCCACACTCACATAAGCTGCCGATCAATCGAAACGGAGTGCCCTCGAAGTGCGTGCCCACGGGCACGCAAACCGAGGCAAATGCATTAAGGCATGAAATGACATGGGAAATGATATGCAAGCATGCAAACCAAATTTCAGCAGCTAAATAAAGGGGAAAAACAGCCCCGAAATGATACGAAATGACAATCAATGCATGAAATCATCCCGAATGTGATTTTAAGTACCCGAAATGGCCTACGGCTATGCTAAACATGCAAAATTGGCACATGAAAGCAAAAAAAGTAGCAAGGCAGTCCCAAAAAATAGCATCTTTTCAGTACAAAACAAAGCTAAATAACAACCACAAGTATGGCAAAAATAGCATGCAAAAATGGGGAAAAAGAGGAGAATTACAAAGCAAGTGGTATCTACAATGCTCAAACTGAAAAACACAGTTCTACAACATTAAAGAGGAGCCAAAAATATGCATATTTACAGTGGATGAACAACCCCAAAATCAGTATGTAGATATGCTCAAAATAGCATGCAATATATGGACCCAAAAGAAGGCTATAATGATAGGTCATGCATGGAAACACCAAATGTGGTTGAGCCCTTCTACAATGTTGTAGAGGGGCTCAAAATAAGCCTAAAACCAGTAGGGGTCGGAGCCCAAAAAACAAATGTATATAAGCCAAAAATAGCATGCAAGATTATGATATACAAGGTAGATATTGAAACAAGTGGTATATAGAAGCATCAACAAGATTGAGCCCTTCTTGCAATGTTGTAGGAGGGGCTCAAAATGAGCCTAAAACCAGTAGGGGTCGGAGCCCAAAAAACAAATGGTATATAAGCCAAAAATAGCATGCAAGATTATGATATACAAGGTAGATATTGAAACAAGTGGTATATAGAAGCATCAAACAAGGTTGAGCCTTCTACAATGTTGTAGAGGGGCTCAAAATGAGCCTAAAACCAGTAGGGTTCGGAGCCCAAAACAGTAGGCAAGTAGGGTAGAAATAGGAAGCAAGAAAATGTCACAAAAGATGGAATTTGAGACTTACCCTTGGAGATCCAACTTTTGCTACCTCTTGGCTTGAATTTGTTGCTTCTTAGCCCTTGAAGAACCTTCCTTTGCTGCTGGAATGGTAGTGGTGATGGTGAGGCTTAGGGTTGATGAAGGAATTAGCTAGGGACTTGAAACTTTTTAGGATTTTTGGCTATGGAAATGGAGCTTTTGGAAGAGAGGCTCTTGAGATCAAATGTTCTAACCCTAGGGAAGGAGCTGTCCAGCCCCTCAAATAGGCAAGAAAGGGTGTAAAAGGGGAGGGAAATGCATCCAAGCTTTCCCTCCCAAAATATCTCCCGGAGGGGTGAGATATTTCAAAAAGTATCCGGACAGCTGTAAAGGGCTGGAAAGCAGAAAGCTGGCCGGCCAGGTGGTTTTCTGGAAGGTGGCCGGCCGGCCACCCCAACTGGTCGGCCAGCCACTCCCCCTGGCCGGCCGGCCATGGCCCAAAAATGAAGTCAAAAATTTCTGGCCGACCACCATGGTTTAGGGTCCTCCCAAGTGTGTAGAATAAGGCCCCAGGGTTGGAATCTGGCAACACTGAAACAAGAGTCACAACATAGAAGTTGAAGGAGAGGCTCAAAAATGAAATTCACAATTACTGGCCGACCACCACTTTTTGGTGTCCTCCCATGTGTGTAGAACAGGGATCCCAGGTTGGAATTTGGCAACATTGAAACAGGATTCACAACATTGCATTTGAAGGAGAGGCTCAAAAATGAAAGTAACAATTACTGGCCGACCACCACTTTTTAGGGTCCTCCCATGTGCCCTCATCACAGATATGTAGCTTTGGTTGGAAGAAAATATCCCTAGGGTGTTCAACATTGGCCCGGAAGTGAGCAAAACGGGCGCCGGAAGAGCGAAACTGGTTTTCTGGAACAATTGCTGGCCTCCCACCCTCCAGTGATCTTCCTGATGCTAAAACAGAGGTGCCTGCCAAAATTGAACAAAAACCGATGCAAAATGAAAGCTCGGGGCCTAAACCGCGAGGTTCGGGGTCCCGAAAATGGGCTGCAGGCACCGAAAGTGGCGTTCGGCCACGAAGTGGGTATCTGAGACCCCAGTGTTCCTCGGAATGATAAAACAGAGGCACTTGCCAAAAACTGGAGAAATCGGAGATGGTTGGGCGGTCCCGAATCGAGGCACACGGCCTGACGGCTCCGAAAACCGGGAACCGGGCTCCGAAATGGGCAAAATGGCCTACGGCCACGAAAAGTAGCCCACGGCCACTGAGAGATAGTCCACGGGACCACTCCCTTCCCTCAGGAAAGAAAACAGAGAAAACCGAGTCCGGTTCGCAAACCGAGGCAAGGCACAGAAGAGAGTTCGGAAGTTCGGAGGCAGGGCGCACGGCCGCGACTCTGAGACTTCTGAACGAGCACAGTATGCAACATCACCAAGCGCTCAATCGGTGACATCTGAGTCTTAAGGTCGGTCAAAAATGGGGTGTCTACAATTGCCCCTCTTTGACAGAACTCGGAAGTCAAGAAGTGACGGGAGTGAATGTCAAAGCCCAGAGACGACCCATTTTTGACAAGGCCGAAGACTTAGACAATCATACAAGATAGACAAAGATGTATGCCCGCAGGCGTGCCCGCAGGCAGGGGGGGAAAAATGCAAAATGACATGCACAGAGCTAGGTAACCATGTAAATGCAGCAAGCTGTAATAAAGCAAGTATTGACAAATAGATGCAACAGTTTTAAGCAAGAATGCAAAGCAACAACTACATTTCATGTAGTTAGGAATGCGGAGAATCATTCAATTCTCATCGCGTCTCACACGGAGAAGATACGATACCTGCGCGATTCGTCTGGTCGCACCAGCCTCAAATGAACCGTACATACAATATCGTGCCTGCAAAATGGAGAAATTCAACAAGAACAATATGCCAACAACATATATTCAATGCGATTCCTGTGATTCTGAAAGTTTGACACACGCAGTGTCGGTGAGTGAATGCATCGCAATGTAAGAAAAGATAATGCGTGACAACGCATGTTTAAGCACAGAAGTATGGTAGTAACAAGAAAGCGTGCATGACAATGCAAAACATTCATGAGAATGCAAATTATGAGCCAAATAATGCAAAACGAGCACAAATCAGGGTGCCCGTTTGTTGCGCAACAACGAGCTGGAAAACGCGCATTTTGGCGACGGCAACTCGATCGCGGCCTCTGATTCACCTCTTGGAGAGGTCATAACATGTTTAAAAAAGGATACACTCTGATTTTGATGAACAATGATGAGACACATGTCAGAAATTGCAATTAAAGTTCCGGTGGAGCAATTCGGCGCCAGAAAGTGCACTTTTCTTAAACTTTTTCAGGTCCCGGGAACTCCGATTTTCCTCAAAATTTGCAGAGAGGTAGGGGAGGGGGTGGGGACCATGGTCGGCCAGCCCATTGCCCTAGGAGAGGCCATCGGCCAGGGCAAAAAAGTAAAGGGGCCGGCCAGCCAGGTTAGGTGGCCGGCCGGCCACTGCCCAAAAGCAGGGGCATTTTGGTCTTTTCGGCCATTTCTATATATATGCTTGCCCATTGCCTCCGAAATCACTCCCAAAGTTGTGAAAACTCCTCCTCTTGCTCCCCAGACCATTTCCTCTTTCAGATCTGCATTTTATACGCGCCCTCCGGCTTTCCACACAAGTTGTTTCTGTGAAATCCTTCAATTTTAAGCACTTTGAGCCGACTAAATTTTGACTTCGGGGCTTCTCTTCTCATTTTCACCACTTGAGGTAATTTTGTCTCATTATTTGGAAGATTTTTCCGGGAGTTGACTTTTGTTGACTTTTCATTTCCCGAGAGTTGACTTTTGTTGACTTTTTCCAATTTTGGCTCATTTTGCTCATTTTTGCTTCTCTTTGCAGATTTCTCGACATGGCGGGTCACTTTCCTCACGGCGGAGGTTTTCCCGGCGCCGGAGATGATTTTGATATTATGACATTGCCCCCGAGGGTTCGCCCTTTTGTTCCTGATCGATACGCACCAGCGGTATATAGGCTTCCGCGAGCCACTTTTCGTCATTTCACCGAGTTCAACGATCGGGTACCAGGGGATCTTCTTCTGCGAGAGCCGGAGCAGCACCTCTCCCACGATGCAGAGGTATTTTACTTTATTTTATGTATCTTTCGTGCATTTCATCCCCCTGCCATGCTTAAACACACGGTTTAGCTTACGACATAGTACTTGCATCCTGAGCATGTAACTTAAACGCTTGAATTTCGTGAACACCCGGCACATTGAATAATTGTGAACGCACGGTACACATTAGTTAGGAATTGAACACACGGCTCAAACATTGATTCAC